>CM030187.1:5946087-6373035 GCA_017639675.1 Aplochiton taeniatus
GTTCCCCAAGGTCCCCCAAAGTCCCACAATGTCCCCCAAAGCGTCCCAAAGTCCCCCAAAGTCCCCCGAGGTCCCCCAAAGTCCCCCGAGGTCCCCAAAAGCCTCCCATGGTCCCCCAAAGTCCCCCAAAGTATCCCAACGTTCCCAAAGGCCCCTCAAAGTCCCAAAAGGTCCCCCAAAGTCTCCTGAGTTCCCCCAGAAACCCCCAAGGTCCTCCAAAAGTCCCCCAAGACCCCGCAAAGTCCCCCGAGGTCTCCAAAGATCCCCCAAAGTCCTTCCAATGTCCCCCAAGGTCCCCCAATGTCCCCCGAGGTACCCCAAAGGCTCCCGAGTTCCCCCAAAGACCCCGAAGTCTCCTGAGGCCCCCCAAAGTCCCCCAAGGTCCTCCAAGGGTCCCCCAAGGTCTCCCATGGTCTCCAAAATTTTTCCAAGATCCCCCGGGGTCCCCCACAGACCCCCCGGTCCCCCAAAGTCTCACGAGGTCCACAAAGTCCCCTAAAGTCCTCTAATGTCCCCTAAAGTCCCCCGAGGTCCCCAAAAGCCTCCCACGGTCCCCCGAGGTCCCCCAAAGCCTTCCAAAGTCCCCCACGCTCCCCCTAGGTCCTCCAAAGGTCCCCCAAGGTCCCCCAACGTCCCCAAAGGTTCCCCAAAGCCTACCAAGTTCCCCCAAGGACCTCCAACAGTCCCACAAGGTCCTCCCACGGTCCCCCGAGGTCCCCCAAAGTATCCCAGTCCCCCACGCTCCCCCTAGGTCCTCCAAACGTCCCCAAAGGTTCCCCAAAGCCTCCCAAGGTCCCCCAAGGTCCCCAACAGTCCGCTAAGGTACTCCAACAGTCCCCCTAGGTCCTCCCACGGTCCCTGAGGTCCCGCAAAGCCTCCCAAAGTCCCCCACGCTCCTCCAAGGTCCTCCAAAAGTCCCCCAAGGTCCCCCAACGCCCCCAAAGTTTCCCCAAAGCCTACCAAGTTCCCCCAAGGAACTCCAACAGTCCCACAAGGTCCTCCCGAGGTCCCCCGAGGTCCCTCAAGGTTTCCTAGTCCCCCACGCTCCCCCAAGGTCTTCCAAAGGTCCCCCAAGGTACCCCAACCTCCCCAAAGTCCCCAAAGTTCCCCAAAAGTTCCAAAGGTTCCCCAGGGTCCCCCAAAGTCCCACAAGGTCCCCCACAGTCCCCTGAGGTCCCCCAAAGTCCCCCGAGGTCACCCAAAGCCTCCCACAGTCCCCCGAGGTCCCCTAAAGTATCCCAACGTCCCCCAAGGCCCCCCAAAGTCCCACCAGGTCCCCCAAAGTCTCCTGAGGTTCCCCAGAAACCCCCAAGGTCCTCCAAAAGTCCCCAAAGACCCCGCAAAGTCCCCCGAGGTCTCCCAAGGTCCCCCAAAGTCCTTCCAATGTCCCCAAAGGTACCCCACCATTCCCCAAAGTCTCCAAAGTTCCTGCAAAGTTCCAAAGGTTCTCCAAGGTCCCCCAAGGTCCCACAAGGTCCCCAAATGCCTCCCAAAGTCCCCCAAAGTCCCCTGAGGTCCCCCAAAGTCCCCCGAGGTCCCCCATAACCTCCAATGGTTTTCCGAGGTCCCCCAAATTATCCCAAAGTCCCCCAAGCTTCTCCAAGGGTCCCCCAAGGTCTCCCACGAACCCCAAAAAGTTTTTCCAAGGTCCCCCAAGGTCCCCAACAGTCCCCCGAGGTCCCCCAAAGTCTCCCTAGGTCCACAAAGTCCCCTAAAGTCCCTTAATGTCCCCTAAAGTCCCCCAAGGTCTTCCAAAAGTCCCCCTAGGTCCTCCAAACGTCCCCAAAGGTTCCCCAAAGCCTCCCAAGGTCCCCCAAGGTCCCCCAACAGTCCGCTAAGGTACTCCAACGGTCCCCCTAGGTCCTCCCACGGTCTCCCGAGGTCCCGCAAAGCCTCCCAAAGTCCCCCACGCTCCTCCAACGTCCTCCAAAGGTCCCCCACGGTCCCCCAACGCCCCCAAAGGTTCCCCAAAGCCTACCAAGTTCCCCCAAGGAACTCCAACGGTCCCACAAGGTCCTCCCGAGGTCCCCCGAGGTCCCCCAAAGTTTCCCAGTCCCCCACGCTCCCCCAAGGTCTTCCAAAGGTCCCCCAAGGTACCCCAACCTCCCCCAAAGTCTGCCAAAGTTCCCCAAAAGTTCCAAAGGTTAACCAGGGTCCTCCAAAAGTCCCACAAGGTCCCCCACAGTCCCCTGAGGTCCCCCAATGTCCCCCGAGGTCACCCAAAGCCTCCCAGAGTCCCCCGAGGTCCCCCAAAGTATCCCAACGTCCCCCAAGGCATCCCAAAGTCCCAACAGGTCCCCCAAAGTCTCCTGAGGTCCCCCAGAAAACCCAGACGTCCTCCAAAAGTCCCCCAAGGTCCCCCAAAGTCCCCCGAGGTTCCCCAAGGTCCCCTATAGTCCCAAAGGTCTCCGAAAGACCCCCAAGGTCCCCCAAAGTCCTTCCAAGGTCCCCCAACGTCCCCCTATGTCCCCCGAGGTCCCCCAAAGTCTCCCGAGGTCCCCCTAAGTCCCCGAAGTCCCTCGAGGTCCCCCAAAGTCCCCCAATACCCCCAAAAGTTCCCCCAAGGCCCCCCAAAGTCCCTCAAGGTCCTCCCAAAGTCTCCCTAGGTCCCCCAAAGTCCCCCAAGGTCCCTGGAGGTCCTCCAAAGTCCCCCGAGGTCCCCCAAAGTCCCCAAAGGTCCGCCAAATTTCCCCAAAGGTCCCCTATAAAGTCCCCCAAGGTCCCCCAAAGTTCCAACGTTCCTCTAAGGTCCCCCAAAGTCCCCCAAGGTCTCCCAAAGTCCCCCAAGATCCCCCAAAGTCCCCCAAGGTCCCCCAAAGCACCCCTAGGTCCCCCAAAGGTCCCCAAAAGTCTCCCAACGTCCCCCATGGCCCCCCAAAGTCCCATAAGGTCCCCAAAGTCTCCTTAGGTCCCCCAGATACCCCTAAGGTCCTCCAAAAGTCCTCAAAGGTCCCCGAAAGTCCCCCAAGGTTCCCCAAAGTCCTTCCAAGGTCCCCTAAGGTCCCCCAAGGTCCCCCAAAAGTCCCCCAAGGTCCTCCAAAGTCCCCCTAGGTCCTCCAAAAGTCCCCCAAGGTCCCTGACATTCTCTCAAGGTCCCCCAATATCCCCCGACGTCCCCGAAGGCTCTCCCAAAGGTCTGCAAAGTCCCAGAGGTAACCCAAAGTCTCCCCTAGGTCCCCCAACGTCTGCCAAGGTCCCCCAAGGTCCGTGAAAGTCCCACAAGCTCCCCCAAAGCCTCCCAAAGTCCCCAAAAATCCCCTGAGGTCCCCCAAAGTCTCCCAACATCCCCCAAGGCCCCCCAAAGTCCCACAAGGTCCCCCAAAGTCCCCCGAGGTCCCCCAACGTCCCGCACGCTCCCCCAAAGTCCTCCAACAGTCCCCCAAGGTCCCCTACGGTCCCTAAAGTCCCCCGAGGTCCCCCAAAGTCCCCAAAAGTCCCCCAACACCCCTGAAAGTCCCCCAAGGCCCCCCAAAGTCCCCCCAAGGTCCTCCCAAGGTCTCCCTAGGTCCCCCAAAGCCTCTCAATGTCTCCCAGAGTCCCCCAAAGTCCCCCATGGTCCCCCAAAGTTCTTCCAAGGTCCCCCTAGGTCCCCCACAGTACCCCGAGGTCCCCCAAAGTCTCCCGAGGTCCCCCAAAGTCCCCTAAAGTCCCCAACGTCCCCTAAAGTCTCCCAAGGTTTCCAAAAGTCCAATAAGTTCCCCAAGGTCACCCAAAGTCCTCCAACGTCCCCAAAAGTCCCCGGAGGTCCCCCAACGTCCTCCAAGCTCCCCCAAAGTCCTCCAACAGTCCCCCAAGGTCCCCTAAAGTCCCCAAAGGTCCCCGAAGGTCCCCCAGAGTCCCCCGAGTTCCCCCAATGTCTCCCGAGGTCCCCAAAGTCCCCAAAGTCCCCTAATGTCTTCCAAAAGTCCCCCCAGATCTTCCAAAAGTCCCCAAAGGTCCCCCAAAGCCTTCAAAGGTCCCAAAAAAGTCCCCTAAGGTCCTCCAACAGTCCCCCTAGGTCCTCCCACGGTCCCCCGAGGTCCCCCAAAGCCTCCCAAAGTCCCCCACGCTCCCCCAAGGTCCTCCAAAGGTCCCCAAAGGTACCCCACCATTCCCCAAAGTCCCCAAAGTTCCTGCAAAGCTCCAAAGGCTTCCCAAGGTCCCCTAAGGTCCCACAAGGTCCCCCAATGCCTCCCAAAGTCCCCCAAAGTCCCCTGAGGTCCCCCAAAGTCCCCCGAGATCCCCCATAGCCTCCCACGGTTTTCCGAGGTCCCCCAAATTATCCCAACATCCCCCAAGGCCCCCCAAAGTCCCCCAAGGTTCTCCAAGGGTCCCCCAAGGTCTCCCACGGTCCCCTAAAAGTTTTTCCAAGGTCCCCAAAAGTCCCCCGAGGTCCCCCAAAGTCTCCCGAGGTCCCTAAAGCCCCCTAAAGTCCCCTAACGTCCCCAAAAGTTCCCCTTTGTCCTCCAAACGTCCCCAAAGGTTCCCCAAAGCCTACCAAGTTCCCAAAGGTCCCCCAACAGTCCCCTTAGGTCCTCCAACAGTCTCCCTAGGCCCTCCCACGGTCCCCCAAGGTCCCCCAACCCCTCCCAAAGTCCCCCACGCTCCCCCAAGGTCCTCCGAAGGTCCCCGAAGGTACCCCAACGTCCCCGAAAGTCCCCAATGTTCCCCCAAAGTTCCAAAGGTTCCCCAAGGTCCACCAAAACCTCCAAAAGTCCCCCAAAGTCCCTTCAAGGCCCCCCAAAGTCTCCCTATGTCCCCCTAGGTCCCCCAAAAGCCTCTCAATGTCTACCCAGGGTCCCCCAAAGTCCCCCATGGTCCCCCAAAGTTCTTCCAAGGTCCCCCAAGGTCCCACAGAGTACCCCGAGGTCCCCCAAAGTCTCCCGAGGTCCCCCAAAGTCCCCTAAAGCCCCCAACGTCCCCCTAAAGTCTCCCAAGGTTTCCAAAAGTCCAATAAGGTCCCCAAGGTCCCCCAAAGTCCCCCAAGGTCCCCAAATGGTCCCCCAAGGACCCCCAAAGTCCCACAAGGTTCCCCAAAGTCCCACAAGGTCACCCAACCTCGCAAAAGTCCCCCAAGGTCCCCCAAGGTTCCCAAAGTTGCCCCAAAGTCCCCCGAGGTCCCCCAAAGTCTCCCGAGGTCCCCTGAAGTCCCCCAAAGTCTCCTGAGGCCCCCCAAAGTCCCCCAAGGTCCTCCAAGGGTCCCCCAAGGTCTCCCATGGTCCCCAAAAGTTTTTCCAAGGTCCCCCACAGTCCCCCGAGGTCCCCCAAAGTCTCCCGAGGTCCCCCAAAGTCCCCTAAAGCCCCCAACGTCCCCTAAATTCTCCCAAGGTTTCCAAAAGTCCAATAAGGTCCCCAAAGTCACCCAAAGTCCCCCAAGGTCCCCAAATGGTCCCCCAAGGACCCCCAAAGTCCCCCAAGGTTCCCAAAAGTCCCAAAAGGTAACCCTACCTCGCAGAAGTCCCCCGAGGTCTCCGAAGGTCCCCCAAAATTCCCCCAAGGCCCCCATGGTCCCCCGAGGTCCCCCAAAGTCTCCCAAGGTCCCCAACGTCTCCTAAAGTCCCCTGATGTCCCCTAAAGTCCCCCAAGGTCTTCCAAAAGTCCAATAAGGTCCCCAAGGTAACCCAAAGTCCCCCAACGTCCCCAAAAGTCCCCGGAGGTCCCCGGAGGTCCCCCAACGTCCTCCAAGCTCCCCCAAAGTCCTCCAACAGTCCCCCAAGTTCCCCTAAAGTCCCCAAAGGTCCCCGAAAGTCCCCCAAGGTCCCCCAAAGTCCCCAAAGGTCCCGAAAGTCCCCCAAGGTCCCCCAAAGTCCTTCCAAGGTCCTCCAAGGTCCCACAATTTCCCCCTAGGTCCCCCAACGTCTCCTAAGGTCCCCCAACGTCCCACAAGGTCCCCCAAGGTCCCCAAAGTCCCTCCAAGGCCCCCTAAAGTCCCCCAAAGTCTTCCCAAAGTTCTTCCAAGGTCGCCCTAGGTCCCCCACAGTCCCCCGAGGTCCCCCAAAGTCCCCCAACACCCCCTAAAGTTCCCCCAAGGCCCCCCAAAGTCCCTCAAGTTCCTCCCAAAGTCTCCCCAGTTCCCCCAAAGTCCCCCAAGGTCCCCCAAAGTCCCCCAAGGTCCCTGGAGGTCCTCCAAAGTCCCCCGAGGTCCCCCAAAATCCTCAAAGGTCCTCCAAATGACCCCCGAGGTCCCCTATAAAGTCCCCCAAGGTCCCCCAAAGTTCCAACGTTCCTCTAAGGTCCCCCAAAGTCCCCAAAGGTCTCCCAAAGTCTCCCAAGATCCACCAATGTCCCCCGAGGTCCCCCAAAGCCCCCCAAGGTCCCCCAAAGGTCCCCAAAAATCTCCCAACGTCCCCCAAGGCCCCGAAAAGTCCCACAAGTACCCTAAAGTCTCCTGAAGTCCCCCAGAAACCCCCAAGGTCCTCAAAAAGTCCCCAAACGTCCCCCAAAGTCCCCCAAGGTCCCCTAAAGTCCCCAAAGGTCTCCGAAAGACCCCCAAGGTCCCCCAAAGTCCTTCCAAGGTTCCCCACGGTCCCCCGAGGTCCGCCAAAGCCTCCCAATGTCACGCACGCCCCACCAAGGTCCTCCAAAAGTTCCCCTAGGTCCTCCAAAAGTCCCCCAAGGTCCCCGACATTCTCCCACGGTCCACCAATGTCCCCCGACGTCCCCGTAGAATCTCCCAAAGGTCCGTAAAGTCCCAGAGGTAACCCAAAGTCTCCCCTAGGTCCCCCAACGTCTTCCAAGGTCCCCCAAAGTCCCACAAGGTCCCCCAAAGCCTCCCAAAGTCCCCCAAAATCCACTGAGGTCCCCCAAAGTCCCCCGAGGTCCCCCAAATGCCTCCCACGGTCCCCCGAGGTCCCCCAAAGTATCCAAACGTCCCATAAAGTCTCCCCAAATCCCCCAAGGCCCCCCAAAGTCCCACAAGGTCGCCCAAAGTCTCCTTAGGTCCCCCAGGAACCCCCAAGGTCCTCCATAAGTCCCCCAAGGTCACCCAAAGTCCCCCAAAGGTCCCCCAACGTCTCGCACGCTCCCCCAAAGTCCTCCAACAGTCCCCCAACTTCCCCTACGCTCCCGAAAGTCCCCCGAGCTCCCCCAGAGTCCCCCAAAGTCCCCCAACACCCCCAAAAGTCCCCCAAGGCCCCCCAAAGTCCCCCCAAGGTCCTCCCAAGGTCTCCCTAGGTCCCCCAAAAGCCTCTCAATGTCTCCCAGAGTCCCCCAAAGTCCCCCATGGTCCCCCAAAGTTCTTCCAAGGTCCCCCAAGGTCTCCCACAGTACCCCGAGGTCCCCCAAAGTCTCCCGAGGTCCCCCAAAGTCCCCTAAAGTCCCCAACGTCCCCTAAAGTCTCCCAAGGTTTCGAAAAGTCCAATAAGGTCCTCAAGGTCACCCAAAGTCCCCCAAGGTCCCCAAAAGTCCCCGGAGGTCCCCCAACGTCCCCCAAGCTCCCCCAAAGTCCTCCAACAGTTCCCCAAGGTCCCCTAAAGTCCCCAAAGGTCCCCGAAAGTTCCGCAAGGTCCCCCAAAGTCCATCCAAGGTCCTCCAAGGTCCCAGAATTTCCCCCTACGTCCCCCAACGTCTCCCAAGGTCCCCCAACGTCACACAAGGTCCCCCAAGGTCCCCAAAGTCCCTCCAAGGCCCTCCAAAGTCCCCCCAAATACCTCCAAGAACCCCCAAAGTCCCCCAAAGTCTTCCCAATGTCTCCCTATGTCCCCCTAGGTCCTGCAAAGCCTCTCAAAGTCTCCCAGGGTCCCCCAAAGTCCCCCATGGTCCCCCGAAGTTCTTCCAAGGTCGCCCTAGGTCCCCCACAGTCCCCCGAGGTCCCCCAAAGTCTCCCAAGGTCCCCCAACGTCCTCCAAGGTCTCCCAACTTCCTCCAAGGTCCCCCAAAGTCCCACAAGGTCCCCCAAGGTCCCCAAAGGCCCACCAAAGTCCCCTAAGGTCTTCCCAAAGTCCCCCTATGTCCCCCTAGGTCCCCCAAAGCGTCTCAAAGTCTCCCTGGGTCCCCCAAAGTCACCCATGGTTCCCAAAAGTTTTTCCAAGGTCCCCATAGGTCCCCCACAGTCCCCCGAGTTCCCCCAATGTCTCCCGAGGTCCCCAAAGTCCCCTAAAGTCCCCTAATGTCTTCCCAAAGCCTCCCAAGGTCCCCCAAAAGTCCCCTAAGGTCCTCCAACAGTCCCCCTAGGTCCTCCCACGGTCCCCGAGGTCCCCCAAAGCCTCCCAAAGTCCCCCACGCTCCCCCAAGGTCCTCCAAAGGTCCCCAAAGATCCCCCAACGTCCCCCAAATTCCAAAAAGTTCCCCCAAAGTTCCAAAGGTTCCCCAAGGTCCCCTAAAGTCCCAAAATGTCCCCCAAAGCGTCCCAAAGTCCCCCAAAGTCCCTCGAGGTCCCCCAGAGTCCCCCGAGGACCCCAAAAGCCTCCCATGGTCCCCCAAAGTCCCCCAAAGTATCCCAACGCCCTCAGAAACCCCCAAGGTCCTCCAAAAGTCCCCAAACGTCCCCCAAAAGTCCCCCAAGGTCCCTGACATTCTCCCAAGGTCCCCCAATGTCCCCCGACGTCCCCGAAGGCTCTCCCAAAGGTCTGCAAAGTCCCAGAGGTAACCCAAAGTCTCCCCTAGGTCCCCCAATGTCTGCCAAGGTCCCCCAAGGTCCCCGAAAGTCCCACAAGGTCCCCCAAAGCCTCCCAAAGTCCCCCAAAATCCCGAGGTCCCCCAAAGTCCCCCGAGGTCCCCCAAATGCCTCCCACGGTCCCTCGAGGTCCCCCAAAGTATCCAAACGTCCCTAAAAGTCTCCCAACATCCCCCAAGGCCCCCCAAAGTCCCACAAGGTCCCCCAAAGTCCCCCGAGGTTCCCCAACGTCCCGCACGCTCCCCCAAAGTCCTTCAACAGTCCCCCAAGGTCCCCTACGGTCCCTAAAGTCCCCCGAGGTCCCCCAAAGTCCCCAAAAGTCCCCCAACACCCCTGAAAGTCCCCCAAGGCCCCCCAAAGTCCCCCCAAGGTCCTCCCAAGGTCTCCCTAGGTCCCCCAAAGCCTCTCAATGTCTCCCAGAGTCCCCCAAAGTCCCCCATGGTCCCCCAAAGTTCTTCCAAGGTCCCCCAAGGTCCCCCACAGTACCCCGAGGTCCCCCAAAGTCTCCCGAGGTCCCCCAAAGTCCCCTAAAGTCCCCAACGTCCCGTAAAGTCTCCCAAGGTTTCCAAAAGTCCAATAAGGTCCCCAATTTCACCCAAAGTCCTCCAACGTCCCCAAAAGTCCCCGGAGGTCCCCCAACGTCCTCTAAGCTCCCCCAAAGTCCTCCAACAGTCCCCCAAGGTCCCCTAAAGTCCCCAAAGGTCCCCCAGAGTCCCCCGAGTTCCCCCAATGTTTCCCGAGGTCCCCAAAGTCCCCTAAAGTTCCCTAATGTCTTCAAAAAGTCCCCCTAGATCTTTCAAAAGTCCCCGAAGGTCCCACACTCCCCCAAGGTCATCCAAAGGTCTCCCACAGTCCACCGAGGTCCCCCAAAGTCTCCCGAGGTCCCCAAAGTCCCCTAAAGTCCCCTAACGTCCCGAAAGTCCCCCAAGGTCTTCCAAAAGTTCCCCTTGGTCCTCCAAACATCCCCAAAAGTTCCCCAAAGCCTACCAAGTTCCCAAAGGTCCCCCAACAGTCCCCTAAGGTCCTCCAACAGTCCCCCTAGGCCCTCCCATGGTCCCTCGAGGTCCCCCAAAGCCTCCCAAAGTCCCCCACGCTCCCCCAAGGTCCTCCAAAGATCCCCGAAGGTACCCCAACGTCCCCGAAAGTCCCCAAAGGTTCCCCACAAGTTCAGAAGGTTCCCCAAGGTCCACCAAAGCCTCCCAAAGTCCCTAAAAAGGCCCCCCAAAGTCTCCCTATGTCCCCCTAGGTCCCGCCTAGCCTCTCTATGTCTACCCAGGGTCCTCCAAAGTCCCCCATGGTCCCCCAAAGTTCTTCCAAGGTCCCCCAAGGTCCCCCAGAGTACCCCGAGGTCCCCCAAAGTCTCCCGAGGTCCCCCAAAGTCCCCTAAAGCCCCCAACGTCCCCTAAAGTCTCCCAAGGTTTCCAAAAGTCCAATAAGGTCCCCAAGGTCACCCAAAGTCCCCCAAGGTCCCCAAATGGTCCCCCAAGGACCCCCAAAGTCCCAAAAGGTTCCCCAATGTCCCACAAGGTCACTAAACCTCGCACAAGCCCCCAAGGTCCCCCAAGGTCCCCCGAGGTCCCCCAAAGTCTCCCGAGGTCCCCTAAAGTCCCCCAAGGTCCTCCAAGGGTCCCCCAAGGTCTCCCATGGTCCCCAAAAGTTTTTCCAAGGTCCCCCAAGCTCCCCCACAGTCCCCCGACGTCCCCCAAAGTCTCCCGAGGTCCCCCAAAGTCCCCTAAAGCCCCCACGTCCCCTAAATTCTCCCAAGGTTTCCAAAAGTCCAATAAGGTCCCCAAGGTCACCCAAAGTCCCCCAAGATCCCCAAATGGTCCCCCAAGGACCCCCAAAGTCCCCCAAGGTTCCCAAACGTCCCACAAGGTCACCCTACCTCGCAGAAGTCCCCCAAGTCTCCGAAGGTCCCCCAAAGTTCCCCCAAGGTCCCCCAAAGTCCCACAAGGTCCCAAAAAATCCCCCGAGGTCCCCCAAGGTCCCCTACAGTCCCCAAAGGTATCCGAAAGTCCCCCAAGGTCCCCCAAAGTCCATCCAAGGTCCCCCAAGGTCCCCCAATGTCCCCCGAGGTCCCCCAAAGTCTCCCGAGGTCCCCTAAAGTCCCCCAAAGTCTTCTGAGGCCCCCAAAAGTCCCCCAAGGTCCTCCAAGGGTTCCCCAAGGTCTCCCATCGTCCCCAAAAGTTTTTCCAAGGTCCCCCATGGTCCCCCGAGGTCCCCCAAAGTCTCCCAAGGTCCCCAACGTCTCCTAAAGTCCCCTAATGTCCCCTAAAGTCCCCCAAGGTCTTCCAAAAGTCCCCCAAGGTCCTCCAAACGTCCACAAAGGTTCCCCAAAGCCTCCCAAGGTCCCCTAAGGTCCCCCAACAGTCCCCTAAGGTCCTCCAACAGTCCCCCTAGGTCCTCCCACGGTCCCCCGAGGTCCCCTAAAGCCTCCCAAAGTCCCCCACGCTCCCCCAAGGTCCTCCAAAGGTCCCCAAAGAATCCCCAACGTCCCCCAAAGTCCACAAAGTTCCCCCAAAGTTCCAAAGGTTCCCCAAGGTCCCCCAAAGTCCCACAATGTCCCCCAAAGCGTCCCAAAGTCCCCCAAAGTCCCCCGAGGTACCCCAAAGTCCCCCGAGGTCCCCAAAAGCCTCCCACGGTCCCCCAAAGTCCCCCAAAGTATCCCAACGTCCCCCAAGGCCCCTCAAAGTCCCAAAAGGTCCCCCAAAGTCTCCTGAGTTCCCCCAGAAACCCCCATGGTCATCCAAAAGCCCCCAAAGACCCCGCAAAGTCCCCCGAGGTCTCCCAAGGTCCCCCAAAGTCCTTACAATGTCCCCCAAGGTCCCCCAATGTCCCCCGAGGTCCCCCAAAGTCTCCCGAGGTCCCCCAAAGTCCCCGAAGTCTCCTGAGGCCCCCCAAAGTTCCCCAAGGTCCTCCAAGGGTCCCCCAAGGTCTCCCATGGTCTCCAAAAGTTTTTCCAAGATCCCCCAGGGTCCCCCACAGACCCCCCAATCCCCCAAAGTCTCCCGAGGTCCACAAAGTCCCCCTAGGTCCTCCAACCGTCCCCAAAGGTTCCCCAAAGCCTCCCAAGGTCCCCCAAGGTCCCCCAAAAGTCCCCTAAGGTACTCCAACAGTCCCCCTAGGTCCTCCGAGGGTCCCCCGAGGTCCCCCAAAGCCTCCCAAAGTCCCCCACGCTCCCCCTAGGTCCTCCAAAGGTCCCCCAACGTCCCCAAAGGTTCCCCAAAGCCTACCAAGTTCCCCCAAGGACCTCCAACAGTCCCACAAGATCCTCCCATGGTCCCCCGAGGTCCCCCAAAGTATCCCAGTCCCCCACGCTCCCCCAAGGTCCTCCAAAGATCCCCCAAGGTACCCCAACATCCCCCAAAGTCCCCAAAGTTCCCCAAAAGTTCCAAAGGGTCCCCAAGGTCCCCCAAAGGCCCACAAGGTCCCCCAAAGACTCCCAAAGTCCCCCACAGTCCCCCGAGGTCCCCCAAAGTCCCTCGAGGTCCCCCAAAGTCCCCCAACACCCCCCAAAGTTCCCCCAAGACCCCCCAAAGTTCCTCAAGGTCCTCCCAAAGTTCCCCGAGGTCCCCCAAAGCACCCAAGGTCCCCCAAAGGTCCCCAAAAGTCTGCCAACGTCCCGCACGCTCCTCCAAAGTCCTCCAACAGTCCCCCAAGGTCCCCTACGGTCCCCTACGGTCCCCTACGGTCCCCTACGGTCCCCTACGGTCCCCTACGGTCCCTAAAGTCCCCCGAGGTCCCCGAAGTCCCCAAAAGTCCCCCAACAACCTTGAAAGTCCCCCAAGGCCCCCCAAAGTACCCCCAAGGTCCTCCCAAAGTCTCCCTAGGTCCCCCAAAGCCTCTCAATGTCTCCCAGAGTCCCCCAAAGTCCCCCATGGTCCCCCAAAGTTCTTCAAAGGTTCCCCAAGGTCCCCCACAGTACCCCGAGGTCCCCCAAAGTCTCCCGAGGTCCCCCAAAGTCCCCTAAAGTCCTCCAACGTCCCCAAAAGTCCCCGGAGGTCCCCCAACGTCCTCCAAGCTCCCCCAAAGTCCTCCAACAGTCCCCCAAGGTCCCCTAAATTCCCCAAAGGTCCTCGAAGGTCCCCCAGAGTCCCCCGAGTTCCCCCAATATCTCCCGAGGTCCCCAAAGTCCCCTAAAGTCCCCTAATGTCTGCCAAAAGTCCCCCTAGATCTTCCAAAAGTCCCCAAAGGTCCCCCAAAGCGTCCCAAGGTCCCCCAAAAGTCCCCTAAGGTCCTCCAACAGTCCCCCTAGGTCCTCCCACGGTCCCCCGAGGTCCCGCAAAGCCTCCCAAAGTCCCCCACGCTCCCCCAAGGTCCTCCAAAGGTTTCCCACAGTCCACCGGAGCGCCCTCAAAGTCTCCCGAGGTCCCCAAAGTCCCCTAAAGTCCCCTAACGTCCCCTAAAGTCCCCCAAGGTCTTCCAAAAGGTCCCCTTGGTCCTCCAAACATCCCCAAAAGTTCCCCAAAGCCTACCAAGTTCCCAAAGGTCCCCCAACAGTCCCCTAAGGTCCTCCAACAGTCCCCCTGGGCCCTCCCACGGTCCCCCGAGGTCCCCCAAAGCCTCCCAAAGTCCCCCACGCTCCCCCAAGGTCCTCCAAAGATCCCCGAAGGTACCCCGACGTCCCCGAAAGTCCCCAAAGTTCCCCACAAGTTCCAAAGGTTCCCCAAGGTCCACCAAAGCCTCCCAAGGTCCCCAAATGGTCCCCCAAGGACCCCCAAAGTCCCCCAAGGTTCCCAAAAGTCCCACAAGGTCACCCTACCTCGCAGAAGTCCCCCGAGGTCTCCGAAGGTCCCCCAAAGTTCCCCCCAGGTCCCCCAAAGTCCCACAAGGTCCCCCAAAATCCCCCGAGGTCCCCCGAAGTCCCCTACAGTCCCCAAAGGTATCCGAAAGTCCCCCAAGGTCCCCCAAAGTCCATCCAAGGTCCCCCAAGGTCCCCCAATGTCCCCCGAGGTCCCCCAAAGTCTCCCAAGGTCCCCAAAGGTTCCCCAAAGCCTACCCCGTTCCCCCAAGGACCTCCAACAGTCCCACAAGGTCCTCCCACGGTCCCCCGAGGTCCCCCAAAGTATCCCAGTCCCCCACGCTCCGCCAAGGTCCTCCAAAGGTCCCCCAAGGTACCCCAACATCCCCCAAAGTCCCCAAAGTTCCCAAAGGTCCCAAAGTCTCCCTTTGTCCCCCTTGGTCCTGCAAAGCCTTTCAAAGTCTCCCAGGGTCCCCCAAAGTCCCCCATGGTCCCCCAAAGTTCTTCCAAGGTCGCCCTAGGTCCCCCACACTCCCCCGAGGTCCCCCAAAGTCTCCCAAGGTCCCCCAACGTCCTCCAAGGTCTCCCAATGTCCTCCAAGGTCCCCCAAAGTCCCAAAAGGTCCCCCAAGGTCCCCAAAGGCCCACCAAAGTCCCCCAAGGTCTTCCCAAAGTCACCCTATGTCCCCCTAGGTCCCCCAAAGCGTCTCAAAGTCCCCCGAGGTCCCCCAAGGTCCCCAAAGTTCCCCCAAAGTCCCCCGAGGTCCCCCCAAGTCTCCCGAGGTCCCCTGAAGTCCCCCAAAGTCTCCTGAGGCCCCCCAAAGTCCCCCAAGGTCCTCCAAGGGTCCCCCAAGGTCTCCCATGGTCCCCAAAAGTTTTTCCAAGGGCCTCCACAGTCCCCCGAGGTCCCCCAAAGTCTCCCGAGGTCCCCCAAAGTCCCCTAAAGCCCCCAACGTCCCCTAAATTCTCCCAAGGTTTCCAAAAGTCGAATAAGGTCCCCAAGGTCACCCAAAGTCCCCCAAGGTCCCCAAATGGTCCCCCAAGGACCCCCAAAGTCCCCCAAGGTTCCCAAAAGTCCCACAAGGTCACCCTACCTCGCAGAAGTCCCCCGAGGTCTCCGAAGGTCCCCCAAAGTTCCCCCAAGGCCCCCCAAAGTCCCACAAGGTCCCCCAAAATCCCCCGAGGTCCCCCAAGGTCCCCTACAGTCCCCAAAGGTATCCGAAAGTCCCCCAAGGTCCCCCAAAGTCCTTCCAAGGTCCCCCAAGGTCCCCCAATGTCCCCCGAGGTCCCCCAAAGTCTCCCGAGGTCCCCTAAAGTCCCCCAAAGTCTCCTGAGGCCCCCAAAAGTCCCCCAAGGTCCTTCAAGGGTCCCCAAGGTCTCCCATGGTCTCCAAAAGTGTTTCGAAGATCCCCCAGGGTCCCCCACAGACCCCCCGGTCCCCCAAAGTCCCCAAATGTTCCGCAAAGTCCCCCGAGGTCTCCAAAGGTCCCCCAAAGTCCTTCCAATGTCCCCCAAGGTCCCCCAAAGTCTCCCGAGTTCGCCAAAGTCCCCGAAGTCTCCTGAGGCCCCCCAAAGTCCCCCAAGGTCCTTCAAGGGTCCCCCAAGGTCTCCCATGGTCTCCAAAAGTGTTTCGAAGATCCCCCAGGGTCCCCCACAGACCCCCCGGTCCCCCAAAGTCTCCCGAGGTCCACAAAGTCCCCTAAAGTCCTCTAATGTCCCCTAAAGTCCCCCAAGGTCTTCCAAAAGTCCCCCTAGGTCCTCCAAACGTCCCCAAAGGTTCCCCAAAGCCTCCCAAGGTCCCCCAAGGTCCCCCAACAGTCCCCTAAGGTCCTCCAACAGTCCCCCTAGGTCCTCCCACGTTCCCCCGAGGTCCCCTAAAGCCTCCCAAAGTCCCCCACGCTCCCCCAAGGTCCTCCAAAGGTCCCCAAAGATCCCCCAACGTCCCCCAAAGTCCAAAAGTTCCCCCAAAGTGCCAAAGGTTCCCCAAGGTCCCCCAAAGTCCCACAATGTCCACCAAAGCGTCCCAAAGTCCCCCAAAGTCCCCCGAGGTCCCCCAAAGTCCCCCGAGGTCCCCAAAAGCCTCCCACGGTCCCCCGAAGTCCCCCAAAGTATCCCAACGTCCCCCAAGGCCCCTCAAAGTCCCAAAAGGTCCCCCAAAGTCTCTCGAGTTCCCCCAGAAACCCCCAAGGTCATCCAAAAGTCCCCCAAGACCCCGCAAAGTCCCCCGAGGTCTCCCAAGGTCCCCCAAAGTCCTTCCGATGTCCCCCAAGGTCCCCCAATGTCCCCCGAGGTCCCCCAAAGTCTCCCGAGGTCCCCCAACGTCCCCGAAGTCTCCTGAGGCCCCCCAAAGTCCCCAAAGGTCCTCCAAGGGTCCCCCAAGGTCTCCCATGGTCTCCAAAAGTTTTTCCAAGATCCCCCAGGGTCCCCCACAGACCCCCCGGTCCCCCAAAGTCTCCCGAGGTCAACAAAGTCCCCTAAAGTCCTCTAATGTCCCCTAAAGTCCCCCAAGGTCCTCCAACAGTCCCCCTAGGTCCTCCCACGTTCCCCCGAGGTCCCCTAAAGCCTCCCAAAGTCCCCCACGCTCCCCCAAGGTCCTCCAAAGGTCCCCAAAGATCCCCCAACGTCCCCCAAAGTCCAAAAGTTCCCCCAAAGTGCCAAAGGTTCCCCAAGGTCCCCCAAAGTCCCACAATGTCCACCAAAGCGTCCCAAAGTCCCCCAAAGTCCCCCGAGGTCCCCCAAAGTCCCCCGAGGTCCCCAAAAGCCTCCCACGGTCCCCCGAAGTCCCCCAAAGTATCCCAACGTCCCCCAAGGCCCCTCAAAGTCCCAAAAGGTCCCCCAAAGTCTCTCGAGTTCCCCCAGAAACCCCCAAGGTCATCCAAAAGTCCCCCAAGACCCCGCAAAGTCCCCCGAGGTCTCCCAAGGTCCCCCAAAGTCCTTCCGATGTCCCCCAAGGTCCCCCAATGTCCCCCGAGGTCCCCCAAAGTCTCCCGAGGTCCCCCAACGTCCCCGAAGTCTCCTGAGGCCCCCCAAAGTCCCCAAAGGTCCTCCAAGGGTCCCCCAAGGTCTCCCATGGTCTCCAAAAGTTTTTCCAAGATCCCCCAGGGTCCCCCACAGACCCCCCGGTCCCCCAAAGTCTCCCGAGGTCCACAAAGTCCCCTTAAGTCCTCTAATGTCCCCTAAAGTACCCCAAGGTCTTCCAAAAGTCCCCCTAGGTCCTCCAAACGTCCCAAAAGGTTCCCCAAAGCCTCCCAAGGTCCCCCAAGGTCCCCGAACAGTCCCCTAAGGTACTCCAAAAGTCCCCCTAGGTCCTCCCACGGTCCCCCGAGGTCCCCCAAAGCCTCCCAAAGTCCCCCACGCTCCCCCTAGGTCCTCCAAAGGTCCCCCAACGTCCCCAAAGGTTCCCCAAAGCCTATCAAGTTCCCCCAAGGACCTCCAACAGTCCCACAAGGTCCTCCCACGGTCCCCCGAGGTCCCCCAAAATTTCCAAGTCCCCCACGCTCCCCCAAGGTCCTCCAAACGTCCCCCAAGGTACCCCAACGTCCCCCAAAGTCCCCAAAGTTCCCCAAAAGTTTCAAAGGTTCCACAGGGTCCCCCAAAGTCCCACAAGGTCTCCCAAAGCCTCCCAAAGTCCCCCACAGTCCCCTGAGGTCCCCCAAAGTCCCCGGAGGTCACCCAAAGCCTCCCACAGTCCCCAGAGGTCCCCCAAAGTATCCCAAAGTCCCCCAAGGTTCCCCTAAAGTCCCCCGAGGTCCCCCAAGGTCCCCCAAGGTCCCCTATAGTCCCAAAGGTCTCCGAAACACCCCCAAGGTCCCCCAAAGTCCATCCAAGGTCCCCCAAGGTCCCCCTATGTCCCCCGAGGTCCCCCAAAGTCCCCCGAGGTCCCCCAAAGTCCCCGAAGTCCCTCGAGGTCCCCCAAAGTCCCCCAACACCCCCTAAAGTTCCCCCAAGGCCCCCCAAAGTTCCTCAAGGTCCTCCCAAAGTCCCCCGAGGTCCCCCAAAGCACCCCAAGGTCCCACAAAGGTCCCCAAAAGTCTCCCAACGTCCCCCATGGCCCCCAAAAGTCCCACAAGGTCCCCCAAAGTCTCCTTAGGTCCCCCAGATACCCCTAAGGTCCTCCAAAAGTCCCCAAAGGTCCCCAAAAGTCCCCCAAGGTCCCCGAAAGTCCTTCCAAGGTCCCCTAAGGTCCCCCAATGTCCCCCTAGGTCCCCGAACGTCTCCCAAGGTCCCCCAACATCCTCCAAGGTCTCCCAATGTCCACGAAGGTCCTTCAAAGTCCCACAAGGTCCCCCAAAGTATCCCAACGTCCCCCAAGGCCCCCCAAAGCCCCACCAGGTCCCCCAAAGTCTCCTGAGGTCCCCCAGAAAACCCCAAGGTCCTCCAAAAGTCCCCCAAGGTCCCCCAAAGTCCCCCGAGGTCCCCCAAGGTCCCCTAAAGTCCCAAAGGTCCCCGAAAGACCCCCAAGGTCCCCCAAAGTCCTTCCAAGGTCCCCCAAGGTCCCCCTATGTCCCCCGAGGTCCCCCAAAGTCCCCAAAGTCCCTCGAGGTCCCCCAAAGTCCCCCAACACCCCCCAAAGTTCCCCCAAGGTCCCTCAAGGTCCTCCCAAAGTCTCCCTAGGTCCCCAAAAGTTCGCCAAGGTCCCCCAAAGTCCCCCAAGGTCCCTGGAGGTCCTCCAAAGTCCCCCGAGGTCCCCCAACATCCCCAAATGTTCCCCAAAGCCTACCAAGTTCCCCCAAGGACCTCCAACAGTCCCACAAGGTCCTCCCAATGTCTCCTTAAGTCCCCCAAAGCCTCTCAATGTCTCCCAGAGTCCCCCAAAGTCCCCCATGGTCCCCAAAAGTTCTTCCAAGGTCCCCCAAGATCCCCCACAGTACCCCGAGATCCCCCAAAGTCTCCCGAGGTCCCCCAAAGTCCCCTAAAGTCCCATACGTCCCCAAAAGCCTCCCAAAGTCCCCCACAGTCCCCTGAGGTCCCCCAAACTCCCCGGAGGTCACCCAAAGCCTCCCACGGTCCCCTGAGGTCCCCCAAAGTATCCCAAAGTCCCCCAAGGTCCCCCAAACTCCCCCGAGGTCCCCCAAGGTCCCCTATAGTCCCAAAAGTTTCCGAAAGACCCCCAAGGTCCCCAAAAGTCCATCCAAGGTCCCCCAAGGTTGCCCTATGTCCCCCGAGGTCCCCCAAAATCTCCCAAGGTCCCCCAAAGTCCCCGAAGTCCCTCGAGGTCCCCCAAAGTCCCCCAACACCCCCCAAAGTTCCCCCAAGGCCCCCAAAAGTTCCTCGATGTCCTCCCAAAGTCCACCGAGGTCCCCCAAAGCACCCCAAGGTCCCCCAAAGGTCCCCAAAAGTCTCCCAACGTCCCCCATGGCCCCCCAAAGTCCCACAAGGTCCCCCAAAGTCTCCTTAGGTCCCCCAGATACCCCTAAGGTCCTCCAAAAGTCCCCAAAGGTCCCCGAAAGTCCCCCAAGGTTCCCTAAAGTCCTTCCAAGGTCCCCTAAGGTCCCCCAATGTCCCCCTAGGTCCCCGAACGTCTCCCAAGGTCCCCCAACATCCTCCAAGGTCTCCCAATGTCCAAGAAGGTCCCTCAAAGTCCCACAAGGTCCCCCAAGGTCCCCAAAGTCCCTCCAAGGCCCCCAAAAGTCCCACAAGTCCCCCAAAGTCTCCTGAAGTCTCCCAGAAACCCCCAAGGTCCTCCAAAAGTCCCCAAACGTCCCCCAAAGTCCCCTGAGTTCCCCCAAGGTCCCCTAAAGTCCCCAAAGGTCTCGGAAAGACCCCAAGGTCCCCCAAAGTCCTTCCAAGGTCCCCCAAGGTCCCCCACGGTCCCCCGAGGTCCGCCAAAGCCTCCCAAAATCGCGCAAGATCCACCAAGGTCCTCCAAAGGTCCCCCAAGGTCCCCCAAAAGTCCCCCGAGGTCCCGCAAAGCCTCCCAAAGTCCCCCACGCTCCCCCAAGGTCCTCCAAAGGTTTCCCACAGACCACCGGAGCGCCCTCAAAGTCTCCCGAGGTCCCCAAAGTCCCCTAAAGTCCCCTAACGTCCCCTAAAGTCCCCCAAGGTCTTCCAAAAGTTCCCCTTGGTCCTCCAAACATCCCCAAAAGTTCCCCAAAGCCTACCAAGTTCCCAAAGGTCCCCCAACAGTCCCCTAAGGTCCTCCAACAGTCCCCCTGGGCCCTCCCACGGTCCCCCGAGGTCCCCCAAAGCCTCCCAAAGTCCCCCACGCTCCCCAAGGTCCTTCAAAGATCCCCGAAGGTACCCCGACGTCCCCGAAAGTCCCCAAAGTTCCCCACAAGTTCCAAAGGTTACCCAAGGTCCACCAAAGCCTCCCAAAGTCCCCCAAAGTCCCTCCAAGGCCCCCCAAAGTCTCCCTATGTCCCCCTAGGTCCCACCTAGCCTCTCAATGTCTACCCAGGCTCCCCCAAAGTCCCCCATGGTCCCCCAAAGTTCTTCCAAGGTCCCCCAAGGTCCCCCAGAGTACCCCGAGGTCCCCCAAAGTCTCCCGAGGTCCCCCAAAGTCCCCTAAAGCCCCCAACGTCCCCTAAATTCTCCCAAGGTTTCCAAAAGTCCAATAAGGTCCCCAAGGTCACTCAAAGTCCCCCAAGGTCCCCAAATGGTCCCCCAAGGACCCCCAAAGTCCCCCAAGGTTCCCAAAAGTCCCACAAGGTCACCCTACCTCGCAGAAGTCCCCCGAGGTCTCCGAAGGTCCCCCAAAGTTCCCCCCAGGTCCCCCAAAGTCCCACAAGGTCCCCCAAAATCCCCCGAGGTCCCCCGAAGTCCCCTACAGTCCCCAAAGGTATCCGAAAGTCCCCCAAGGTCCCCCAAAGTCCATCCAAGGTCCCCCAAGGTCCCCCAATGTCCCCCGAGGTCCCCCAAAGTCTCCCAAGGTCCCCAAAGGTTCCCCAAAGCCTACCCCGTTCCCCCAAGGACCTCCAACAGTCCCACAAGGTCCTCCCACGGTCCCCCGAGGTCCCCCAAAGTATCCCAGTCCCCCACGCTCCCCCAAGGTCCTCCAAAGGTCCCCCAAGGTACCCCAACATCCCCCAAAGTCCCCAAAGTTCCCAAAGGTCCCAAAGTCTCCCTTTGTCCCCCTTGGTCCTGCAAAGCCTTTCAAAGTCTCCCAGGGTCCCCCAAAGTCCCCCATGGTCCCCCAAAGTTCTTCCAAGGTCGCCCTAGGTCCCCCACACTCCCCCGAGGTCCCCCAAAGTCTCCCAAGGTCCCCCAACGTCCTCCAAGGTCTCCCAATGTCCTCCAAGGTCCCCCAAAGTCCCAAAAGGTCCCCCAAGGTCCCCAAAGGCCCACCAAAGTCCCCCAAGGTCTTCCCAAAGTCACCCTATGTCCCCCTAGGTCCCCCAAAGCGTCTCAAAGTCCCCCAAGGTCCCCCAAGGTCCCCAAAGTTCCCCCAAAGTCCCCCGAGGTCCCCCCAAGTCTCCCGAGGTCCCCTGAAGTCCCCCAAAGTCTCCTGAGGCCCCCCAAAGTCCCCCAAGGTCCTCCAAGGGTCCCCCAAGGTCTCCCATGGTCCACAAAAGTTTTTCCAAGGGCCTCCACAGTCCCCCGAGGTCCCCCAAAGTCTCCCGAGGTCCCCCAAAGTCCCCTAAAGCCCCCAACGTCCCCTAAATTCTCCCAAGGTTTCCAAAAGTCGAATAAGGTCCCCAAGGTCACCCAAAGTCCCCCAAGGTCCCCAAATGGTCCCCCAAGGACCCCCAAAGTCCCCCAAGGTTCCCAAAAGTCCCACAAGGTCACCCTACCTCGCAGAAGTCCCCCGAGGTCTCCGAAGGTCCCCCAAAGTTCCCCCAAGGCCCCCCAAAGTCCCACAAGGTCCCCCAAAATCCCCCGAGGTCCCCCAAGGTCCCCTACAGTCCCCAAAGGTATCCGAAAGTCCCCCAAGGTCCCCCAAAGTCCTTCCAAGGTCCCCCAAGGTCCCCCAATGTCCCCCGAGGTCCCCCAAGGTCTCCCGAGGTCCCCTAAAGTCCCCCAAAGTCTCCTGAGGCCCCCAAAAGTCCCCCAAGGTCCTTCAAGGGTCCCCAAGGTCTCCCATGGTCTCCAAAAGTGTTTCGAAGATCCCCCAGGGTCCCCCACAGACCCCCCGGTCCCCCAAAGTCCCCAAATGTTCCGCAAAGTCCCCCGAGGTCTCCAAAGGTCCCCCAAAGTCCTTCCAATGTCCCCCAAGGTCCCCCAATGTCCCCCGAGGTCCCCCAAAGTCTCCCGAGTTCGCCAAAGTCCCCGAAGTCTCCTGAGGCCCCCCAAAGTCCCCCAAGGTCCTTCAAGGTTCCCCCAAGGTCTCCCATGGTCTCCAAAAGTGTTTCGAAGATCCCCCAGGGTCCCCCACAGACCCCCCGGTCCCCCAAAGTCTCCCGAGGTCCACAAAGTCCCCTAAAGTCCTCTAATGTCCCCTAAAGTCCCCCAAGGTCTTCCAAAAGTCCCCCTAGGTCCTCCAAACCTCCCCCAAAGGTTCCCCAAAGCCTCCCAAGGTCCCCCAAGGTCCCCCAACAGTCCCCTAAGGTCCTCCAACAGTCCCCCTAGGTCCTCCCACGTTCCCCCGAGGTCCCCTAAAGCCTCCCAAAGTCCCCCACGCTCCCCCAAGGTCCTCCAAAGGTCCCCAAAGATCCCCCAACGTCCCCCAAAGTCCAAAAGTTCCCCCAAAGTGCCAAAGGTTCCCCAAGGTCCCCCAAAGTCCCACAATGTCCACCAAAGCGTCCCAAAGTCCCCCAAAGTCCCCCGAGGTCCCCCAAAGTCCCCCGAGGTCCCCAAAAGCCTCCCACGGTCCCCCGAAGTCCCCCAAAGTATCCCAACGTCCCCCAAGGCCCCTCAAAGTCCCAAAAGGTCCCCCAAAGTCTCTCGAGTTCCCCCAGAAACCCCCAAGGTCATCCAAAAGTCCCCCAAGACCCCGCAAAGTCCCCCGAGGTCTCCCAAGGTCCCCCAAAGTCCTTCCGATGTCCCCCAAGGTCCCCCAATGTCCCCCGAGGTCCCCCAAAGTCTCCCGAGGTCCCCCAACGTCCCCGAAGTCTCCTGAGGCCCCCCAAAGTCCCCAAAGGTCCTCCAAGGGTCCCCCAAGGTCTCCCATGGTCTCCAAAAGTTTTTCCAAGATCCCCCAGGGTCCCCCACAGACCCCCCGGTCCCCCAAAGTCTCCCGAGGTCCACAAAGTCCCCTTAAGTCCTCTAATGTCCCCTAAAGTACCCCAAGGTCTTCCAAAAGTCCCCCTAGGTCCTCCAAACGTCCCAAAAGGTTCCCCAAAGCCTCCCAAGGTCCCCCAAGGTCCCCGAACAGTCCCCTAAGGTACTCCAAAAGTCCCCCTAGGTCCTCCCACGGTCCCCCGAGGTCCCCCAAAGCCTCCCAAAGTCCCCCACGCTCCCCCTAGGTCCTCCAAAGGTCCCCCAACGTCCCCAAAGGTTCCCCAAAGCCTATCAAGTTCCCCCAAGGACCTCCAACAGTCCCACAAGGTCCTCCCACGGTCCCCCGAGGTCCCCCAAAATTTCCAAGTCCCCCACGCTCCCCCAAGGTCCTCCAAACGTCCCCCAAGGTACCCCAACGTCCCCCAAAGTCCCCAAAGTTCCCCAAAAGTTTCAAAGGTTCCACAGGGTCCCCCAAAGTCCCACAAGGTCCCCCAAAGCCTCCCAAAGTCCCCCACAGTCCCCTGAGGTCCCCCAAAGTCCCCGGAGGTCACCCAAAGCCTCCCACAGTCCCCCGAGGTCCCCCAAAGTATCCCAAAGTCCCCCAAGGTTCCCCTAAAGTCCCCCGAGGTCCCCCAAGGTCCCCTATAGTCCCAAAGGTCTCCGAAACACCCCCAAGGTCCCCCAAAGTCCATCCAAGGTCCCCCAAGGTCCCCCTATGTCCCCCGAGGTCCCCCAAAGTCCCCCGAGGTCCCCCAAAGTCCCCGAAGTCCCTCGAGGTCCCCCAAAGTCCCCCAACACCCCCTAAAGTTCCCCCAAGGCCCCCCAAAGTTCCTCAAGGTCCTCCCAAAGTCCCCCGAGGTCCCCCAAAGCACCCCAAGGTCCCACAAAGGTCCCCAAAAGTCTCCCAACGTCCCCCATGGCCCCCAAAAGTCCCACAAGGTCCCCCAAAGTCTCCTTAGGTCCCCCAGATACCCCTAAGGTCCTCCAAAAGTCCCCAAAGGTCCCCAAAAGTCCCCCAAGGTTCCCCGAAAGTCCTTCCAAGGTCCCCTAAGGTCCCCCAATGTCCCCCTAGGTCCCCGAACGTCTCCCAAGGTCCCCCAACATCCTCCAAGGTCTCCCAATGTCCACGAAGGTCCTTCAAAGTCCCACAAGGTCCCCCAAAGTATCCCAACGTCCCCCAAGGCCCCCCAAAGCCCCACCAGGTCCCCCAAAGTCTCCTGAGGTCCCCCAGAAAACCCCAAGGTCCTCCAAAAGTCCCCCAAGGTCCCCCAAAGTCCCCCGAGGTCCCCCAAGGTCCCCTAAAGTCCCAAAGGTCCCCGAAAGACCCCCAAGGTCCCCCAAAGTCCTTCCAAGGTCCCCCAAGGTCCCCCTATGTCCCCCGAGGTCCCCCAAAGTCCCCAAAGTCCCTCGAGGTCCCCCAAAGTCCCCCAACACCCCCCAAAGTTCCCCCAAGGTCCCTCAAGGTCCTCCCAAAGTCTCCCTAGGTCCCCAAAAGTTCGCCAAGGTCCCCCAAAGTCCCCCAAGGTCCCTGGAGGTCCTCCAAAGTCCCCCGAGGTCCCCCAACATCCCCAAATGTTCCCCAAAGCCTACCAAGTTCCCCCAAGGACCTCCAACAGTCCCACAAGGTCCTCCCACGGTCCCGAGAGGTCCCCCAAAGTTTCCAAGTCCCCCACGCTCCCCCAAGGTCCTCCAAAGGTCCCCCAAGGTACCCCAACGTCCCCCAATGTCCCCAAAGTTCCCCAAAAGTTTCAAAGGTTCCCCAGGGTCCCCCAAAGTCCCACAAGGTCCCCAAAAGCCTCCCAAAGTCCCCCACAGTCCCCTGAGGTCCCCCAAACTCCCCGGAGGTCACCCAAAGCCTCCCACGGTCCCCTGAGGTCCCCCAAAGTATCCCAAAGTCCCCCAAGGTCCCCCAAACTCCCCCGAGGTCCCCCAAGGTCCCCTATAGTCCCAAAAGTTTCCGAAAGACCCCCAAGGTCCTCCCAAAAGTCCATCCAAGGTCCCCCAAGGTCGCCCTATGTCCCCCGAGGTCCCCCAAAATCTCCCAAGGTCCCCCAAAGTCCCCGAAGTCCCTCGAAGTCCCCCAAAGTCCCCCAACACCCCCCAAAGTTCCCCCAAGGCCCCCAAAAGTTCCTCGATGTCCTCCCAAAGTCCACCGAGGTCCCCCAAAGCACCCCAAGGTCCCCCAAAGGTCCCCAAAAGTCTCCAAACGTCCCCCATGGCCCCCCAAAGTCCCACAAGGTCCCCCAAAGTCTCCTTAGGTCCCCCAGATACCCCTAAGGTCCTCCAAAAGTCCCCAAAGGTCCCCGAAAGTCCCCCAAGGTTCCCTAAAGTCCTTCCAAGGTCCCCTAAGGTCCCCCAATGTCCCCCTAGGTCCCCGAACGTCTCCCAAGGTCCCCCAACATCCTCCAAGGTCTCCCAATGTCCAAGAAGGTCCCTCAAAGTCCCACAAGGTCCCCCAAGGTCCCCAAAGTCCCTCCAAGGCCCCCAAAAGTCCCAAAAGTCCCCCAAAGTCTCCTGAAGTCTCCCAGAAACCCCCAAGGTCCTCCAAAAGTCCCCAAACGTCCCCCAAAGTCCCCTGAGGTCCCCCAAGGTCCCCTAAAGTCCCCAAAGGTCTCGGAAAGACCCCAAGGTCCCCCAAAGTCCTTCCAAGGTCCCCCAAGGTCCCCCACGGTCCCCCGAGGTCCGCCAAAGCCTCCCAAAATCGCGCAAGATCCACCAAGGTCCTCCAAAGGTCCCCCAAGGTCCCCCAAAAGTCCCCCAAGGTCCTCCAAAGTCCCCCTAGGTCCTCCAAAAGTCCCCCAAGGTCCTCGACATTCTCCCAAGGTCCCCCAATGTCCCCCGACGTCCCCGAAGGCTCTCCCAAAGGTCTGCAAAGTCCCAGAGGTAACCCAAAGTCTCCCCTAGGTCCCCCAACGTCTGCCAAGGTCCCCCAAGGTCCCCCAAAGTCCCAAAAGATCCCTTCAGCCTCCCAAAGTCCCCAAAAATCCCCTGAGGTCCCCCAAAGTCCCCCGAGGTCCCCCAAATGCCTCCCACGGTCCCCCGAGGTCCCCCAAAGTATCCAAACGTCCCCAAAAGTCTCCCAACATCCCCCAAGGCCCCCCAAAGTCCCACAAGGTCCCCCAAAGTCCCCCGAGGTCCCCCAACGTCCCGCACGCTCCGCAAAAGTCCTCCAACAGTCCCCCAAGGTCCCCTACGGTCCCTAAAGTCCCCCAAGGTCACCCAAAGCCTCCCAAAAGTCACCCAACACCCCTAAAAGTCCCCCAAGGCCCTCCAAAGTCCGCCCAAGGTCCTCCCAATGTCTCCTTAAGTCCCCCAAAGCCTCTCAATGTCTCCCAGAGTCCCCCAAAGTCCCCCATGGTCCCCAAAAGTTCTTCCAAGGTCCCCCAAGATCCCTCACAGTACCCCGAGATCCCCCAAAGTCTCCCGAGGTCCCCCAAAGTCCCCTAAAGTCCCATACGTCCCCTAAAGTCTCCCAAGGTTTCCAAAAGTCCAATAAGGTCCCCAAGGAAACCCAAAGTCCCCCATTGTCCCCAAAAGTCCCCGGAGGTCCCCGGAGGTCCCCGGAGGTCCCCCAACGTCCTCCAAGCTCCCCCAAGGTCCCCCAAAGTCCTTCCAAGGTACTCCAAGGTCCCACAATTTTCCCCTAGGTCCCCCAACGTCTCCCAACGTCCCCCAACGTCCCACAAGGTCCCCCAAGGTCCCCAAAGTCCCTCCAAGGCCCCCTAAAGTCCCCCAAGGTCTTCCCAAAGTCTCCCTATGTCCCCCTAGGTCCTGCAAAGCCTCTCAAAGTCTCCCAGGGTCCCCCAAAGTCCCCCATGGTCCCCAAAAGTTCTTCCAAGGTCGCCCTAGGTCCCCCACAGTCCCCCGAGGTCCCCCAAAGTCCCCCATCACCCCCCAAAGTTCCCCCAAGGCCCCCCGAAGTCCCTCAAGGTCCTCCCAAAGTCTCCCTAGGTCCCCCAAAGTCCCCCAAGGTCCCCCAAAGTCCCCCAAGGTCCCTGGAGGTCCTCCAAAGTCCCCCGAAGTCCCCCAAAGTCCTCAAAGGTCCTCCAAATTACCCCCAAGGTCCCCTATAAAGTCCCCCAAGGTCTCCCAAAGTTCCAACGTTCCTCTAAGGTCCCCCAAAGTCCCCCAAGGTCTCCCAAAGTCTCCCAAGATCCCCCAATGTCCCCCGAGGTCCCCCAAAGCCCCCCAAGGTCCCCCAAATGTCCCCAAAAGTCTCCCAACGTCCCCCAAGGCCCGCCAAAGTCCCACAAGGTCCCCCAAAGTCTCCTTAGGTTCCCCAGATACCCCTAAGGTCCTCCAAAAGTCCCCAAAGGTCCCCGAAAGTCCCCCAAGGTTCCCCAAATTCCTTTCAAGGTCCCCTAAGGTCCCCCAATGTCCCCCTAGGTCCCCGAACGTCTCCCAAGGTCCCCCAATGTCCTCCAAGGTCTCCCAATGTCCAAGAAGGTCCCTCAAAGTCCCACAAGGTCCCCCAAGGACCCCAAAGTCCCTCCAAGGCCCCCAAAAGTCCCACAAGTCCCCCAAAGTCTCCTGAAGTCCCCCAGAAACCCCCAACGTCCTCAAAAGGTCCCCAAACGTCCCCCAAAGTCCCCCAAGGTCCCCTAAAGTCCCCAAAGGTCTCCGAAAGACCCCCAAGGTCCCCCAAAGTCCTTCCAAGGTTCCCCATGGTCCCCCGAGGTCCACCAAAGCCTCCCAAAGTCAAGCACGCTCCACCAAGGTCCTCCAAAAGTTCCCCTAGGTCCTCCAAAAGTCCCCCAAGGTCCCCGACATTCTCCCAAGGTCCACCAATGTCCCCCGACGTCCCCGAAGGCTCTCCTAAAGGTCCGCATAGTCCCAGAGGTAACCCAAAGTCTCCCCTAGGTCCCCCAACGTCTGCCAAGGTCCCCCAAGGTCCCCCAAAGCCTCCCAAAGTCCCCCAAAATCAACTGTGGTCCCCAAAAGTCCCCCGAGGTCCCCCAAAAGCCTCCCACGGTCCCACGAGGTCCCCCAAAGTATCCAAACGTCCCATAAAGTCTCCCAAAATCCCCCAAGGCCCCCCAAAGTCCCACAAGGTCCCCCAAAGTCTCCTTAGGTCCCCCAGGAACCCCCAAGGTCCTCCAAAAGTCCCCCAAGGTCCCCCAAAGTCCCCCGAGGTCCCCCAACGTCCCGCACGCTCCCCCAAAGTCCCCCAACGGTCCCCCAACATCCCCTACGGTCCCGAAAGTCCCCCGAGGTCCCCCAAAGTCCCCTAAAGTCCCCAACGTCCCCTAAAGTCTCCCAAGGTTTCCAAAAGTCCAATAAGGTCCTCAAGGTCACCCAAAGTCCCCCAAGGTCCCCAAAAGTCCCCGGAGGTCCCCCAACGTCCCCCAAGCTCCGCCAAAGTCCTCCAACAGTCCCCCAAGGTCCCCTAAAGTCCCCAAAGGTCCCCGAAAGTCCCCCAAGGTCCCCCAAAGTCCTTCCAAGGTCCTCCAAGGTCCCACAATTTCCCCCTACGTCCCCCAACGTCTCCCAAGGTCCCCCAACGTCCCACAAGGTCCCCCAAGGTCCCCAAAGTCCCTCCAAGGCCCTCCAAAGTCCCCCCAAATCCCTCCAAGGCCCCCCAAAGTCCCACAAGGTCTTCCCAAAGTCTCCCTATGTCCCCCTAGGTCCTGCAAAGCCTCTCAAAGTCTCCCAGGGTCCCCCAAAGTCCCCCATGGTCCCCCAAAGATCTTCCAAGGTCCCCTAAGGTCCCCCAATGTCCCCCGAGGTCCCCCAAAGTCTCCTAAGGTCCCCCAACGTCCTCCAAGGTTTCCCAATGTCCTCCAAGGTCCCCAAAAGTCCCAAAAGGTTCCCCAAGGTCCCCAAAGGCCCACCAAAGTCCCCCAAGGTCTTCCCAAAGTCCCCCTATGTCCCCCTAGGTCCCCCAAAGTTTCTCAAAGTCTCCCTGGGTCCCCCAAAGTCACCCATGGTTCCCAAAAGTTTTTCCAAGGTCCCCCACAGTCCCCCGAATTCCCCCAATGTTTCCCGAGGTCCCCAAAGTCCCCTAAGGTCCTCCAACAGTCCCCCTAGGTCCTCCCACGGTCCCCCGAGGTCCCCCAAAGCCTCCCAAAGTCCCCCACGCTCCCCCAAAGTGCTCCAAAGGTACCCAAAGGTACCCCACCATTCCCCAAAGTCTCCAAAGTTCCTGCAAAGTTCCAAAGGTTCTCCAAGGTCCCCCAAGGTCCCACAAGGTCCCCCAATGCCTCCCAAAGTCCCCCAAAGTCCCCTGAGGTCCCCCAAAGTCTCCCGAGGTCCCCCATAACCTCCCACGGTTTTCCGAAGTCCCCCAAATTATCCCAAAGTCCCCTAAGGTTCTCCAAGGGTCCCCCAAGGTCTCCCACGGTCCCCAAAAAGTTTTTCCAAGGTCCCCCAAGGTCCCCAACAGTCCCCCGAGGTCCCCAAAGTTCCCTAAAGTCCCCTAACGTCCCCAAAAGTTCCCCTTGGTCCTCCAAACGTCCCCACAGGTCCCCCAAAGCCTACAAAGTTCCCAAAGGTCCCCCAACAGTCCCCTTAGGTCCTCCAACAGTCTCCCTAGGCCCTCCCACGGTACCCCGAGGTCCCCCAAGCCCTCCCAAAGTCCCCCACGCTCCCCCAAGGTCCTCCAAAGGTCCCCGAAGGTACCCCAACGTCCCCGAAAGTCCCCAATGTTCCCCCAAAGTTCCAAAGGTTCCCCAAGGTCCACAAAAACCTCCAAAAGTCCCCCAAAGTCCCTTCAAGGCCCTCCAATGTCTCCCTATGTCCCCCTAGGTACCGCCTAGCCTCTCAATGTCTACCCAGGGTCCCCCAAAGTCTCCCGAGGTCCCCCAAAGTCCCCTAAAGCCCCCAACGTCCCCTAAAGTCTCCCAAGGTCCCCTAAAGTCCCCCAAGGTCCCCAAATGGTCCCCTAAGGACCCCCAAAGTCCCACAAGGTTCCCCAAAGTCCCACAAGGTCACCCAACCTCGCAAAAGTCCCCCAAGGTCCCCCAAGGTCCCCAAAGTTGCCCCAAAGTCCCCCGAGGTCCCCCAAAGTCTCCCGAGGTCCCCTGACGTCCCCCAAAGTCTCCTGAGGCCCCCCAAAGTCCCCCAAGGTCCTCCAAGGGTCCCCCAAAGTCTCCCATGGTCCCCAAAAGTTTTTCCAAGGTCCCCCACAGTCCCCCGAGGTCTCCCAAAGTCTCCCGAGGTCCCCCAAAGTCCCCTAAAGCCCCCAACGTCCCCTAAATTCTCCCAAGGTTTCCAAAAGTCCAATAAGGTCCCCAAGGTCACCCAAAGTCCCCCAAGGTCCCCAAATGGTCCCCCAAGGACCCCCAAAGTCCCCCAAGGTTCCCAAAAGTCCCACAAGGTCACCCTACCTCGCAGAAGTCCCCCGAGGTCTCCGAAGGTCCCCCAAAGTTCCCCCAAGGCCCCCCAAAGTCCCACAAGGTCCCCCAAAATCCCCCGAGGTCCCCGAAGGTTCCCTACAGTCCCCAAAGGTATCCGAAAGTCCCCCAAGGTCCCCCAAAGTCCTTCCAAGGTCCCCCAATGTCCCCCAATGTCCCCCGAGGTCCCCCAAAGTCTCCCGAGGTCCCCTGAAGTCCCCCAAAGTCTCCTGAGGCCCCCCAAAGTCCCCCAAGGTCCTCCAAGGTTCCCCCAAGGTCTGCCATGGTCCCCAAAAGTTTTTCCAAGGTCCCCCACAGTCCCCCGAGTTCCCCCAAAGTCTCCCGAGGTCCCCCAAAGTCCGCTAAAGACCTCAACGTCCCCTAAATTCTCCCAAGGTTTCCAAAAGTCCAATAAGGTCCCCAAGGTCACCCAAAGTCCCCCAAGGTCCCCAAATGGTCCCCCAAGGACCCCCAATTTCTCCCAAGGTTCCCAAAAGTCCCATAAGGTCACCCTACCTCGCAGAAGTCCCCCGAGGTCTCCGAAGGTCCCCAAAGTTCCCCCAAGGCCCTCCAAAGTCCCACCAGGTCCCCCAAAATTCCCTGAGGTCCCCGAAGGTCCCCTACAGTCCCCAAAGGTATCCGAAAGTCCCCCAAGGTTCCCCAAAGTCCTTCCAAGGTCCCCCAATGTCCCCCGAGGTCCCCAAAAATCTCCCGAGGTCCCCTAAAGTCCCCCAAAGTCTCCTGAGGCCCCCCAAAGTCCCCCAAGGTCCTCGAAGGTTTCCCCAAGGTCTCCCATGGTCCCCAAAAGTTTTTCCAAGGTCCCCCACGGTCCCCCGAGGTCCCCCAAAGTCTCCCGAGGTCCCCAAAGTCCCCTAAAGCCCCCAACGTCCCCTAAAGTCCCCCTAGGTCTTCCAAAAGTCCCCCAAGGTCCTCCAAACGTCCACAAATATTCCCCAAAGCCTCCCAAGGTCCCCCAAGGTCCCCCAACAGTCCCCTAAGGTCCTCCAACAGTCCCCCTAGGTCCTCCCAAGGTCCCCCGAGGTCCCCTAAAGCCTCCCAAAGTCCCCCACGCTCCCCCGAGGTCCTCCAAAGGTCCCCAAAGGTCCCCCAACGTCCCCCAAAGTCCACAAAGTTCCCCCAAAGTTCCAAAGGTTCCCCAAGGTCCCCCAAAGTCCCACAATGTCCCCCAAAGCGTCCCAAAGTCCCCCAAAGTCCCCCGAGGTCCCCCAAAGTCCCCCGAGGTCCCCAAAAGCCTCCCACGGTCCCCCAAAGTCCCCCAAAGTATCCCAACGTTCCCCAAGGCCCCTCAAAGTCCCAAAAGGTCCCCCAAAGTCTCCTGAGTTCCCCCAGAAACCCCCAAGGTCCTCCAAAAGTCCCCCAAGACCCCGCAAAGTCCCCCGAGGTCTCCAAAGATCCCCCAAAGTCCTTCCAATGTCCCCCAAGGTCCCCCAATGTCCCCCGAGGTCCCCCAAAGGCTCCCGAGTTCCCCCAAAGACCCCGAAGTCTCCTGAGGCCCCCCAAAGTCCCCCAAGGTCCTCCAAGGGTCCCCCAAGGTCTCCCATGGTCTCCAAAATTTTTCCAAGATCCCCCGGGGTCCCCCACAGACCCCCCGGTCCCCCAAAGTCTCCCGAGGTCCACAAAGTCCCCTAAAGTCCTCTAATGTCCCCTAAAGTCCCCCGAGGTCCCCAAAAGCCTCCCAGGGTCCCCCGAGGTCCCCCAAAGCCTTCCAAAGTCCCCCACGCTCCCCCTAGGTCCTCCAAAGGTCCCCCAAGGTCCCCCAACGTCCCCAAAGGTTCTCCAAAGCCTACCAAGTTCCCCCAAGGACCTCCAACAGTCCCACAAGGTCCTCCCACGGTCCCCCGAGGTCCCCCAAAGTATCCCAGTCCCCCACGCTCCCCCTAGGTCCTCCAAACGTCCCCAAAGGTTCCCCAAAGCCTCCCAAGGTCCCCCAAGGTCCCCAACAGTCCGCTAAGGTACTCCAACAGTCCCCCTAGGTCCTCCCACGGTCCCCTGAGGTCCCGCAAAGCCTCCCAAAGTCCCCCACGCTCCTCCAAGGTCCTCCAAAAGTCCCCCAAGGTCCCCCAACGCCCCCAAAGTTTCCCCAAAGCCTACCAAGTTCCCCCAAGGAACTCCAACAGTCCCACAAGGTCCTCCCGAGGTCCCCCGAGGTCCCTCAAAGTTTCCCAGTCCCCCACGCTCCCCCAAGGTCTTCCAACGGTCCCCCAAGGTACCCCAACCTCCCCCAAAGTCCCCAAAGTTCCCCAAAAGTTCCAAAGGTTCCCCAGGGTCCCCCAAAGTCCCACAAGGTCCCCCACAGTCCCCTGAGGTCCCCCAAAGTCCCCCGAGGTCACCCAAAGCCTCCCACAGTCCCCCGAGGTCCCCTAAAGTATCCCAACGTCCCCCAAGGCCCCCCAAAGTCCCACCAGGTCCCCCAAAGTCTCCTGAGGTTCCCCAGAAACCCCCAAGGTCCTCCCAAAGTCCCCAAAGACCCCGCAAAGTCCCCCGAGGTCTCCCAAGGTCCCCCAAAGTCCTTCCAATGTCCCCAAAGGTACCCCACCATTCCCCAAAGTCTCCAAAGTTCCTGCAAAGTTCCAAAGGTTCTCCAAGGTCCCCCAAGGTCCCACAAGGTCCTCCAAAGGTCTCCCACAGTCCACCGAGGTCCCGCAAAGTCTCCCGAGGTCCCCAAAGACCCCTAAATTCCCCTAACGTCCCCTAAAGTCCCCGAAGGTCATCCAAAAGTTCCCCTTGGTCCTCCAAAAATCCCAAAAAGTTCCCCAAAGCCTACCAAGATCCTCAAATGGTCCCCCAAGGACCCCCAAAGTCCCCCAAGGTTCCCAAACGTCCCACAAGGTCACTTTAGCTCGCAGAAGTCCCCCGAGGTCTCCGAAGGTCCCCCAAAGTTCCCCCAAGGTCCCCCAAAGTCCCACAAGGTCCCCCAAAATCCCCCGAGGTCCCCCAAGGTCCCCTACAGTCCCCAAAGGTATCCAAAAGTCCCCCAAGGTCCCCCAAAGTCCTTCCAAGGTCCCCCAAGGTCCCCCAATGTCCCCCGAGGTCCCCCAAAGTCTCCCGAGGTCCCCTAAAGTCCCCAAAAGTCTTCTGAGGCCCCCAAAAGTCCCCCAAGGTCCTCCAAGGGTTCCCTAAGGTCTCCCATCGTCCCCAAAAGTTTTTCCAAGGTCCCCCATGGTCCCCCGAGGTCCCCCAAAGTCTCCCAAGGTCCCCAACGTCTCCTAAAGTCCCCTAATGTCCCCTAAAGTCCCCCAAGGTCTTCCAAAAGTCCCCCAAGGTCCTCCAAACGTCCACAAAGGTTCCCCAAAGCCTCCCAAGGTCCCCCAAGGTCCCCCAACAGTCCCCTAAGGTCCTCCAACAGTCCCCCTAGGTCCTCCCACGGTCCCCCGAGGTCCCCTAAAGCCTCCCAAAGTCCCCCACATTACCCCAAGGTCCTCCAAAGGTCCCCAACGATCCCCCAACGTCCCCCAAAGTCCACAAAGTTCCCCCAAAGTTCCAAAGGTTCCCCAAGGTCCCCCAAAGTCCCACAATGTCCCCCAAAGCGTCCCAAAGTCCCCCAAAGTCCCCCGAGGTCACCCAAAGTCCCCCGAGGTCCCCAAAACCTCCAACGGTCCCCCGAAGTCCCCCAAAGTATCCCAACGTCCCCCAAGGCCCCTCAAAGTCCCAAAAGGTCCCCCAAAGTCTCCTGAGTTCCCCCAGAAACCCCCAAGGTCCTCCAAAAGTCCCCCAAGACCCCGCAAAGTCCCCCGAGGTCTCCCAAGGTCCCCCAAAGTCCTTACAATGTCCCCCAAGGTCCCCCAATGTCCCCCGAGGTCCCCCAAAGTCTCCCAAGGTCCCCCAAAGTCCCCGAAGTCTCCTGAGGCCCCCCAAAGTCCACCAAGGTCCTCCAAGGGTCCCCCAAGGTCTCCCTTGGTCTCCAAAAGTTTTTCCAAGATCCCCCAGGGTCCCCCACAGACCCCCCGGTCCCCCAAAGTCTCCCGAGGTCCCACAAAGTCCCCCTAGGTCCTCCAAACGTCCCCAAACGTTTTCCAAAGTCCCCCAATGTCCCCCAAAGTCCCCCAACAGTCCCCTAAGGTACTCCAACAGTCCCCCTAGGTCCTCCCAGGGTCCCCCGAGGTCCCCCAAAGCCTCCCAAAGTCCCCCACGCTCCCCCTAGGTCCTCCAAAGGTCCCCCAACGTCCCCAAAGGTTCCCCAAAGCCTACCAAGTTCCCCCAAGGACCTCCAACAGTCCCACAAGGTCCTCCCACGGTCCCCCGAGGTCCCCCAAAGTATCCCAGTCCCCCACGCTCCCCCAAGGTCCTCCAAAGATCCCCCAAGGTACCCCAACATCCCCCAAAGTCCCCAAAGTTCCCCAAAAGTTCCAAAGGTTCCCCAAGGTCCCCCAAAGGCCCACAAGGTCCCCCAAAGACTCCCAAAGTCCCCCATAGTCCCCCGAGGTCCCCCAAAGTCCCCCGAGGTCACCCAAAGCCTCCCACAGTCCCCCGAGTTCCCCCAAAGTATCCCAACGTCCCCCAAGGCCCCCCCAAGACCCACCAGGTCCCCCAAAGTCTCCTGAGGTCCCCCAGAAAACCCCAAGGTCCTCCAAAAGTCCCCCAAGGTCCCCCAAAGTCCCCCGAGGTCCCCCAAGGTCCCCTAAAGTCCCAAAGGTCTCCGAAAGACCCCCAAGGTCCCCCAAAGTCCTTCCAAGGTCCCCCAAGGTCCCCCTATGTCCCCCGAGGTCCCCCAAAGTCTCCCGAGGTCCTCCAAAGTCCCCAAAGTCCCTCGAGGTCCCCCAAAGTCCCCCAACACCCCCCAAAATTCCCCCAAGGTCCCTCAAGGTCCTCCCAAGGTCTCCCTAGGTCCCCCAAAGTTCCCCAAAATCCCCCAAAGTCCCCCAAGGTCCCTGGAGGTCCTCCAAAGTCCCCCGAGGTCCCCCAACGTCCCCAAAGGTTCCCCAAAGCCTACCAAGTTCCCCCAAGGACCTCCAACAGTCCCACAAGGTCCTCCCAAGGTACCCCAAGGTCCCCCAAAGTCCCCAAAGTTCCCCAAAAGTTTCAACGGTTCCCCAGGGTCCCCCAAAGTCCCACAAAGTCCCCCAAAGCCTCCCAAAATCCCCCACAGTCCCCTGAGGTCCCCCAAAGTCCCCGGAGGTCACCCAAAGCCCCCCACAGTCCCCCGAGGTCCCCCAACGTATCCCAAAGTTCCCCAAGGTCCCCCAAAGTCCCCCGAGGTCCCCCAAGGTCCCCTATAGTCCCAAAGGTCTCCGAAAGACCCCCAAGGTACCCAAAAGTCCATCCAAGGTCCCCCAAGGTCCCCCTATGTCCCCCGAGGTCCCCCAAAGTCTCCCGAGGTCCCCCAAAGTCCCCAAAGTCCCTCGAGGTCCCCCAAAGTCCCCCAACACCCCCCAAAGTTCCCCCAAGAACCCCCAAAGTTCCTCAAGGTCCTCACAAAGTACCCCGAGGTCCCCCAAAGCACCCCAAGGTCCCCCAAAGGTCCCCAAAAGTCTCCCAACGTCCCCCATGGCCCCCCAAAGACCCACAAGGTCCCCCAAAGTCTCCTTAGGTCCCCCAGATACCCCTAAGGTCCTCCAAAAGTCCCCAAAGGTCCCCAAAAGTCCCCCAAGGTCCCCCAAAGTCCTTCCAATGTTCCCCACGGTCCCCCGAGGTCCGCCAAAGCCTCCCAAAGTCACGCACGCTCCACCAAGGTCCTCCAAAAGTTCCCCTAGGTCCTCCAAAAGTCCCCAAAGGTCCCCGACATTCTCCCAAGGTCCACCAATGTCCCCCGACGTCCCCGAAGGCTCTCCCAAAGGTCCGCAAAGTCCCAGAGGTAATCCAAAGTCTCCCCTAGGTCTCCCAACGTCTGCCAAGGTCCCCCAAGGTCCCCCAAAGTCCCACAAGGTCCCCCAAAGCCTCCCAAAGTCCCCCAAAATCCACTGAGGTCCCCCAAAGTCCCCCGAGGTCCCCCAAATGCCTCCCACGGTCCCCCGAGGTCCCCCAAAGTATCCAAACGTCCCGTAAAGTCTCCCAAAATCCCCCAAGGCCCCCCAAAGTCTCACAAAGTCCCCCAAAGTCTCCTTAGGTCCCCCAGGAACCCCCAAGGTCCTCCAAAAGTCCCCCAAGGTCCCCCAAAGTTCCCCGAGGTCCCCCAACGTCCCGCACGCTCCCCCAAAGTCCTCCAACAGTCCCCCAACGTCCCCTACGGTCCCGAAAGTCCCCCGAGGTCCCCCGAGGTCCCCCAAAGTCCCCCAACACCCCCGAAAGTCCCCCAAGGCCCCCCAAATTCCCCCCAAGGTCCTCCCAAGGTCTCCCTAGGTCCCCCCAAAGCCTCTCAATGTCTCCCAGAGTCCCCCAAAGTCCCCCATGGTCCCCCAAAGTTCTTCCAAGGTCCCCCAAGGTCTCCCATAGTACCCCGAGGTCCCCCAAAGTCTCCCGAGATCCCCCAAAGTCCCCTAAAGTCCAAAACGTCCCCTAAAGTCTCCCAAGGTTTCCAAAAGTCCAATAAGGTCCTCAAGGTCACCCAAAGTCCCCCAAGGTCCCCAAAAGTCCCCGGAGGTCCCCCAACGTCCCCCAAGCTCCGCCAAAGTCCTCCAACAGTCCCCCAAGGTCCCCTAAAGTCCCCAAAGGTCCCCAAAAGTCCCGCAAGGTCCCCCAAAGTCCTTCCAAGGTCCTCCAAGGTCCCACAATTTCCCCCTACGTCCCCCAACGTCTCCCAAGGTCCCCCAACGTCCCACAAGGTCCCCCAAGGTCCCCAAAGTCCCTCCAAGGCCCTCCAAAGTCCCCCCAAATCCCTCCAAGGCCCCCAAAGTCCCCCAAGGTCTTCCCAAAGTCTCCCTATGTCCCCCTAGGTCCTGCAAAGCCTCTCAAAGTCTCCCAGGGTCCCTCAAAGTCCCCCATGGTCCCCCAAAGTTCCTCCAAGGTCGCCCTAGGTCCCCCACAGTCCCCCGAGGTCCCCCAACGTCCTCCAAGGTCTCCCAATGTCCTCCAAGGTCCCCCAAAGTCCCACAAGGTCCCCCAAGGTCCCCAAAGGCCCACCAAAGTCCCCCAAGGTCTTCCCAAAGTCCCGCTATGTCCCCCTAGGTCCCCCAAAGCGTCTCAAAGTCTCCCTGGGTCCCCCAAAGTCACCAATGGTTCCCAAAAGTTTTTCCAAGGTCCCGCAAGTTCCGCCACAGTCCCCCGAGTTTCCCCAATGTCTCCCGAGGTCCCCAAAGTCCCCTAAAGTCCCCTAATGTCTTCCCAAAGCCTCCCAAGGTCCTCCAAAAGTCCCCTAAGGTCCTCCAACAGTCCCCCTAGGTCCTCCCACGGTCCCCCGAGGTCCCCCAAAGCCTCCCAAAGTCCCCCACGCTCCCCCATGGTCCTCCAAAGGTCCCCAAAGGTACCCCACCATTCCCCAAAGTCCCCAAAGTTCCTGCAAAGCTCCAAAGGTTCCCCAAGGTCCCCTAAGGTCCCACAAGGTCCCCCAATGCCTCCCAAAGTCCCCCAAAGTCCCCTGAGGTCCCCCAAAGTCCCCCGAGATCCCCCATAGCCTCCCACGGTTTTCCGAGGTCCCCCAAATTATCCCAACATCCCCCAAGGCCCCCCAAAGTCCCCCAAGGTTCTCCAAGGGTCCCCCAAGGTCTCCCACGGTCCCCTAAAAGTTTTTCCAAGGTCCCCAAAAGTCCCCCGAGGTCCCCCAAAGTCTCCCGAGGTCCCTAAAGCCCCCTAAAGTCCCCTAACGTCCCCAAAAGTTCCCCTTTGTCCTCCAAACGTCCCCAAAGGTTCCCCAAAGCCTACCAAGTTCCCAAAGGTCCCCCAACAGTCCCCTTAGGTCCTCCAACAGTCTCCCTAGGCCCTCCCACGGTCCCCCAAGGTCCCCCAACCCCTCCCAAAGTCCCCCACGCTCCACCAAGGTCCTCCGAAGGTCCCCGAAGGTACCCCAACGTCCCCGAAAGTCCCCAATGTTCCCCCAAAGTTCCAAAGGTTCCCCAAGGTCCACCAAAACCTCCAAAAGTCCCCCAAAGTCCCTTCAAGGCCCCCCAAAGTCTCCCTATGTCCCCCTAGGTCCCCCAAAAGCCTCTCAATGTCTACCCAGGGTCCCCCAAAGTCCCCCATGGTCCCCCAAAGTTCTTCCAAGGTCCCCCAAGGTCCCACAGAGTACCCCGAGGTCCCCCAAAGTCTCCCGAGGTCCCCCAAAGTCCCCTAAAGCCCCCAACGTCCCCCTAAAGTCTCCCAAGGTTTCCAAAAGTCCAATAAGGTCCCCAAGGTCCCCCAAAGTCCCCCAAGGTCCCCAAATGGTCCCCCAAGGACCCCCAAAGTCCCACAAGGTTCCCCAAAGTCCCACATGGTCACCCAACCTCGCAAAAGTCCCCCAAGGTCCCCCAAGGTTCCCAAAGTTGCCCCAAAGTCCCCCGAGGTCCCCCAAAGTCTCCCGAGGTCCCCTGAAGTCCCCCAAAGTCTCCTGAGGCCCCCCAAAGTCCCCCAAGGTCCTCCAAGGGTCCCCCAAGGTCTCCCATGGTCCCCAAAAGTTTTTCCAAGGTCCCCCACAGTCCCCCGAGGTCCCCCAAAGTCTCCCGAGGTCCCCCAAAGTCCCCTAAAGCCCCCAACGTCCCCTAAATTCTCCCAAGGTTTCCAAAAGTCCAATAAGGTCCCCAAAGTCACCCAAAGTCCCCCAAGGTCCCCAAATGGTCCCCCAAGGACCCCCAAAGTCCCCCAAGGTTCCCAAAAGTCCCACAAGGTCACCCTACCTCGCAGAAGTCCCCCGAGGTCTCCGAAGGTCCCCCAAAGTTCCCCCAAGGCCCCCCAAAGTCCCTCAAGGTCCTCCCAAAGTCTACCTAGGTCCCCCAAAGTCCCCCAAGGTCCCCCAAAGACCTCAGAGGTCCTCCAATTACCCCCAAGGTCCCCTATAAAGTCCCCCAAGGTCCCCCAAAGTTCCAACGTTCCTCTAAGGTCCCCCAAAGTCCCCCAAGGTCTCCCAAAGTCTCCCAAGATCCCCCAATGTCCCCCGAGGTCCCCCAAAGCCCCCCAAGGTCCCCCAAAGGTCCCCAAAAGTCTCCCAGCGTCCCCCAAGGCCCCCCAAAGTCCCACAAGGTCCCCCAAAGTCTCCTTAGGTCCCCCAGATACCCCTAAGGTCCTCCAAAAGTCCCCAAAGGTCCCCGAAAGTCCCCCAAGGTTCCCCAAAGTCCTTCCAAGGTCCCCTAAGGTCCCCCAATGTCCCCCTAGGTCCCCAAACGTCTCCCAAGGTCCCCCAACGTCCTCCAAGGTCTCCCAATGTCCAAGAAGGTCCCTCAAAGTCCCACAAGGTCCCCCAAGGTCCCCAAAGTCCCTCCAAGGCCCCCAAAAGTCCCACAAATCCCCCAACGTTTCCTGAAGTCCCCCAGAAACCCTCAAGGTCCTCAAAAAGTCCCTAAACGTCCCCCAAAGTCCCCCAAGGTCCCATAAAGTCCCCAAAGGTCTCCGAAAGACCCCCAAGGTCCCCCAAAGTCCATCCAAGGTTCCCCACGGTCCCCCGAGGTCCGCCAAAGCCTCCCAAAGTCACGCACGCTCCACCAAGGTCCTCCAAAAGTTCCCCTAGGTCCTCCAAAAGTCCCCCAAGGTCCCCGACATTCTCCCAAGGTCCACCAATGTCCCCCGACGTCCCCGAAGGCTCTCCCAAAGGTCCGCCAAATTCCCAGAGGTAACCCAAAGTCTCCCCTAGGTCCCCCAACGTCTGCCAAGGTCCCCCAAGGTCCCCCAAAGTCCCACAAGGTCCCCCAAAGCCTCCCAAAGTCCCCCAAAATCCACTGAGGTCCCCCAAAGTCCCCCGAGTTCCCCCAAATGCCTCCCACGGTTCCCCGAGGTCCCCCAAAGTATCAAAACGTCCCATAAAGTCTCCCAAAATCCCCCAAGGCCCCCCAAAGTCCCAAAAGGTCCCCCAAAGTCTCTTTAGGTCCCCCAGGAACCCCCAAGGTCCTCCAAAAGTCCCCCAAGGTCCCCCAAAGTCCCCCGAGGTCCCCCAACGTCCCGCACGCTCCCCCAAAGTCCTCCAACAGTCCCCCAACGTCCCCTACGGTCCCGAAAGTCCCCCGAGGTCCCCCAAAGTCCCCCAAAGTCCCCCAACACCCCCGAAAGTCCCCCAAGGCCCCCCAAAGTCCCCCCAAGGTCCTCCCAAGGTCTCCCTAGGTCCCCCAAAAGCCTCTCAATGTCTCCCAGAGTCCCCCACAGTCCCCCGAGGTCCCCCAAAGTCCCCCAACACCCCTCAAAGTTCCCCCAAGGCCCCCAAAAGTCCCTCAAGGTCACCCTACCTCGCAGAAGTCCCCCGAGGTCTCCGAAGGTCCCCCAAAGTTCCCCCAAGGCCCCCCAAAGTCCCACAAGGTCCCCCAAAATCCCCTGAGGTCCCCGAAAGTCCCCTACAGTCCCCAAAGGTATCCGAAAGTCCCCCAAGGTCCCCCAAAGTCCTTCCAAGGTCCCCCAATGTCCCCCAATGTCCCCCGAGGTCCCCCAAAGTCTCCCGAGGTCCCCTGAAGTCCCCCAAAGTCTCCTGAGGCCCCCCAAAGTCCCCCAAGGTCCTCCAAGGTTCCCCCAAGGTCTCCCATGGTCCCCAAAAGTTTTTCCAAGGTCCCCCACAGGCCCCCGAGGTCCCCCAAAGTCTCCCGAGGTCCCCCAAAGTCCCCTAAAGACCTCAACGTCCCCTAAATTCTCCCAAGGTTTCCAAAAGTCCAATAAGGTCCCCAAGGTCACCCAAAGTCCCCCAAGGTCCCCAAATGGTCCCCCAAGGACCCCCAAATTCCCCCAAGGTTCCGAAAAGTCCCATAAGTTCACCCTACCTCGCAGAAGTCCCCCGAGGTCTCCGAAGGTCCCCCAAAGTTCCCCCAAGGCCCTCCAAAGTCCCACAAGGTCCCCCAAAATCCCCTGAGGTCCCCGAAAGTCCCCTACAGTCCCCAAAGGTATCCGAAAGTCCCCCAAGGTCCCCCAAAGTCCTTCCAAGGTCCCCCAAGGTCCCCCAATGTCCCCCGAGGTCCCCCAAAGTCTCCCGAGGTCCCCTAAAGTCCCCCAAAGTCTCCTGAGGCCCCCCAAAGTCCCCCAAGGTCCTCGAAGGTTTCCCCAAGGTCTCCCATGGTCCCCAAAAGTTTTTCCAAGGTCCCCCACGGTCCCCCGAGGTCCCCCAAAGTCTCCCGAGGTCCCCAAAGTCCCCTAAAGCCCCCAACGTCCCCTAAAGTCCCCCTAGGTCTTCCAAAAGTCCCCCAAGGTCCTCCAAACGTCCACAAGTGTTCCCCAAAGCCTCCCAAGGTCCCCCAAGGTCCCCCAACAGTCCCCTAAGGTCCTCCAACAGTCCCCCTAGGTCCTCCCAAGGTCCCCCGAGGTCCCCTAAAGCCTCCCAAAGTCCCCCACGCTCCCCCGAGGTCCTCCAAAGGTCCCCAAAGGTCCCCCAACGTCCCCCAAAGTCCACAAAGTTCCCCCAAAGTTCCAAAGGTTCCCCAAGGTCCCCCAAAGTCCCACAATGTCCCCCAAAGCGTCCCAAAGTCCCCCAAAGTCCCCCGAGGTCCCCCAAAGTCCCCCGAGGTCCCCAAAAGCCTCCCACGGTCCCCCAAAGTCCCCCAAAGTATCCCAACGTTCCCCAAGGCCCCTCAAAGTCCCAAAAGGTCCCCCAAAGTCTCCTGAGTTCCCCCAGAAACCCCCAAGGTCCTCCAAAAGTCCCCCAAGACCCCGCAAAGTCCCCCGAGGTCTCCAAAGATCCCCCAAAGTCCTTCCAATGTCCCCCAAGGTCCCCCAATGTCCCCCGAGGTCCCCCAAAGGCTCCCGAGTTCCCCCAAAGACCCCGAAGTCTCCTGAGGCCCCCCAAAGTCTCCCATGGTCTCCAAAATGTTTCCAAGATCCCCCGGGGTCCCCCACAGACCCCCCGGTCCCCCAAAGTCTCCCGAGGTCCACAAAGTCCCCTAAAGTCCTCTAATGTCCCCTAAAGTCCCCCGAGGTCCCCAAAAGCCTCCCACGGTCCCCCGAGGTCCCCCAAAGCCTCCCAAAGTCCCCCACGCTCCCCCTAGGTCCTCCAAAGGTCCCCCAAGGTCCCCCAACGTCCCCAAAGGTTCCCCAAAGCCTACCAAGTTCCCCCAAGGACCTCCAACAGTCCCACAAGGTCCTCCCACGGTCCCCCGAGGTCCCCCAAAGTATCCCAGTCCCCCACGCTCCCCCTAGGTCCTCCAAACGTCCCCAAAGGTTCCCCAAAGCCTCCCAAGGTCCCCCAAGGTCCCCAACAGTCCGCTAAGGTACTCCAACAGTCCCCCTAGGTCCTCCCACGGTCCCCTGAGGTCCCGCAAAGCCTCCCAAAGTCCCCCACGCTCCTCCAAGGTCCTCCAAAAGTCCCCCAAGGTCCCCCAACGCCCCCAAAGTTTCCCCAAAGCCTACCAAGTTCCCCCAAGGAACTCCAACAGTCCCACAAGGTCCTCCCGAGGTCCCCCGAGGTCCCTCAAAGTTTCCCAGTCCCCCACGCTCCCCCAAGGTCTTCCAAAGGTCCCCCAAGGTACCCCAACCTCCCCCAAAGTCCCCAAAGTTCCCCAAAAGTTCCAAAGGTTCCCCAGGGTCCCCCAAAGTCCCACAAGGTCCCCCACAGTCCCCTGAGGTCCCCCAAAGTCCCCCGAGGTCACCCAAAGCCTCCCACAGTCCCCCGAGGTCCCCTAAAGTATCCCAACGTCCCCCAAGGCCCCCCAAAGTCCCACCAGGTCCCCCAAAGTCTCCTGAGGTTCCCCAGAAACCCCCAAGGTCCTCCAAAAGTCCCCAAAGACCCCGCAAAGTCCCCCGAGGTCTCCCAAGGTCCCCCAAAGTCCTTCCAATGTCCCCAAAGGTACCCCACCATTCCCCAAAGTCTCCAAAGTTCCTGCAAAGTTCCAAAGGTTCTCCAAGGTCCCCCAAGGTCCCACAAGGTCCCCAAATGCCTCCCAAAGTCCCCCAAAGTCCCCTGAGGTCCCCCAAAGTCCCCCGAGGTCCCCCATAACCTCCAATGGTTTTCCGAGGTCCCCCATATTATCCCAAAGTCCCCCAAGCTTCTCCAAGGGTCCCCCAAGGTCTCCCACGAACCCCAAAAAGTTTTTCCAAGGTCCCCCAAGGTCCCCAACAGTCCCCCGAGGTCCCCCAAAGTCTCCCTAGGTCCACAAAGTCCCCTAAAGTCCCTTAATGTCCCCTAAAGTCCCCCAAGGTCTTCCAAAAGTCCCCCTAGGTCCTCCAAACGTCCCCAAAGGTTCCCCAAAGCCTCCCAAGGTCCCCCAAGGTCCCCCAACAGTCCGCTAAGGTACTCCAACGGTCCCCCTAGGTCCTCCCACGGTCTCCCGAGGTCCCGCAAAGCCTCCCAAAGTCCCCCACGCTCCTCCAACGTCCTCCAAAGGTTCCCCAAAGCCTACCAAGTTCCCCCAAGGAACTCGCACAGTCCCACAAGGTCCTCCCGAGGTCCCCCGAGGTCCCCCAAAGTTTCCCAGTCCCCAGCGCTCCCCCAAGGTCTTCCAAAGGTCCCCCAAGGTACCCCAACCTCCCCCAAAGTCTGCGAAAGTTCCCCAAAAGTTCCAAAGGTTAACCAGGGTCCTCCAAAAGTCCCACAAGGTCCCCCACAGTCCCCTGAGGTCCCCCAAAGTCCCCCGAGGTCACCCAAAGCCTCCCAGAGTCCCCCGAGGTCCCCCAAAGTATCCCAACGTCCCCCAAGGCAACCCAAAGTCCCAACAGGTCCCCCAAAGTCTCCTGAGGTCCCCCAGAAAACCCAAACTGCCTCCAAAAGTCCCCCAAGGTCCCCCAAAGTCCCCCGAGGTTCCCCAAGGTCCCCTATAGTCCCAAAGGTCTCCGAAAGACCCCCAAGGTCCCCCAAAGTCCTTCCAAGGTCCCCCAACGTCCCCCTATGTCCCCCGAGGTCCCCCAAAGTCTCCCGAGGTCCCCCTAAGTCCCCGAAGTCCCTCGAGGTCCCCCAAAGTCCCCCAATACCCCCAAAAGTTCCCCCAAGGCCTCCCAAAGTCCCTCAAGGTCCTCCCAAAGTCTCCCTAGGTCCCCCAAAGTCCCCCAAGCTCCCTGGAGGTCCTCCAAAGTCCCCCGAGGTCCCCCAAAGTCCCCAAAGGTCCTCCAAATTTCCCCAAAGGTCCCCTATAAAGTCCCCCAAGGTCCCCCAAAGTTCCAACGTTCCTCTAAGGTCCCCCAAAGTCCCCCAAGGTCTCCCAAAGTCCCCCAAGATCCCCCAAAGTCCCCCAAGGTCCCCCAAAGCACCCCAAGGTCCCCCAAAGGTCCCCAAAAGTCTCCCAACGTCCCCCATGGCCCCCCAAAGTCCCATAAGGTCCCCAAAGTCTCCTTAGGTCCCCCAGATACCCCTAAGGTCCTCCAAAAGTCCCCAAAGTTCCCCGAAAGTCCCCCAAGGTTCCCCAAAGTCCTTCCAAGGTCCCCTAAGGTCCCCCAATGTCCCCCTAGGTCCCCGAACGTCTCCCAAGGTCCCCCAACGTCCTCCAAGGTCTCCCAATGGCCAAGAAGGTCCCTCAAAGTCCCATAAGGTCCCCCAAGGTCCCCAAAGTCCCTCCAAGACCCCCAAAAGTCCCACAAGTCCCCCAAAGTCTCCTGAAGTCCCCCAGAAACCCCCAAGGTCCTCCAAAAGTCCCCAAACGTCCCCCAAAGTCCCCCGAGGTTCCCCAAGGTCCCCTAAAGTCCCCATAGGTCTCCGAAAGACCCAGAAGGTCCCCCACGGTCCCCCGAGGTCCGCCAAAGCCTCTCAAAGACGCGCACCTTCCACCAAGGTGCTCCAAAGGTCCCCCAAGGTCCCCCAAAAGTCCCCCAAGGTCCTCCAAAGTCCCCCTAGGTCCTCCAAAAGTCCCCCAAGGTCCCTGACATTCTCTCAAGGTCCCCCAAAGTCCCCCGACGTCCCCGAAGGCTCTCCCAAAGGTCTGCAAAGTCCCAGAGGTAACCCAAAGTCTCCCCTAGGTCCTCCAACGTCTGCCAAGGTCCCCCAAGGTCCCCGAAAGTCCCACAAGCTCCCCCAAAGCCTCCCAAAGTCCCCAAAAATCCCCTGAGGTCCCCCAAAGTCCCCCGAGGTCCCCCAAATGCCTCCCACGGTCCCCCGAGGTCCCCCAAAGTATCCAAATGTCCCCAAAAGTCTCCCAACATCCCCCAAGGCCCCCCAAAGTCCCACAAGGTCCCCCAAAGTCCCCCGAGGTCCCTCAACGTCCTGCACGCTCCCCCAAAGTCCTCCAACAGTCCCCCAAGGTCCCCTACGGTCCCTAAAGTCCCCCGAGGTCCCCCAAAGTCCCCAAAAGTCCTCCAACATCCCTGAAAGTCCCCCAAGGCCCCCCAAAGTCCCCCCAAGGTCCTCCCAAGGTCTCCCTAGGTCCCCCAAAGCCTCTCAATGTCTCCCAGAGTCCCCCAAAGTCCCCCAGGGTCCCCCAAAGTTCTTCCAAGGTCCCCCAAGGTCCCCCATAGTACCCCGAGGTCCCCCAAAGTCTCCCGAGGTCCCCCAAAGTCCCCTAAAGTCCCCAACGTCCCCTAAAGTCTCCCAAGGTTTCCAAAAGTCCAATAAGGTCCCCAAGGTCACCCAAAGTCCCCCAAGGTCCCCAAATGGTCCCCCAAGGACCCCCAAAGTCCACCAAGGTTCCCCAAAGTCCCACAAGGTCACTTAACCTCGCAGAAGCCCCCAAGGTCCCCCAAGGTCCCCCGAGGTCCCCCAAAGTCTCCCGAGGTCCCCTAAAGTCCCCCAAAATCTCCTGAGGCCCCCCAAAGTGCCCCAAGGTCCTCCAAGGGTCCCCCAAGGTCTCCCATGGTCCCCAAAAGTTTTTCCAAGGTCCCCCAAGGTCCCCCACAGTCCCCCGAGGTCCCCCAAAGTCTCCCGAGGTCCCCCAAAGTCCCCTAAAGCCCCCACGTCCCCTAAATTCTCCCAAGGTTTCAAAAGTCCAATAATGTCCCCAAGGTCACCCAAAGTCCCCCTATGTCCCCCTAGGTCCCCCAAAGCGTCTCAAAGTCTCCCTGGGTCCCCCAAAGTCACCCATGGTTCCCAAAAGTTTTTCCAAGGTCCCCCAAGGTCCCCCACAGTCCCCCGAGTTCCCCCAATGTCTCCCGAGGTACCCAAAGTCCCCTAAAGTCCCATAATGTCTTCCCAAAGCCTCCCAAGGTCCCCCAAAGGTCCCCTAAGGTCCTCCAACAGTCCCCCTAGGTCCTCCCACGGTCCCCCGAGGTCCCCCAAAGCCTCCCAAAGTCCCCCACGCTCCCCCAAGGTCCTCCAAAGGTCCCCAAAGATCCCCCAACGTCCCCCAAAGTCCACAGAGTTCCCCCAAAGTTCCAAAGGTTCCCCAAGGTCCCCCAAAGTCCCACAATGTCCCCCAAAGCGTCCCAAATTCCCCCAAAGTCCCTCGAGGTCCCCCAAAGTCCCCCGAGGTCCCCAAAAGCCTCCCACGGTCCCCCGAAGTCCCCCAAAGTATCCCAACGCCCCCCAAGGCCCCTCAAAGTCCCGAAAGGTCCCCCAAAGTCTCCTGAGTTCCCCAAGAAACACCCAAGGTCCTCCAAAAGTCCCGCAAGACCCCGCAAAGTCCCCCGAGGTCTCCCAAGGTCCCCCAAAGTCCTTCCAATGTCCCCCAAGGTCCCCCAATGTCCCCCGAGGTCCCCCAAAGTCTCCCGAGGTCCCCCAACGTCCCCGAAGTCTCCTGAGTTCCCCCAAAGTCCCCCAAGGTCCTCCAAGGGTCCCCCAAGGTCTCCCATGGTCTCCAAAAGTTTTTCCAAGATCCCCCAAGGTCCCCCACAGACCCCCGAGGTCCCCCAAAGTCTCCCTAGGTCCACAAAGTCCCCTAAAGTCCCCTAATGTCCCCTAAAGTCCCCCAAGGTCTTCCAAAAGTCCCCCTAGGTCCTCCAAACGTCCCCAAAGGTTCCCCAAAGCCTCCCAAGGTCCCCAAGGTCCCCCAACAGTCCCCTAAGGTACTCCAACAGTCCCCCTAGGTCCTCCCACGGTCCCCCGAGGTCCCGCAAAGCCTCCCGAAGTCCCCCACGCTCCTCCAAGGTCCTCCAAAGGTCCCCCAAGGTCCCCCAACGCCCCCAAAGGTTCCCCAAAGCCTACCAAGTTCCCCCAAGGACCTCCAACAGTCCCACAAGGTCCTCCCGAGGTCCCCCGAGGTCCCCCAAAGTTTCCCAGTCCCCCACGCTCCCCCAAGGTCTTCCAAAGGTCCCCCAAGGTACCCCGACCTCCCCCAAAGTCTGCCAAAGCTCCCCAAAAGTTCCAAAGGTTCCCCAGGGTCCCCCAAAGTCCCACAAGGTCCCCCACAGTCCCCTGAGGTCCCCCAAAGTCCCCCGAGGTCACCCAAAGCCTCCCAGAGTCCCCCGAGGTCCCCCAAAGTATCCCAACATCCCCCAAGGCCCCCCAAAGTCCCACCGGGTCCCCCAAAGTCTCCTGAGGTCCCCCAGAAAACCCAAACGTCCTCCAAAAGTCCCCCAAGGTCCCCCAAAGTCCCCCGAGGTCCCCCAAGGTCCCCTATAGTCCCAAAGGTCTCCGAAAGACCCCCAAGGTCCCCCAAGGTCCTTCCAAGGTCCCTCAAGGTCCCCCTATGTCCCCCGAGGTCCCCCAAAGTCTCCCGAGGTCCCCCTAAGTCCCCGAAGTCCCTCGAGGTCCCCCAAAGTCCCCCAATACCCCCAAAAGTTCCCCCAAGGCCCCCCAAAGTCCCTCAAGGTCCTCCCAAAGTCTCCCTAGGTCCCCCAAAGTCCCCCAAGGTCCCTGGAGGTCCTCCAAAGTCCCCAGAGGTCCCCCAAAGTCCCCAAAGGTCCTCCAAATTTCCCCAAAGGTCCCCTATAAAGTCCCCCAAGGTCCCCCAAAGTTCCAACTTTCCTCTAAGGTCCCCCAAAGTCCCCCAAGGTCTCCCAAAGTCCCCCAAGATCCCCCAAAGTCCCCCGAGGTCCCCCAAAGCACCCCAAGAACCCCCAAAGGTCCCCAAAAGTCTCCTAAAGTCCACAGAGTTCCCCCAAAGTTCCAAAGGTTCCCCAAGGTCCCCCAAAGTCCCACAATGTCCCCCAAAGCGTCCCAAATTCCCCCAAAGTCCCTCGAGGTCCCCCAAAGTCCCCCGAGGTCCCCAAAAGCCTCCCACGGTCCCCCGAAGTCCCCCAAAGTATCCCAACGCCCCCCAAGGCCCCTCAAAGTCCTGAAAGGTCCCCCAAAGTCTCCTGAGTTCCCCAAGAAACACCCAAGGTCCTCCAAAAGTCCCGCAAGACCCCGCAAAGTCCCCCGAGGTCTCCCAAGGTCCCCCAAAGTCCTTCCAATGTCCCCCAAGGTCCCCCAATGTCCCCCGAGGTCCCCCAAAGTCTCCCGAGGTCCCCCAACGTCCCCGAAGTCTCCTGAGTTCCCCCAAAGTCCCCCAAGGTCCTCCAAGGGTCCCCCAAGGTCTCCCATGGTCTCCAAAAGTTTTTCCAAGATCCCCCAAGGTCCCCCACAGACCCCCGAGGTCCCCCAAAGTCTCCCTAGGTCCACAAAGTCCCCTAAAGTCCCCTAATGTCCCCTAAAGTCCCCCAAGGTCTTCCAAAAGTCCCCCTAGGTCCTCCAAACGTCCCCAAAGGTTCCCCAAAGCCTCCCAAGGTCCCCAAGGTCCCCCAACAGTCCCCTAAGGTACTCCAACAGTCCCCCTAGGTCCTCCCACGGTCCCCCGAGGTCCCGCAAAGCCTCCCGAAGTCCCCCACGCTCCTCCAAGGTCCTCCAAAGGTCCCCCAAGGTCCCCCAACGCCCCCAAAGGTTCCCCAAAGCCTACCAAGTTCCCCCAAGGACCTCCAACAGTCCCACAAGGTCCTCCCGAGGTCCCCCGAGGTCCCCCAAAGTTTCCCAGTCCCCCACGCTCCCCCAAGGTCTTCCAAAGGTCCCCCAAGGTACCCCGACCTCCCCCAAAGTCTGCCAAAGCTCCCCAAAAGTTCCAAAGGTTCCCCAGGGTCCCCCAAAGTCCCACAAGGTCCCCCACAGTCCCCTGAGGTCCCCCAAAGTCCCCCGAGGTCACCCAAAGCCTCCCAGAGTCCCCCGAGGTCCCCCAAAGTATCCCAACATCCCCCAAGGCCCCCCAAAGTCCCACCGGGTCCCCCAAAGTCTCCTGAGGTCCCCCAGAAAACCCAAACGTCCTCCAAAAGTCCCCCAAGGTCCCCCAAAGTCCCCCGAGGTCCCCCAAGGTCCCCTATAGTCCCAAAGGTCTCCGAAAGACCCCCAAGGTCCCCCAAGGTCCTTCCAAGGTCCCTCAAGGTCCCCCTATGTCCCCCGAGGTCCCCCAAAGTCTCCCGAGGTCCCCCTAAGTCCCCGAAGTCCCTCGAGGTCCCCCAAAGTCCCCCAATACCCCCAAAAGTTCCCCCAAGGCCCCCCAAAGTCCCTCAAGGTCCTCCCAAAGTCTCCCTAGGTCCCCCAAAGTCCCCCAAGGTCCCTGGAGGTCCTCCAAAGTCCCCAGAGGTCCCCCAAAGTCCCCAAAGGTCCTCCAAATTTCCCCAAAGGTCCCCTATAAAGTCCCCCAAGGTCCCCCAAAGTTCCAACTTTCCTCTAAGGTCCCCCAAAGTCCCCCAAGGTCTCCCAAAGTCCCCCAAGATCCCCCAAAGTCCCCCGAGGTCCCCCAAAGCACCCCAAGAACCCCCAAAGGTCCCCAAAAGTCTCCTAAAGTCCCCCATGGCCCCCCAAAGTCCCATAAGGTCCCCAAAGTCTCCTTAGGTCCCCCAGATACCCCTAAGGTCCTCCAAAAGTCCCCAAAGGTCCCCGAACGTCTCCCAAGGTCCCCCAACGTCCTCCAAGGTCTCCCAATGGCCAAGAAGGTCCCTCAAAGTCCCATAAGGTCCCCCAAGGTCCCCAAAGTCCCTCCAAGACCCCCAAAAGTCCCACAAGTCCCCCAAAGTCTCCTGAAGTCCCCCAGAAACCCCCAAGGTCCTCCAAAAGTCCCCAAACGTCCCCCAAAGTCCCCCGAGGTTCCCCAAGGTCCACCAAAACCTCCAAAAGTCCCCCAAAGTCCCTTCAAGGCCCCCCAAAGTCTCCCTATGTCCCCCTAGGTCCCCCAAAAGCCTCTCAATGTCTACCCAGGGTCCCCCAAAGTCCCCCATGGTCCCCCAAAGTTCTTCCAAGGTCCCCCAAGGTCCCACAGAGTACCCCGAGGTCCCCCAAAGTCTCCCGAGGTCCCCCAAAGTCCCCTAAAGCCCCCAACGTCCCCCTAAAGTCTCCCAAGGTTTCCAAAAGTCCAATAAGGTCCCCAAGGTCCCCCAAAGTCCCCCATGGTCCCCAAATGGTCCCCCAAGGACCCCCAAAGTCCCACAAGGTTCCCCAAAGTCCCACAAGGTCACCCAACCTCGCAAAAGTCCCCCAAGGTCCCCCAAGGTTCCCAAAGTTGCCCCAAAGTCCCCCGAGGTCCCCCAAAGTCTCCCGAGGTCCCCTGAAGTCCCCCAAAGTCTCCTGAGGCCCCCCAAAGTCCCCCAAGGTCCTCCAAGGGTCCCCCAAGGTCTCCCATGGTCCCCAAAAGTTTTTCCAAGGTCCCCCACAGTCCCCCGAGGTCCCCCAAAGTCTCCCGAGGTCCCCCAAAGTCCCCTAAAGCCCCCAACGTCCCCTAAATTCTCCCAAGGTTTCCAAAAGTCCAATAAGGTCCCCAAAGTCACCCAAAGTCCCCCAAGGTCCCCAAATGGTCCCCCAAGGACCCCCAAAGTCCCCCAAGGTTCCCAAAAGTCCCACAAGGTCACCCTACCTCGCAGAAGTCCCCCGAGGTCTCCGAAGGTCCCCCAAAGTTCCCCCAAGGCCCCCCAAAGTCCCTCAAGGTCCTCCCAAAGTCTACCTAGGTCCCCCAAAGTCCCCCAAGGTCCCCCAAAGACCTCAGAGGTCCTCCAATTACCCCCAAGGTCCCCTATAAAGTCCCCCAAGGTCCCCCAAAGTTCCAACGTTCCTCTAAGGTCCCCCAAAGTCCCCCAAGGTCTCCCAAAGTCTCCCAAGATCCCCCAATGTCCCCCGAGGTCCCCCAAAGCCCCCCAAGGTCCCCCAAAGGTCCCCAAAAGTCTCCCAGCGTCCCCCAAGGCCCCCCAAAGTCCCACAAGGTCCCCCAAAGTCTCCTTAGGTCCCCCAGATACCCCTAAGGTCCTCCAAAAGTCCCCAAAGGTCCCCGAAAGTCCCCCAAGGTTCCCCAAAGTCCTTCCAAGGTCCCCTAAGGTCCCCCAATGTCCCCCTAGGTCCCCAAACGTCTCCCAAGGTCCCCCAACGTCCTCCAAGGTCTCCCAATGTCCAAGAAGGTCCCTCAAAGTCCCACAAGGTCCCCCAAGGTCCCCAAAGTCCCTCCAAGGCCCCCAAAAGTCCCACAAATCCCCCAACGTTTCCTGAAGTCCCCCAGAAACCCTCAAGGTCCTCAAAAAGTCCCTAAACGTCCCCCAAAGTCCCCCAAGGTCCCATAAAGTCCCCAAAGGTCTCCGAAAGACCCCCAAGGTCCCCCAAAGTCCATCCAAGGTTCCCCACGGTCCCCCGAGGTCCGCCAAAGCCTCCCAAAGTCACGCACGCTCCACCAAGGTCCTCCAAAAGTTCCCCTAGGTCCTCCAAAAGTCCCCCAAGGTCCCCGACATTCTCCCAAGGTCCACCAATGTCCCCCGACGTCCCCGAAGGCTCTCCCAAAGGTCCGCCAAATTCCCAGAGGTAACCCAAAGTCTCCCCTAGGTCCCCCAACGTCTGCCAAGGTCCCCCAAGGTCCCCCAAAGTCCCACAAGGTCCCCCAAAGCCTCCCAAAGTCCCCCAAAATCCACTGAGGTCCCCCAAAGTCCCCCGAGTTCCCCCAAATGCCTCCCACGGTCCCCCGAGGTCCCCCAAAGTATCAAAACGTCCCATAAAGTCTCCCAAAATCCCCCAAGGCCCCCCAAAGTCCCAAAAGGTCCCCCAAAGTCTCTTTAGGTCCCCCAGGAACCCCCAAGGTCCTCCAAAAGTCCCCCAAGGTCCCCCAAAGTCCCCCGAGGTCCCCCAACATCCCGCACGCTCCCCCAAAGTCCTCCAACAGTCCCCCAACGTCCCCTACGGTCCCGAAAGTCCCCCGAGGTCCCCCAAAGTCCCCCAAAGTCCCCCAACACCCCCGAAAGTCCCCCAAGGCCCCCCAAAGTCCCCCCAAGGTCCTCCCAAGGTCTCCCTAGGTCCCCCAAAAGCCTCTCAATGTCTCCCAGAATCCCCCACAGTCCCCCGAGGTCCCCCAAAGTCCCCCAACACCCCTCAAAGTTCCCCCAAGGCCCCCAAAAGTCCCTCAAGGTCACCCTACCTCGCAGAAGTCCCCCGAGGTCTCCGAAGGTCCCCCAAAGTTCCCCCAAGGCCCCCCAAAGTCCCACAAGGTCCCCCAAAATCCCCCGAGGTACCCGAAGGTTCCCTACAGTCCCCAAAGGTATCCGAAAGTCCCCCAAGGTCCCCCAAAGTCCTTCCAAGGTCCCCCAATGTCCCCCAAGGTCCCCCAAGGTCCCCCAAAGTCTCCCGAGGTCCCCTGAAGTCCCCCAAAGTCTCCTGAGGCCCCCCAAAGTCCCCCAAGGTCCTCCAAGGTTCCCCCAAGGTCTCCCATGGTCCCCAAAAGTTTTTCCAAGGTCCCCCACAGTCCCCCGAGGTCCCCCAAAGTCTCCCGAGGTCCCCCAAAGTCCCCTAAAGACCTCAACGTCCCCTAAATTCTCCCAAGGTTTCCAAAAGTCCAATAAGGTCCCCAAGGTCACCCAAAGTCCCCCAAGGTCCCCAAATGGTCCCCCAAGGACCCCCAAATTCCCCCAAGGTTCCCAAAAGTCCCATAAGGTCACCCTACCTCGCAGAAGTCCCCCGAGGTCTCCGAAGGTCCCCCAAAGTTCCCCCAAGGCCCTCCAAAGTCCCACAAGGTCCCCCAAAATCCCCTGAGGTCCCCCAAGGTCCCCTACAGTCCCCAAAGGTATCCAAAAGTCCCCCAAGGTCCCCCAAAGTCCTTCCAAGGTCCCCCAAGGTCCCCCAATGTCCCCCGAGGTCCCCCAAAGTCTCCCGAGGTCCCCTAAAGTCCCCAAAAGTCTTCTGAGGCCCCCAAAAGTCCCCCAAGGTCCTCCAAGGGTTCCCCAAGGTCTCCCATCGTCCCCAAAAGTTTTTCCAAGGTCCCCCATGGTCCCCCGAGGTCCCCCAAAGTCTCCCAAGGTCCCCAACGTCTCCTAAAGTCCCCTAATGTCCCCTAAAGTCCCCCAAGGTCTTCCAAAAGTCCCCCAAGGTCCTCCAAACGTCCACAAAGGTTCCCCAAAGCCTCCCAAGGTCCCCCAAGGTCCCCCAACAGTCCCCTAAGGTCCTCCAACAGTCCCCCTAGGTCCTCCCACGGTCCCCCGAGGTCCCCTAAAGCCTCCCAAAGTCCCCCACATTACCCCAAGGTCCTCCAAAGGTCCCCAACGATCCCCCAACGTCCCCCAAAGTCCACAAAGTTCCCCCAAAGTTCCAAAGGTTCCCCAAGGTCCCCCAAAGTTCCACAATGTCCCCCAAAGCGTCCCAAAGTCCCCCAAAGTCCCCCGAGGTCACCCAAAGTCCCCCGAGGTCCCCAAAAGCCTCCAACGGTCCCCCAAAGTCCCCCAAAGTATCCCAACGTCCCCCAAGGCCCCTCAAAGTCCCAAAAGGTCCCCCAAAGTCTCCTTAGTTCCCCCAGAAACCCCCAAGGTCCTCCAAAAGTCCCCCAAGACCCCGCAAAGTCCCCAAAGGTCTCCCAAGGTCCCCCAAAGTCCTTACAATGTCCCCCAAGGTCCCCCAATGTCCCCCGAGGTCCCCCAAAGTCTCCCAAGGTCCCCCAAAGTCACCGAAGTCTCCTGAGGCCCCCCAAAGTCCACCAAGGTCCTCCAAGGGTCCCCCAAGGTCTCCCATGGTCTCCAAAAGTTTTTCCAAGATCCCCCAGGGTCCCCCACAGACCCCCCGGTCCCCCAAAGTCTCCCGAGGTCCACAAAGTCCCCCTAGGTCCTCCAAACGTCCCCAAACGTTTTCCAAAGTCCCCCAAGGTCCCCCAAAGTCCCCCAACAGTCCCCTAAGGTACTCCAACAGTCCCCCTAGGTCCTCCCAGGGTCCCCCGAGGTCCCCCAAAGCCTCCCAAAGTCCCCCAAACTCCCCCTAGGTCCTCCAAAGGTCCCCCAACGTCCCCAAAGGTTCCCCAAAGCCTACCAAGTTCCCCCAAGGACCTCCAACAGTCCCACAAGGTCCTCCCACGGTCCCCCGAGGTCCCCCAAAGTATCCCAGTCCCCCACGCTCCCCCAAGGTCCTCCAAAGATCCCCCAAGGTACCCCAACATCCCCCAAAGTCCCCAAAGTTCCCCAAAAGTTCCAAAGGTTCCCCAAGGTCCCCCAAAGGCCCACAAGGTCCCCCAAAGACTCCCAAAGTCCCCCATAGTCCCCCGAGGTCCCCCAAAGTCCCCCGAGGTCACCCAAAGCCTCCCACAGTCCCCCGAGTTCCCCCAAAGTATCCCAACGTCCCCCAAGGCCCCCCAAAGACCCACCAGGTCCCCCAAAGTCTCCTGAGGTCCCCCAGAAAACCCCAAGGTCCTCCAAAAGTCCCCCAAGGTCCCCCAAAGTCCCCCGAGGTCCCCCAAGGTCCCCTAAAGTCCCAAAGGTCTCCGAAAGACCCCCAAGGTCCCCCAAAGTCCTTCCAAGGTCCCCCAAAGTCCCCCTATGTCCCCCGAGGTCCCCCAAAGTCTCCCGAGGTCCTCCAAAGTCCCCAAAGTCCCTCGAGGTCCCCCAAAGTCCCCCAACACCCCCCAAAATTCCCCCAAGGTCCCTCAAGGTCCTCCCAAGGTCTCCCTAGGTCCCCCAAAGTTCCCCAAAATCCCCCAAAGTCCCCCAAGGTCCCTGGAGGTCCTCCAAAGTCCCCCGAGGTCCCCCAACGTCCCCAAAGGTTCCCCAAAGCCTACCAAGTTCCCCCAAGGACCTCCAACAGTCCCACAAGGTCCTCCCAAGGTACCCCAAGGTCCCCCAAAGTCCCCAAAGTTCCCCAAAAGTTTCAACGGTTCCCCAGGGTCCCCCAACGTCCCACAAAGTCCCCCAAAGCCTCCCAAAATCCCCCACAGTCCCCTGAGGTCCCCCAAAGTCCCCGGAGGTCACCCAAAGCCCCCCACAGTCCCCCGAGGTCCCCCAAAGTATCCCAAAGTTCCCCAAGGTCCCCCAAAGTCCCCCGAGGTCCCCCAAGGTCCCCTATAGTCCCAAAGGTCTCCGAAAGACCCCCAAGGTACCCAAAAGTCCATCCAAGGTCCCCCAAGGTCCCCCTATGTCCCCCGAGGTCCCCCAAAGTCTCCCGAGGTCCCCCAAAGTCCCCAAAGTCCCTCGAGGTCCCCCAAAGTCCCCCAACAACCCCCAAAGTTCCCCCAAGAACCCCCAAAGTTCCTCAAGGTCCTCCCAAACTACCCCGAGGTCCCCCAAAGCACCCCAAGGTCCCCCAAAGGTCCCCAAAAGTCTCCCAACGTCCCCCATGGCCCCCCAAAGACCCACAAGGTCCCCCAAAGTCTCCTTAGGTCCCCCAGATACCCCTAAGGTCCCCCAAAAGTCCCCAAAGGTCCCCAAAAGTCCCCCAAGGTCCCCCAAAGTCCTTCCAATGTTCCCCACGGTCCCCCGAGGTCCGCCAAAGCCTCCCAAAGTCACGCACGCTCCACCAAGGTCCTCCAAAAGTTCCCCTAGGTCCTCCAAAAGTCCCCAAAGGTCCCCGACATTCTCCCAAGGTCCACCAATGTCCCCCGACGTCCCCGAAGGCTCTCCCAAAGGTCCGCAAAGTCCCAGAGGTAATCCAAAGTCTCCCCTAGGTCCCCCAACGTCTGCCAAGGTCCCCCAAGGTCCCCCAAAGTCCCACAAGGTCCCCCAAAGCCTCCCAAAGTCCCCCAAAATCCACTGAGGTCCCCCAAAGTCCCCCGAGGTCCCCCAAATGCCTCCCACGGTCCCCCGAGGTCCCCCAAAGTATCCAAACGTCCCGTAAAGTCTCCCAAAATCCCCCAAGGCCCCCCAAAGTCTCACAAAGTCCCCCAAAGTCTCCTTAGGTCCCCCAGGAACCCCCAAGGTCCTCCAAAAGTCCCCCAAGGTCCCCCAAAGTTCCCTGAGGTCCCCCAACGTCCCGCACGCTCCCCCAAAGTCCTCCAACAGTCCCCCAACGTCCCCTACGGTCCCGAAAGTCCCCCGAGGTCCCCCGAGGTCCCCCAAAGTCCCCCAACACCCCCGAAAGTCCCCCAAGGCCCCCCAAATTCCCCCCAAGGTCCTCCCAAGGTCTCCCTAGGTCCCCCCAAAGCCTCTCAATGTCTCCCAGAGTCCCCCAAAGTCCCCCATGGTCCCCCAAAGTTCTTCCAAGGTCCCCCAAGGTCTCCCATAGTACCCCGAGGTCCCCCAAAGTCTCCCGAGATCCCCCAAAGTCCCCTAAAGTCCACAACGTCCCCTAAAGTCTCCCAAGGTTTCCAAAAGTCCAATAAGGTCCTCAAGGTCACCCAAAGTCCCCCAAGGTCCCCAAAAGTCCCCGGAGGTCCCCCAACGTCCCCCAAGCTCCGCCAAAGTCCTCCAACAGTCCCCCAAGGTCCCCTAAAGTCCCCAAAGGTCCCCAAAAGTCCCGCAAGGTCCCCCAAAGTCCTTCCAAGGTCCTCCAAGGTCCCACAATTTCCCCCTACGTCCCCCAACGTCTCCCAAGGTCCCCCAACGTCCCACAAGGTCCCCCAAGGTCCCCAAAGTCCCTCCAAGGCCCTTCAAAGTCCCCCCAAATCCCTCCAAGGCCCCCAAAGTCCCCCAAGGTCTTCCCAAAGTCTCCCTATGTCCCCCTAGGTCCTGCAAAGCCTCTCAAAGTCTCCCAGGGTCCCCCAAAGTCCCCCATGGTCCCCCAAAGATCCTCCAAGGTCGCCCTAGGTCCCCCACAGTCCCCCGAGGTCCCCCAACGTCCTCCAAGGTCTCCCAATGTCCTCCAAGGTCCCCCAAAGTCCCACAAGGTCCCCCAAGGTCCCCAAAGGCCCACCAAAGTCCCCCAAGGTCTTCCCAAAGTCTCCCTATGTCCCCCTAGGTCCCCCAAAGCGTCTCAAAGTCTCCCTGGGTCCCCCAAAGTCACCAATGGTTCCCAAAAGTTTTTCCAAGGTCCCGCAAGTTCCGCCACAGTCCCCCGAGTTCCCCCAATGTCTCCCGAGGTCCCCAAAGTCCCCTAAAGTCCCCTAATGTCTTCCCAAAGACTCCCAAGGTCCTCCAAAAGTCCCCTAAGGTCCTCCAACAGTCCCCCTAGGTCCTCCCACGGTCCCCCGAGGTCCCCCAAAGCCTCCCAAAGTCCCCCACGCTCCCCCAAGGTCCTCCAAAGGTCCCCAAAGGTACCCCACCATTCCCCAAAGTCCCCAAAGTTCCCGCAAAGCTCCAAAGGTTCCCCAAGGTCCCCTAAGGTCCCACAAGGTCCCCCAATGCCTCCCAAAGTCCCCCAAAGTCCCCTGAGGTCCCCCAAAGTCCCCCGAGATCCCCCATAGCCTCCCACGGTTTTCCGAGGTCCCCCAAATTATCCCAACATCCCCCAAGGCCCCCCAAAGTCCCCCAAGGTTCTCCAAGGGTCCCCCAAGGTCTCCCACGGTCCCCTAAAAGTTTTTCCAAGGTCCCCAAAAGTCCCCCGAGGTCCCCCAAAGTCTCCCGAGGTCCCTAAAGCCCCCTAAAGTCCCCTAACGTCCCCAAAAGTTCCCCTTTGTCCTCCAAACGTCCCCAAAGGTTCCCCAAAGCCTACCAAGTTCCCAAAGGTCCCCCAACAGTCCCCTTAGGTCCTCCAACAGTCTCCCTAGGCCCTCCCACGGTCCCCCAAGGTCCCCCAACCCCTCCCAAAGTCCCCCACGCTCCACCAAGGTCCTCCGAAGGTCCCCGAAGGTACCCCAACGTCCCCGAAAGTCCCCAATGTTCCCCCAAAGTTCCAAAGGTTCCCCAAGGTCCACCAAAACCTCCAAAAGTCCCCCAAAGTCCCTTCAAGGCCCCCCAAAGTCTCCCTATGTCCCCCTAGGTCCCCCAAAAGCCTCTCAATGTCTACCCAGGGTCCCCCAAAGTCCCCCATGGTCCCCCAAAGTTCTTCCAAGGTCCCCCAAGGTCCCACAGAGTACCCCGAGGTCCCCCAAAGTCTCCCGAGGTCCCCCAAAGTCCCCTAAAGCCCCCAACGTCCCCCTAAAGTCTCCCAAGGTTTCCAAAAGTCCAATAAGGTCCCCAAGGTCCCCCAAAGTCCCCCAAGGTCCCCAAATGGTCCCCCAAGGACCCCCAAAGTCCCACAAGGTTCCCCAAAGTCCCACATGGTCACCCAACCTCGCAAAAGTCCCCCAAGGTCCCCCAAGGTTCCCAAAGTTGCCCCAAAGTCCCCCGAGGTCCCCCAAAGTCTCCCGAGGTCCCCTGAAGTCCCCCAAAGTCTCCTGAGGCCCCCCAAAGTCCCCCAAGGTCCTCCAAGGGTCCCCCAAGGTCTCCCATGGTCCCCAAAAGTTTTTCCAAGGTCCCCCACAGTCCCCCGAGGTCCCCCAAAGTCTCCCGAGGTCCCCCAAAGTCCCCTAAAGCCCCCAACGTCCCCTAAATTCTCCCAAGGTTTCCAAAAGTCCAATAAGGTCCCCAAAGTCACCCAAAGTCCCCCAAGGTCCCCAAATGGTCCCCCAAGGACCCCCAAAGTCCCCCAAGGTTCCCAAAAGTCCCACAAGGTCACCCTACCTCGCAGAAGTCCCCCGAGGTCTCCGAAGGTCCCCCAAAGTTCCCCCAAGGCCCCCCAAAGTCCCTCAAGGTCCTCCCAAAGTCTACCTAGGTCCCCCAAAGTCCCCCAAGGTCCCCCAAAGACCTCAGAGGTCCTCCAATTACCCCCAAGGTCCCCTATAAAGTCCCCCAAGGTCCCCCAAAGTTCCAACGTTCCTCTAAGGTCCCCCAAAGTCCCCCAAGGTCTCCCAAAGTCTCCCAAGATCCCCCAATGTCCCCCGAGGTCCCCCAAAGCCCCCCAAGGTCCCCCAAAGGTCCCCAAAAGTCTCCCAGCGTCCCCCAAGGCCCCCCAAAGTCCCACAAGGTCCCCCAAAGTCTCCTTAGGTCCCCCAGATACCCCTAAGGTCCTCCAAAAGTCCCCAAAGGTCCCCGAAAGTCCCCCAAGGTTCCCCAAAGTCCTTCCAAGGTCCCCTAAGGTCCCCCAATGTCCCCCTAGGTCCCCAAACGTCTCCCAAGGTCCCCCAACGTCCTCCAAGGTCTCCCAATGTCCAAGAAGGTCCCTCAAAGTCCCACAAGGTCCCCCAAGGTCCCCAAAGTCCCTCCAAGGCCCCCAAAAGTCCCACAAATCCCCCAACGTTTCCTGAAGTCCCCCAGAAACCCTCAAGGTCCTCAAAAAGTCCCTAAACGTCCCCCAAAGTCCCCCAAGGTCCCATAAAGTCCCCAAAGGTCTCCGAAAGACCCCCAAGGTCCCCCAAAGTCCATCCAAGGTTCCCCACGGTCCCCCGAGGTCCGCCAAAGCCTCCCAAAGTCACGCACGCTCCACCAAGTTCCTCCAAAAGTTCCCCTAGGTCCTCCAAAAGTCCCCCAAGGTCCCCGACATTCTCCCAAGGTCCACCAATGTCCCCCGACGTCCCCGAAGGCTCTCCCAAAGGTCCGCCAAATTCCCAGAGGTAACCCAAAGTCTCCCCTAGGTCCCCCAACGTCTGCCAAGGTCCCCCAAGGTCCCCCAAAGTCCCACAAGGTCCCCCAAGCCTCCCAAAGTCCCCCAAAATCCACTGAGGTCCCCCAAAGTCCCCCGAGTTCCCCCAAATGCCTCCCACGGTCCCCCGAGGTCCCCCAAAGTATCAAAACGTCCCATAAAGTCTCCCAAAATCCCCCAAGGCCCCCCAAAGTCCCAAAAGGTCCCCCAAAGTCTCTTTAGGTCCCCCAGGAACCCCCAAGGTCCTCCAAAAGTCCCCCAAGGTCCCCCAAAGTCCCCCGAGGTCCCCCAACATCCCGCACGCTCCCCCAAAGTCCTCCAACAGTCCCCCAACGTCCCCTACGGTCCCGAAAGTCCCCCGAGGTCCCCCAAAGTCCCCCAAAGTCCCCCAACACCCCCGAAAGTCCCCCAAGGCCCCCCAAAGTCCCCCCAAGGTCCTCCCAAGGTCTCCCTAGGTCCCCCAAAAGCCTCTCAATGTCTCCCAGAATCCCCCACAGTCCCCCGAGGTCCCCCAAAGTCCCCCAACACCCCTCAAAGTTCCCCCAAGGCCCCCAAAAGTCCCTCAAGGTCACCCTACCTCGCAGAAGTCCCCCGAGGTCTCCGAAGGTCCCCCAAAGTTCCCCCAAGGCCCCCCAAAGTCCCACAAGGTCCCCCAAAATCCCCCGAGGTACCCGAAGGTTCCCTACAGTCCCCAAAGGTATCCGAAAGTCCCCCAAGGTCCCCCAAAAGTCCTTCCAAGGTCCCCCAATGTCCCCCAAGGTCCCCCAAGGTCCCCCAAAGTCTCCCGAGGTCCCCTGAAGTCCCCCAAAGTCTCCTGAGGCCCCCCAAAGTCCCCCAAGGTCCTCCAAGGTTCCCCCAAGGTCTCCCATGGTCCCCAAAAGTTTTTCCAAGGTCCCCCACAGTCCCCCGAGGTCCCCCAAAGTCTCCCGAGGTCCCCCAAAGTCCCCTAAAGACCTCAACGTCCCCTAAATTCTCCCAAGGTTTCCAAAAGTCCAATAAGGTCCCCAAGGTCGCCCAAAGTCCCCCAAGGTCCCCAAATGGTCCCCCAAGGACCCCCAAATTCCCCCAAGGTTCCCAAAAGTCCCATAAGGTCACCCTACCTCGCAGAAGTCCCCCGAGGTCTCCGAAGGTCCCCCAAAGTTCCCCCAAGGCCCTCCAAAGTCCCACAAGGTCCCCCAAAATCCCCTGAGGTCCCCCAAGGTCCCCTACAGTCCCCAAAGGTATCCAAAAGTCCCCCAAGGTCCCCCAAAGTCCTTCCAAGGTCCCCCAAGGTCCCCCAATGTCCCCCGAGGTCCCCCAAAGTCTCCCGAGGTCCCCTAAAGTCCCCAAAAGTCTTCTGAGGCCCCCAAAAGTCCCCCAAGGTCCTCCAAGGGTTCCCCAAGGTCTCCCATCGTCCCCAAAAGTTTTTCCAAGGTCCCCCATGGTCCCCCGAGGTCCCCCAAAGTCTCCCAAGGTCCCCAACGTCTCCTAAAGTCCCCTAATGTCCCCTAAAGTCCCCCAAGGTCTTCCAAAAGTCCCCCAAGGTCCTCCAAACGTCCACAAAGGTTCCCCAAAGCCTCCCAAGGTCCCCCAAGGTCCCCCAACAGTCCCCTAAGGTCCTCCAACAGTCCCCCTAGGTCCTCCCAAGGTCCCCCGAGGTCCCCTAAAGCCTCCCAAAGTCCCCCACATTACCCCAAGGTCCTCCAAAGGTCCCCAACGATCCCCCAACGTCCCCCAAAGTCCACAAAGTTCCCCCAAAGTTCCAAAGGTTCCCCAAGGTCCCCCAAAGTCCCACAATGTCCCCCAAAGCGTCCCAAAGTCCCCCAAAGTCCCCCGAGGTCACCCAAAGTCCCCCGAGGTCCCCAAAAGCCTCCAACGGTCCCCCGAAGTCCCCCAAAGTATCCCAACGTCCCCCAAGGCCCCTCAAAGTCCCAAAAGGTCCCCCAAAGTCTCCTGAGTTCCCCCAGAAACCCCCAAGGTCCTCCAAAAGTCCCCCAAGACCCCGCAAAGTCCCCCGAGGTCTCCCAAGGTCCCCCAAAGTCCTTACAATGTCCCCCAAGGTCCCCCAATGTCCCCCGAGGTCCCCCAAAGTCTCCCAAGGTCCCCCAAAGTCACCGAAGTCTCCTGAGGCCCCCCAAAGTCCACCAAGGTCCTCCAAGGGTCCCATGGTCTCCAAAAGTTTTTCCAAGATCCCCCAGGGTCCCCCACAGACCCCCCGGTCCCCCAAAGTCTCCCGAGGTCCACAAAGTCCCCCTAGGTCCTCCAAACGTCCCCAAACGTTTTCCAAAGTCCCCCAAGGTCCCCCAAAGTCCCCCAACAGTCCCCTAAGGTACTCCAACAGTCCCCCTAGGTCCTCCCAGGGTCCCCCGAGGTCCCCCAAAGCCTCCCAAAGTCCCCCACGCTCCCCCTAGGTCCTCCAAAGGTCCCCCAACGTCCCCAAAGGTTCCCCAAAGCCTACCAAGTTCCCCCAAGGACCTCCAACAGTCCCACAAGGTCCTCCCACGGTCCCCCGAGGTCCCCCAAAGTATCCCAGTCCCCCACGCTCCCCCAAGGTCCTCCAAAGATCCCCCAAGGTACCCCAACATCCCCCAAAGTCCCCAAAGTTCCCCAAAAGTTCCAAAGGTTCCCCAAGGTCCCCCAAAGGCCCACAAGGTCCCCCAAAGACTCCCAAAGTCCCCCATAGTCCCCCGAGGTCCCCCAAAGTCCCCCGAGGTCACCCAAAGCCTCCCACAGTCCCCCGAGGTCCCCCAAAGTATCCCAACGTCCCCCAAGGCCCCCCAAAGACCCACCAGGTCCCCCAAAGTCTCCTGAGGTCCCCCAGAAAACCCCAAGGTCCTCCAAAAGTCCCCCAAGGTCCCCCAAAGTCCCCCGAGGTCCCCCAAGGTCCCCTAAAGTCCCAAAGGTCTCCGAAAGACCCCCAAGGTCCCCCAAAGTCCTTCCAAGGTCCCCCAAAGTCCCCCTATGTCCCCCGAGGTCCCCCAAAGTCTCCCGAGGTCCTCCAAAGTCCCCAAAGTCCCTCGAGGTCCCCCAAAGTCCCCCAACACCCCCCAAAATTCCCCCAAGGTCCCTCAAGGTCCTCCCAAGGTCTCCCTAGGTCCCCCAAAGTTCCCCAAAATCCCCCAAAGTCCCCCAAGGTCCCTGGAGGTCCTCCAAAGTCCCCCGAGGTCCCCCAACGTCCCCAAAGGTTCCCCAAAACCTACCAAGTTCCCCCAAGGACCTCCAACAGTCCCATAAGGTCCTCCCAAGGTACCCCAAGGTCCCCCAAAGTCCCCAAAGTTCCCCAAAAGTTTCAAAGGTTCCCCAGGGTCCCCCAAAGTCCCACAAAGTCCCCCAAAGCCTCCCAAAATCCCCCACATTCCCCTGAGGTCCCCAAAGTCTCCGGAGGTCACCCAAAGCCCCCCACAGTCCCCCGAGGTCCCCCGAAGTATCCCAAAGTTCCCCAAGGTCCCCCAAAGTCCCCCGAGGTCCCCCAAGGTCCCCTATAGTCCCAAAGGTCTCCGAAAGACCCCCAAGGTACCCAAAAGTCCATCCAAGGTCCCCCAAGGTCCCCCTATGTCCCCCGAGGTCCCCCAAAGTCTCCCGAGGTCCCCCAAAGTCCCCGAAGTCCCTCGAGGTCCCCCAAAGTCCCCCAACAACCCCCAAAGTTCCCCCAAGAACCCCCAAAGTTCCTCAAGGTCCTCCCAAAGTACCCCGAGGTCCCCCAAAGCACCCCAAGGTCCCCCAAAGGTCCCCAAAAGTCTCCCAACGTCCCCCATGGCCCCCCAAAGACCCACAAGGTCCCCCAAAGTCTCCTTAGGTCCCCCAGATACCCCTAAGGTCCTCCAAAAGTCCCCAAAGGTCCCCAAAAGTCCCCCAAGGTCCCCCAAAGTCCTTCCAATGTTCCCCACGGTCCCCCGAGGTCCGCCAAAGCCTCCCAAAGTCACGCACGCTCCACCAAGGTCCTCCAAAAGTTCCCCTAGGTCCTCCAAAAGTCCCCAAAGGTCCCCGACATTCTCCCAAGGTCCACCAATGTCCCCCGACGTCCCCGAAGGCTCTCCCAAAGGTCCGCAAAGTCCCAGAGGTAATCCAAAGTCTCCCCTAGGTCCCCCAACGTCTGCCAAGGTCCCCCAAGGTCCCCCAAAGTCCCACAAGGTCCCCCAAAGCCTCCCAAAGTCACCCAAAATCCACTGAGGTCCCCCAAAGTCCCCCGAGGTCCCCCAAATGCCTCCCACGGTCCCCCGAGGTCCCCCAAAGTATCCAAACGTCCCGTAAAGTCTCCCAAAATCCCCCAAGGCCCCCCAAAGTCTCACAAAGTCCCCCAAAGTCTCCTTAGGTCCCCCAGGAACCCCCAAGGTCCTCCAAAAGTCCCCCAAGGTCCCCCAAAGTTCCCCGAGGTCCCCCAACGTCCCGCACGCTCCCCCAAAGTCCTCCAACAGTCCCCCAACGTCCCCTACGGTCCCGAAAGTCCCCCGAGGTCCCCCGAGGTCCCCCAAAGTCCCCCAACACCCCCGAAAGTCCCCCAAGGCCCCCCAAATTCCCCCCAAGGTCCTCCCAAGGTCTCCCTAGGTCCCCCCAAAGCCTCTCAATGTCTCCCAGAGTCCCCCAAAGTCCCCCATGGTCCCCCAAAGTTCTTCCAAGGTCCCCCAAGGTCTCCCATAGTACCCCGAGGTCCCCCAAAGTCTCCCGAGATCCCCCAAAGTCCCCTAAAGTCCACAACGTCCCCTAAAGTCTCCCAAGGTTTCCAAAAGTCCAATAAGGTCCTCAAGGTCACCCAAAGTCCCCCAAGGTCCCCAAAAGTCCCCGGAGGTCCCCCAACGTCCCCCAAGCTCCGCCAAAGTCCTCCAACAGTCCCCCAAGGTCCCCTAAAGTCCCCAAAGGTCCCCAAAAGTCCCGCAAGGTCCCCCAAAGTCCTTCCAAGGTCCTCCAAGGTCCCACAATTTCCCCCTACGTCCCCCAACGTCTCCCAAGGTCCCCCAACGTCCCACAAGGTCCCCCAAGGTCCCCAAAGTCCCTCCAAGGCCCTCCAAAGTCCCCCCAAATCCCTCCAAGGCCCCCAAAGTCCCCCAAGGTCTTCCCAAAGTCTCCCTATGTCCCCCTAGGTCCTGCAAAGCCTCTCAAAGTCTCCCAGGGTCCCTCAAAGTCCCCCATGGTCCCCCAAAGTTCCTCCAAGGTCGCCCTAGGTCCCCCACAGTCCCCCGAGGTCCCCCAACGTCCTCCAAGGTCTCCCAATGTCCTCCAAGGTCCCCCAAAGTCCCACAAGGTCCCCCAAGGTCCCCAAAGGCCCACCAAAGTCCCCCAAGGTCTTCCCAAAGTCCCCCTATGTCCCCCTAGGTCCCCCAAAGCGTCTCAAAGTCTCCCTGGGTCCCCCAAAGTCACCAATGGTTCCCAAAAGTTTTTCCAAGGTCCCGCAAGTTCCGCCACAGTCCCCCGAGTTTCCCCAATGTCTCCCGAGGTCCCCAAAGTCCCCTAAAGTCCCCTAATGTCTTCCCAAAGCCTCCCAAGGTCCTCCAAAAGTCCCCTAAGGTCCTCCAACAGTCCCCCTAGGTCCTCCCACGGTCCCCCGAGGTCCCCCAAAGCCTCCCAAAGTCCCCCACGCTCCCCCATGGTCCTCCAAAGGTCCCCAAAGGTACCCCACCATTCCCCAAAGTCCCCAAAGTTCCTGCAAAGCTCCAAAGGTTCCCCAAGGTCCCCTAAGGTCCCACAAGGTCCCCCAATGCCTCCCAAAGTCCCCCAAAGTCCCCTGAGGTCCCCCAAAGTCCCCCGAGATCCCCCATAGCCTCCCACGGTTTTCCGAGGTCCCCCAAATTATCCCAACATCCCCCAAGGCCCCCCAAAGTCCCCCAAGGTTCTCCAAGGGTCCCCCAAGGTCTCCCACGGTCCCCTAAAAGTTTTTCCAAGGTCCCCAAAAGTCCCCCGAGGTCCCCCAAAGTCTCCCGAGGTCCCTAAAGCCCCCTAAAGTCCCCTAACGTCCCCAAAAGTTCCCCTTTGTCCTCCAAACGTCCCCAAAGGTTCCCCAAAGCCTACCAAGTTCCCAAAGGTCCCCCAACAGTCCCCTTAGGTCCTCCAACAGTCTCCCTAGGCCCTCCCACGGTCCCCCAAGGTCCCCCAACCCCTCCCATAGTCCCCCTAGCTCCCCCAAGGTCCTCCGAAGGTCCCCGAAGGTACCCCAACGTCCCCGAAAGTCCCCAATGTTCCCCCAAAGTTCCAAAGGTTCCCCAAGGTCCACCAAAACCTCCAAAAGTCCCCCAAAGTCCCTTCAAGGCCCCCCAAAGTCTCCCTATGTCCCCCTAGGTCCCCCAAAAGCCTCTCAATGTCTACCCAGGGTCCCCCAAAGTCCCCCATGGTCCCCCAAAGTTCTTCCAAGGTCCCCCAAGGTCCCACAGAGTACCCCGAGGTCCCCCAAAGTCTCCCGAGGTCCCCCAAAGTCCCCTAAAGCCCCCAACGTCCCCCTAAAGTCTCCCAAGGTTTCCAAAAGTCCAATAAGGTCCCCAAGGTCCCCCAAAGTCCCCCATGGTCCCCAAATGGTCCCCCAAGGACCCCCAAAGTCCCACAAGGTTCCCCAAAGTCCCACAAGGTCACCCAACCTCGCAAAAGTCCCCCAAGGTCCCCCAAGGTTCCCAAAGTTGCCCCAAAGTCCCCCGAGGTCCCCCAAAGTCTCCCGAGGTCCCCTGAAGTCCCCCAAAGTCTCCTGAGGCCCCCCAAAGTCCCCCAAGGTCCTCCAAGGATCCCCCAAGGTCTCCCATGGTCCCCAAAAGTTTTTCCAAGGTCCCCCACAGTCCCCCGAGGTCCCCCAAAGTCTCCCGAGGTCCCCCAAAGTCCCCTAAAGCCCCCAACGTCCCCTAAATTCTCCCAAGGTTTCCAAAAGTCCAATAAGGTCCCCAAAGTCACCCAAAGTCCCCCAAGGTCCCCAAATGGTCCCCCAAGGACCCCCAAAGTCCCCCAAGGTTCCCAAAAGTCCCACAAGGTCACCCTACCTCGCAGAAGTCCCCCGAGGTCTCCGAAGGTCCCCCAAAGTTCCCCCAAGGCCCCCCAAAGTCCCTCAAGGTCCTCCCAAAGTCTACCTAGGTCCCCCAAAGTCCCCCAAGGTCCCCCAAAGACCTCAGAGGTCCTCCAAATTACCCCCAAGGTCCCCTATAAAGTCCCCCAAGGTCCCCCAAAGTTCCAACGTTCCTCTAAGGTCCCCCAAAGTCCCCCAAGGTCTCCCAAAGTCTCCCAAGATCCCCCAATGTCCCCCGAGGTCCCCCAAAGCCCCCCAAGGTCCCCCAAAGGTCCCCAAAAGTCTCCCAGCGTCCCCCAAGGCCCCCCAAAGTCCCACAAGGTCCCCCAAAGTCTCCTTAGGTCCCCCAGATACCCCTAAGGTCCTCCAAAAGTCCCCAAAGGTCCCCGAAAGTCCCCCAAGGTTCCCCAAAGTCCTTCCAAGGTCCCCTAAGGTCCCCCAATGTCCCCCTAGGTCCCCAAACGTCTCCCAAGGTCCCCCAACGTCCTCCAAGGTCTCCCAATGTCCAAGAAGGTCCCTCAAAGTCCCACAAGGTCCCCCAAGGTCCCCAAAGTCCCTCCAAGGCCCCCAAAAGTCCCACAAATCCCCCAAAGTTTCCTGAAGTCCCCCAGAAACCCCCAAGGTCCTCAAAAAGTCCCTAAACGTCCCCCAAAGTCCCCCAAGGTCCCATAAAGTCCCCAAAGGTCTCCGAAAGACCCCCAAGGTCCCCCAAAGTCCATCCAAGGTTCCCCACGGTCCCCCGAGGTCCGCCAAAGCCTCCCAAAGTCACGCACGCTCCACCAAGGTCCTCCAAAAGTTCCCCTAGGTCCTCCAAAAGTCCCCCAAGGTCCCCGACATTCTTCCAAGGTCCACCAATGTCCCCCGACGTCCCCGAAGGCTCTCCCAAAGGTCCGCCAAATTCCCAGAGGTAACCCAAAGTCTCCCCTAGGTCCCCCAACGTCTGCCAAGGTTCCCCAAGGTCCCCCAAAGTCCCACAAGGTCCCCCAAAGCCTCCCAAAGTCCCCCAAAATCCACTGAGGTCGCCCAAAGTCCCCCGAGTTCCCCCAAATGCCTCCCACGGTCCCCCGAGGTCCCCCAAAGTATCAAAACATCCCATAAAGTCTCCCAAAATCCCCCAAGGCCCCCCAAAGTCCCAAAAGGTCCCCCAAAGTCTCTTTAGGTCCCCCAGGAACCCCCAAGGTCCTCCAAAAGTCCCCCAAGGTCCCCCAAAGTCCCCCGAGGTCCCCCAACGTCCCGCACGCTCCCCCAAAGTCCTCCAACAGTCCCCCAACGTCCCCTACGGTCCCGAAAGTCCCCCGAGGTCCCCCAAAGTCCCCCAAAGTCCCCCAACACCCCCGAAAGTCCCCCAAGGCCCCCCAAAGTCCCCCCAAGGTCCTCCCAAGGTCTCCCTAGGTCCCCCAAAAGCCTCTCAATGTCTCCCAGAATCCCCCACAGTCCCCCGAGGTCCCCCAAAGTCCCCCAACACCCCTCAAAGTTCCCCCAAGGCCCCCAAAAGTCCCTCAAGGTCACCCTACCTCGCAGAAGTCCCCCGAGGTCTCCGAAGGTCCCCCAAAGTTCCCCCAAGGCCCCCCAAAGTCCCACAAGGTCCCCCAAAATCCCCCGAGGTACCCGAAGGTTCCCTACAGTCCCCAAAGGTATCCGAAAGTCCCCCAAGGTCCCCCAAAGTCCTTCCAAGGTCCCCCAATGTCCCCCAAGGTCCCCCAAGGTCCCCCAAAGTCTCCCGAGGTCCCCTGAAGTCCCCCAAAGTCTCCTGAGGCCCCCCAAAGTCCCCCAAGGTCCTCCAAGGTTCCCCCAAGGTCTCCCATGGTCCCCAAAAGTTTTTCCAAGGTCCCCCACAGTCCCCCGAGGTCCCCCAAAGTCTCCCGAGGTCCCCCAAAGTCCCCTAAAGACCTCAACGTCCCCTAAATTCTCCCAAGGTTTCCAAAAGTCCAATAAGGTCCCCAAGGTCACCCAAAGTCCCCCAGGTCCCCAAATGGTCCCCCAAGGACCCCCAAATTCCCCCAAGGTTCCCAAAAGTCCCATAAGGTCACCCTACCTCGCAGAAGTCCCCCGAGGTCTCCGAAGGTCCCCCAAAGTTCCCCCAAGGCCCTCCAAAGTCCCACAAGGTCCCCCAAAATCCCCTGAGGTCCCCCAAGGTCCCCTACAGTCCCCAAAGGTATCCGAAAGTCCCCCAAGGTCCCCCAAAGTCCTTCCAAGGTCCCCCAAGGTCCCCCAATGTCCCCCGCGGTCCCCCAAAGTCTCCCGAGGTCCCCTAAAGTCCCCCAAAGTCTCCTGAGGCCCCCCAAAGTCCCCCAAGGTCCTCGAAGGTTTCCCCAAGGTCTCCCATGGTCCCCAAAAGTTTTTCCAAGGTCCCCCACGGTCCCCCGAGGTCCCCCAAAGTCTCCCGAGGTCCCCAAAGTCCCCTAAAGCCCCCAACGTCCCCTAAAGTCCACCTAGGTCTTCCAAAAGTCCCCCAAGGTCCTCCAAACGTCCACAAATGTTCCCCAAAGCCTCCCAAGGTCCCCCAAGGTCCCCCAACAGTCCCCTAAGGTCCTCCAACAGTCCCCCTAGGTCCTCCCAAGGTCCCCCGAGGTCCCCTAAAGCCTCCCAAAGTCCCCCACGCTCCCCCGAGGTCCTCCAAAGGTCCCCAAAGGTTCCCCAAGGTCCCCCAAAGTCCCACAATGTCCCCCAAAGCGTCCCAAAGTCCCCCAAAGTCCCCCGAGGTCCCCCAAAGTCCCCCGAGGTCCCCAAAAGCCTCCCACGGTCCCCCAAAGTCCCCCAAAGTATCCCAACGTTCCCCAAGGCCCCTCAAAGTCCCAAAAGGTCCCCCAAAGTCTCCTGAGTTCCCCCAGAAACCCCCAAGGTCCTCCAAAAGTCCCCCAAGACCCCGCAAAGTCCCCCGAGGTCTCCAAAGATCCCCCAAAGTCCTTCCAATGTCCCCCAAGGTCCCCCAATGTCCCCCGAGGTCCCCCAAAGGCTCCCGAGTTCCCCCAAAGACCCCGAAGTCTCCTGAGGCCCCCCAAAGTCCCCCAAGGTCCTCCAAGGGTCCCCCAAGGTCTCCCATGGTCTCCAACATTTTTCCAAGATCCCCCGGGGTCCCCCACAGACCCCCCGGTCCCCCAAAGTCTCCCGAGGTCCACAAAGTCCCCTAAAGTCCTCTAATGTCCCCTAAAGTCCCCCGAGGTCCCCAAAAGCCTCCCACGGTCCCTCGAGGTCCCCCAAAGCCTCCCAAAGTCCCCCACGCTCCCCCTAGGTCCTCCAAAGGTCCCCCAAGGTCCCCCAACGTCCCCAAAGGTTCCCCAAAGCCTACCAAGTTCCCCCAAGGACCTCCAACAGTCCCACAAGGTCCTCCCACGGTCCCCCGAGGTCCCCCAAAGTATCCCAGTCCCCCACGCTCCCCCTAGGTCCTCCAAACGTCCCCAAAGGTTCCCCAAAGCCTCCCAAGGTCCCCCAAGGTCCCCAACAGTCCGCTAAGGTACTCCAACAGTCCCCCTAGGTCCTCCCACGGTCCCCTGAGGTCCCGCAAAGCCTCCCAAAGTCCCCCACGCTCCTCCAAGGTCCTCCAAAAGTCCCCCAAGGTCCCCCAACGCCCCCAAAGTTTCCCCAAAGCCTACCAAGTTCCCCCAAGGAACTCCAACAGTCCCACAAGGTCCTCCCGAGGTCCCCCGAGGTCCCTCAAAGTTTCCTAGTCCCCCACGCTCCCCCAAGGTCTTCCAAAGGTCCCCCAAGGTACCCCAACCTCCCCCAAAGTCCCCAAAGTTCCCCAAAAGTTCCAAAGGTTCCCCAGGGTCCCCCAAAGTCCCACAAGGTCCCCCACAGTCCCCTGAGGTCCCCCAAAGTCCCCCGAGGTCACCCAAAGCCTCCCACAGTCCCCCGAGGTCCCCTAAAGTATCCCAACGTCCCCCAAGGCCCCCCAAAGTCCCACCAGGTCCCCCAAAGTCTCCTGAGGTTCCCCAGAAACCCCCAAGGTCCTCCAAAAGTCCCCAAAGACCCCGCAAAGTCCCCCGAGGTCTCCCAAGGTCCCCCAAAGTCCTTCCAATGTCCCCAAAGGTACCCCACAATTCCCCAAAGTCTCCAAAGTTCCTGCAAAGTTCCAAAGGTTCTCCAAGGTCCCCCAAGGTCCCACAAGGTCCCCAAATGCCTCCCAAAGTCCCCCAAACTCCCCTGAGGTCCCCCAAAGTCCCCCGAGGTCCCCCATAACCTCCAATGGTTTTCCGAGGTCCCCCAAATTATCCCAAAGTCCCCCAAGCTTCTCCAAGGGTCCCCCAAGGTCTCCCATGAACCCCAAAAAGTTTTTCCAAGGTCCCCCAAGGTCCCCAACAGTCCCCCGAGGTCCCCCAAAGTCTCCCTAGGTCCACAAAGTCCCCTAAAGTCCCTTAATGTCCCCTAAAGTCCCCCAAGGTCTTCCAAAAGTCCCCCTAGGTCCTCCAAATGTCCCCAAAGGTTCCCCAAAGCCTCCCAAGGTCCCCCAACAGTCCGCTAAGGTACTCCAACGGTCCCCCTAGGTCCTCCAACGGTCTCCCGAGGTCCCGCAAAGCCTCCCAAAGTCCCCCACGCTCCTCCAACGTCCTCCAAAGGTCCCCCACGGTCCCCCAACGCCCCCAAAGGTTCCCCAAAGCCTACCAAGTTCCCCCAAGGAACTCCAACAGTCCCACGAGGTCCTCCCGAGGTCCCCCGAGGTCCCCCAAAGTTTCCCAGTCCCCCACGCTCCCCCAAGGTCTTCCAAAGGTCCCCCAAGGTACCCCAACCTCCCCCAAAGTCTGCCAAAGTTCCCCAAAAGTTCCAAAGGTTAACCAGGGTCCTCCAAAAGTCCCACAAGGTCCCCCACAGTCCCCTGAGGTCCCCCAAAGTCCCCCGAGGTCACCCAAAGCCTCCCAGAGTCCCCCGAGGTCCCCCAAAGTATCCCAACGTCCCCCAAGGCAACCCAAAGTCCCAACAGGTCCCCCAAAGTCTCCTGAGATCCCCCAGAAAACCCAAACGTCCTCCAAAAGTCCCCCAAGGTCCCCCAAAGTCCCCCGAGGTTCCCCAAGGTCCCCTATAGTCCCAAAGGTCTCCGAAAGACCCCCAAGGTCCCCCAAAGTCCTTCCAAGGTCCCCCAACGTCCCCCTATGTCCCCCGAGGTCCCCCAAAGTCTCCCGAGGTCCCCCTAAGTCCCCGAAGTCCCTCGAGGTCCCCCAAAGTCCCCCAATACCCCCAAAAGTTCCCCCAAGGCCCCCCAAAGTCCCTCAAGGTCCTCCCAAAGTCTCCCTAGGTCCCCCAAAGTCCCCCAAGGTCCCTGGAGGTCCTCCAAAGTCCCCCGAGGTCCCCCAAAGTCCCCAAAGGTCCTCCAAATTTCCCCAAAGGTCCCCTATAAAGTCCCCCGAGGTCTCCCAAGGTCCCCCAAAGTCCTTCCAATGTCCCCCAAGGTCCCCCAATGTCCCCCGAGGTCCCCCAAAGTCTCCCGAGGTCCCACAAAGTCCCCGAAGTCTCCTGAGTTCCCCCAAAGTCCCCCAAGGTCCTCCAAGGGTCCCCCAAGGTCTCCCATGGTCTCCAAAAGTTTTTCCAAGATCCCCCAAGGTCCCCCACAGACCCCCGAGATCCCCCAATGTCTCCCTAGGTCCACAAAGAACCCTAAAGTCCCCTAATGTCCCCTAAAGTCCCCCAAGGTCTTCCAAAAGTCCCCCTAGGTCCTCCAAACGTCCCCAAAGGTTCCCCAAAGCCTCCCAAGGTCCCCAAGGTCCCCCAACAGTCCCCTAAGGTACTCCAACAGTCCCCCTAGGTCCTCCCACGGTCCCCCGAGGTCCCGCAAAGCCTCCCGAAGTCCCCCACGCTCCTCCAAGGTCCTCCAAAGGTCCCCCAAGGTCCCCCAACGCCCCCGAAGGTTCCCCAAAGCCTACCAAGTTCCCCCAAGGACCTCCAACAGTCCCACAAGGTCCTCCCGAGGTCCCCCGAGGTCCCCCAAAGTTTCCCAGTCCCCCACGCTCCCCCAAGGTCTTCCAAAGGTCCCCCAAGGTACCCAGACCTCCCCCAAAGTCTGCCAAAGCTCCCCAAAAGTTCCAAAGGTTCCCCAGGGTCCCCCAAAGTCCCACAAGGTCCCCCACAGTCCCCTGAGGTCCCCCAAAGTCCCCCGAGGTCACCCAAAGCCTCCCACAGTCCCCCGAGGTCCCCCAAAGTATCCCAACGTCCCCCAAGGCCCCCCAAAGTCCCACCGGGTCCCCCAAAGTCTCCTGAGGTCCCCCGGAAAACCCAAACGTCCTCCAAAAGTCCCCCAAAGTCCCCCGAGGTCCCCCAAGGTCCCCTATAGTCCCAAAGGTCTCCGAAAGTCCCCCAAGGTTCCCCAAGGTCCTTCCAAGGTCCCTCAAGGTCCCCCTATGTCCCCCGAGGTCCCCCAAAGTCTCCCGAGGTCCCCCTAAGTCCCCGAAGTCCCTTGAGGTCCCCCAAAGTCCCCCAATACCCCCAAAAGTTCCCCCAAGGCCCCCCAAAGTCCCTCAAGGTCCTCCCAAAGTCTCCCTAGGTCCCCCAAAGTCCCCCAAGGTCCCTGGAGGTCCTCCAAAGTCCCCAGAGGTCCCCCAAAGTCCCCCAAGGTCCCCCAAAGTTCCAACTTTCCTCTAAGGTCCCCCAAAGTCCCCCAAGGTCTCCCAAAGTCCCCCAAGATCCCCCAAAGTCCCCCGAGGTCCCCCAAAGCACCCCAAGGTCCCCCAAAGGTCCCCAAAAGTCTCCCAACGTCCCCCATGGCCCCCCAAAGTCCCATAATGTCCCCAAAGTCTCCTTAGGTCCCCCAGATACCCCTAAGGTCCTCCAAAAGTCCCCAAAGGTCCCCGAAAGTCCCCCAAGGTTCCCCAAAGTCCTTCCAGGGTCCCTTAAGGTCCCCCAATGTCCCCCTAGGTCCCGGAACGTCTCCCAAGGTCCCCTAACGTCCTCCAAGGTCTCCCAATGTCCACGAAGGTCCCTCAAAGTCCCACAAGGTCCCCCAAGGTCCCCAAAGTCCCTCCAAGGCCCCCAAAAGTCCCACAAGTCCCCCAAAGTCTCCTGAAGTCCCCTAGAAACCCCCAAGGTCCTCCAAAAGTCCCCAAACGTCCCCCAAAGTCCCCCGAGGTTCCCCAAGGTCCCCTAAAGTCCCCAAAGGTCTCCGAAAGACCCCAAAGGTCCCCCACGGTCCCCCGAGGTCCGCCAAAGCCTCTCAAAGACGCGCACGCTCCACCAAGGTCCTCCAAAGGTCCCCCAAGGTTCCCCAAAAGTCCCCCAAGGTCCTCCAAAGTCCCCCTAGGTCCTCCAAAAGTCCCCCAAGGTCCCTGACATTCTCTCAAGGTCCCCCAATATCCCCCGACGTCCCCGAAGGCTCTCCCAAAGGTCTGCAAAGTCCCAGAGGTAACCCAAAGTCTCCCCTAGGTCCCCCAACGTCTGCCAAGGTCCCCCAACGTCCGCGAAAGTCCCACAAGCTCCCCCAAAGCCTCCCAAAGTCCCCAAAAATCCCCTGAGGTCCCCCAAAGTCTCCCAACATCCCCCAAGCCCCCCAAAGTCCCACAAGGTCCCCCAAAGTCCCCCGAGGTCCCCCAACGTCCCGCACGCTCCCCCAAAGTCCTCCAACAGTCCCCCAAGGTCCCCTACGGTCCCTAAAGTCCCCCGAGGTCCCCCAAAGTCCCCAAAAGTCCCCCAACAACCCTGAAAGTCCCCCAAGGCCCCCCAAAGTCCCCCCAAGGTCCTCCCAAGGTCTCCCTAGGTCCCCCAAAGCCTCTCAATGTCTCCCAGAGTCCCCCAAAGTCCCCCATGGTCCCCCAAAGTTCTTCCAAGGTCCCCCTAGGTCCCCCACAGTACCCCGAGGTCCCCCAAAGTCTCCCGAGGTCCCCCAAAGTCCCCTAAAGTCCCCAACGTCCCCTAAAGTCTCCCAAGGTTTCCAAAAGTCCAATAAGTTCCCCAAGGTCACCCAAAGTCCTCCAACGTCCCCAAAAGTCCCCGGAGGTCCCCCAACGTCCTCCAAGCTCCCCCAAAGTCCTCCAACAGTCCCCCAAGGTCCCCTAAAGTCCCCAAAGGTCCCCGAAGGTCCCCCAGAGTCCCCCGAGTTCCCCCAATGTCTCCCGAGTTCCCCAAAGTCCCCTAAAGTCCCCTAATGTCTTCCAAAAGTCCCCCCAGATCTTCCAAAAGTCCCCAAAGGTCCCCCAAAGCCTCCAAAGGTCCCAAAAAAGTCCCCTAAGGTCCTCCAACAGTCCCCCTAGGTCCTCCCACGGTCCCCCAAAGCCTACCAAAGTCCCCCACGCTCCCCCAAGGTCCTCCAAAGGTCTCCCACAGTCGACCGAGGTCCCTCAAAGTCTCCCGAGGTCCCCAAAGTCCCCTAAATTCCCCTAACGTCCCCTAAAGTCCCCCAAGGTCATCCAAAAGTTCCCCTTGGTCCTCCAAACATCCCAAAAAGTTCCCCAAAGCCTACCAAGTTCCCAAAGGTCCCCCAACAGTCCCCTAAGGTCCTCCAACAGTCCCCCTAGGCCCTCCCACGGTCCCCCAAGGTCCCCCAAAGCCTCCCAAAGTCCCCCACGCTCCCCCAAGGTCCTCCAAAGATCCCCGAAGGTACCCCAACGTCCCCGAAAGTCCCCAAAGTTCCCCACAAGTTCCAAAGGTTCCCCAAGGTCCACCAAAGCCTCCCAAAGTCCCCCAAAGTCCCTCCAAGGCCACCCAAAGTCTCCCTATGTCCCCCTAGGTCCCGCCTAGCCTCTCAATGTCTACCCAGGGTCCCCCAAAGTCACCCATGGTCCCCCAAAGTTCTTCCAAGGTCCATCAAGGTCCCCCAGAGTACCCGTGATGTCCCCCAAGGTCTCCCGAGGTCCCCCAAAGTCTCCTACAGCCCCCAACGTCCCCTAAAGTCTCCTAAGGTTTCCAAAAGTCCAATAAGGTCCCCAAGGTCACCCAAAGTCCCCCAAGGTCCCCAAATGGTCCCCCAAGGACCCCCAAAGTCCCACAAGGTTCCCCAAAGTCCCACAAGGTCACCCTACCTCGCAGAAGCCCCAAGGTCCCCCAAGGTCCCCCAAAGTTCCCCCAAGGTCCCCCGAGGTCCCCCGCAGTCTCCCGATGTCCCCTAAAGTCCCCCAAAGTCTCCTGAGGCCCCCCAAAGTCCCCCAAGGTCCTCCAAGGGTCCCCCAAGGTCTTCCATGGTCCCCAAAAGTTTTTCCAAGGTCCCCCAAGGTCCCCCACAGTCCCCCGAGGTCCCCCAAAGTCTCCCGAGGTCCCCCAAAGTCCCCTAAAGCCCCCACGTCCCCTAAATTCTCCCAAGGTTTCAAAAAGTCCAAAAGGTCCCCAAGGTCACCCAAATCCCCCAAGGTCCTCAAATGGTCCCCCAAGGACCCCCAAAGTCCCCCAAGGTTCCCAAACGTCCCACAAGGTCACTTTAGCTCGCAGAAGTCCCCCGAGGTCTCCGAAGGTCCCCCAAAGTTCCCCCAAGGTCCCCCAAAGTCCCACAAGGTCCCCCAAAATCCCCCGAGGTCCCCCAAGGTCCCCTACAGTCCCAAAGGTATCCAAAAGTCCCCCAAGGTCCCCCAAAGTCCTTCCAAGGTCCCCCAAGGTCCCCCAATGTCCCCCGAGGTCCCCCAAAGTCTCCCGAGGTCCCCTAAAGTCCCCAAAAGTCTTCTGAGGCCCCCAAAAGTCCCCCAAGGTCCTCCAAAGGTCTCCCACAGTCCACCGAGGTCCCTCAAAGTCTCCCGAGGTCCCCAAAGTCCCCTAAATTCCCCTAACGTCCCCTAAAGTCCCCCAAGGTCATCCAAAAGTTCCCCTTGGTCCTCCAAAAATCCCAAAAAGTTCCCCAAAGCCTACCAAGTTCCCAAAGGCCCCCCAACAGTCCCCTAAGGTCCTCCAACAGTCCCCCTAGGCCCTCCCACGGTCCCCCAAGGTCCCCCAAAGCCTCCCAAAGTCCCCCACGCTCCCCCAAGGTCCTCAAAAGATCCCCGAAGGTACCCCAACGTCCCCGAAAGTCCCCAAAGTTCCCCACAAGTTCCAAAGGATCCCCAAGGTCCACCAAAGCCTCCCAAAGTCCCCCAAAGTCCCTCCAAGGCCACCCAAAGTCTCCCTATGTCCCCCTAGGTCCCGCCTAGCCTCTCAATGTCTACCCAGGGTCCCCCAAAGTCATCCATGGTCCCCCAAAGTTTTTCCAAGGTCCCCCAAGGTCCCCCACAGTCCCCCGAGGTCCCCCAAAGTCTCCCGAGGTCCCCCAAAGTCCCCTAAAGCCCCCACGTCCCCTAAATTCTCCCAAGGTTTCAAAAAGTCCAAAAGGTCCCCAAGGTCACCCAAATCCCCCAAGGTCCTCAAATGGTCCCCCAAGGACCCCCAAAGTCCCCCAAGGTTCCCAAACGTCCCACAAGGTCACTTTAGCTCGCAGAAGTCCCCCGAGGTCTCCGAAGGTCCCCCAAAGTTCCCCCAAGGTCCCCCAAAATCCCCCGAGGTCCCCCAAGGTCCTCTATAGTCCCAAAGGTATCCTAAAGTCCCCCAAGGTCCCCTATAGTCCTTCCAAGGTCCCCCAAGGTCCCCCAATGTCCCCCGAGGTCCCCCAAAGTCTCCCGAGGTCCCCTAAAGTCCCCAAAAGTCTTCTGAGGCCCCCAAAAGTCCCCCAAGGTCCTCCAAGGGTTCCCCAAGGTCTCCCATCGTCCCCAAAAGTTTTTCCAAGGTCCCCCATGGTCCCCCGAGGTCCCCCAAAGTCTCCCAAGGTCCCCAACGTCTCCTAAAGTCCCCTAATGTCCCCTAAAGTCCCCCAAGGTCTTCCAAAAGTCCCCCAAGGTCCTCCAAACGTCCACAAAGGTTCCCCAAAGCCTCCCAAGGTCCCCCAAGGTCCCCCAACAGTCCCCTAAGGTCCTCCAACAGTCACCCTAGGTCCTCCCACGGTCCCCCGAGGTCCCCTAAAGCCTCCCAAAGTCCCCCACGCTCCCCCAAGGTCCTCCAAAGGTCCCCAAAGATCCCCCAACGTCCCCCAAAGTCCACAGAGTTCCCCCAAAGTTCCAAAGGTTCCCCAAGGTCCCCCAAAGTCCCACAATGTCCCCCAAAGCGTCCCAAATTCCCCCAAAGTCCCTCGAGGTCCCCCAAAGTCCCACGAGGTCCCCAAAAGCCTCCCACGGTCCCCCGAAGTCCCCCAAAGTATCCCAACGCCCCCCAAGGCCCCTCAAAGTCCCGAAAGGTCCCCCAAAGTCTCCTGAGTTCCCCAAGAAACACCCAAGGTCCTCCAAAAGTCCCGCAAGACCCCGCAAAGTCCCCCGAGGTCTCCCAAGGTCCCCCAAAGTCCTTCCAATGTCCCCCAAGGTCCCCCAATGTCCCCCGAGGTCCCCCAAAGTCTCCCGAGGTCCCCCAAAGTACCCGAAGTCTCCTGAGTTCCCCCAAAGTCCCCCAAGGTCCTCCAAGGGTCCCCCAAGGTCTCCCATGGTCTCCAAAAGTTTTTCCAAGATCCCCCAAGGTCCCCCACAGACCCCCGAGGTCCCCCAAAGTCTCCCTAGGTCCACAAAGTCCCCTAAAGTCCCCTAATGTCCCCTAAAGTCCCCCAAGGTCTTCCAAAAGTCCCCCTAGGTCCTCCAAACGTCCCCAAAGGTTCCCCAAAGCCTCCCAAGGTCCCCAAGGTCCCCCAACAGTCCCCTAAGGTACTCCAACAGTCCCCCTAGGTCCTCCCACGGTCCCCCGAGGTCCCGCAAAGCCTCCCGAAGTCCCCCACGCTCCTCCAAGGTCCTCCAAAGGTCCCCCAAGGTCCCCCAACGCCCCCGAAGGTTCCCCAAAGCCTACCAAGTTCCCCCAAGTACCTCCAACAGTCCCACAAGGTCCTCCCGAGGTCCCCCAAAGTTTCCCAGTCCCCCACGCTCCCCCAAGGTCTTCCAAAGGTCCCCCAAGGTACCCAGACCTCCCCCTAAGTCTGCCAAAGCTCCCCAAAAGTTCCAAAGGTTCCCCAGGGTCCCCCAAAGTCCCACAAGGTCCCCCACAGTCCCCTGAGGTCCCCCAAAGTCCCCCGAGGTCCCCCAAAGCCTCCCACAGTCCCCCGAGGTCCCCCAAAGTATCCCAACGTCCCCCAAGGCCCCCCAAAGTCCCCCCAAGGTCCTCCCAAGGTCTCCCTAGGTCCCCCAAAGCCTCTCAATGTCTCCCAGAGTCCCCCAAAGTCCCCCATGGTCCCCCAAAGTTCTTCCAAGGTCCCCCTAGGTCCCCCACAGTACCCCGAGGTCCCCCAAAGTCTCCCGAGGTCCCCCAAAGTCCCCTAAAGTCCCCAACGTCCCCTAACGTCTCCCAAGGTTTCCAAAAGTCCAATAAGTTCCCCAAGGTCACCCAAAGTCCTCCAACGTCCCCAAAAGTCCCCGGAGGTCCCCCAACGTCCTCCAAGCTCCCCCAAAGTCCTCCAACAGTCCCCCAAGGTCCCCTAAAGTCCCCAAAGGTCCCCGAAGGTCCCCCAGAGTCCCCAGAGTTCCCCCAATGTCTCCCGAGGTCCCCAAAGTCCCCTAAAGTCCCCTAATGTCTTCCAAAAGTCCCCCCAGATCTTCCAAAAGTCCCCAAAGGTCCCCCAAAGCCTCCAAAGGTCCCAAAAAAGTCCCCTAAGGTCCTCCAACAGTCCCCCTAGGTCCTCCCACGGTCCCCCGAGGTCCCCCAAAGCCTCCCAAAGTCCCCCACGCTCCCCCAAGGTCCTCCAAAGGTCTCCCACAGTCGACCGAGGTCCCTCAAAGTCTCCCGAGGTCCCCAAAGTCCCCTAAATTCCCCTAACGTCCCCTAAAGTCCCCCAAGGTCATCCAAAAGTTCCCCTTGGTCCTCCAAACATCCCAAAAAGTTCCCCAAAGCCTACCAAGTTCCCAAAGGTCCCCCAACAGTCCCCTAAGGTCCTCCAACAGTCCCCCTAGGCCCTCCCACGGTCCCCCAAGGTCCCCCAAAGACTCCCAAAGTCCCCCACGCTCCCCCAAGGTCCTCCAAAGATCCCCGAAGGTACCCCAACGTCCCCGAAAGTCCCCAAAGTTCCCCACAAGTTCCAAAGGTTCCCCAAGGTCCACCAAAGCCTCCCAAAGTCCCCCAAAGTCCCTCCAAGGCCACCCAAAGTCTCCCTATGTCCCCCTAGGTCCCGCCTAGCCTCTCAATGTCTACCCAGGGTCCCCCAAAGTCACCCATGGTCCCCCAAAGTTCTTCCAAGGTCCACCAAGGTCCCCCAGAGTACCCGTGATGTCCCCCATGGTCTCCCGAGGTCCCCCAAAGTCTCCTACAGCCCCCAACGTCCCCTAAAGTCTCCTAAGGTTTCCAAAAGTCCAATAAGGTCCCCAAGGTCACCCAAAGTCCCCCAAGGTCCCCAAATGGTCCCCCAAGGACCCCCAAAGTCCCACAAGGTTCCCCAAAGTCCCACAAGGTCACCCTACCTCGCAGAAGCCCCAAGGTCCCCCAAGGTCCCCCAAAGTTCCCCCAAGGTCCCCGAGGTCCCCCGCAGTCTCCCGAGGTCCCCTAAAGTCCCCCAAAGTCTCCTGAGGCCCCCCAAAGTCCCCCAAGGTCCTCCAAGGGTCCCCCAAGGTCTTCCATGGTCCCCAAAAGTTTTTCCAAGGTCCCCCAAGGTCCCCCACAGTCCCCCGAGGTCCCCCAAAGTCTCCCGAGGTCCCCCAAAGTCCCCTAAAGCCCCCACGTCCCCTAAATTCTCCCAAGGTTTCAAAAAGTCCAAAAGGTCCCCAAGGTCACCAAATCCCCCAAGGTCCTCAAATGGTCCCCCAAGGACCCCCAAAGTCCCCCAAGGTTCCCAAACGTCCCACAAGGTCACCTTACCTCGCAGAAGTCCCCCGAGGTCTCCGAAGGTCCCCCAAAGTTCCCCCAAGGTCCCCCAAAGTCCCACAAGGTCCCCCAAAATCCCCCGAGGTCCCCCAAGGTCCCCTACAGTCCCCAAAGGTCCCCAAAAGTCTCCCAACGTCCCCCATGGCCCCCCAAAGACCCACAAGGTCCCCCAAAGTCTCCTTAGGTCCCCCAGATACCCCTAAGGTCCTCCAAAAGTCCCCAAAGGTCCCCAAAAGTCCCCCAAGGTCCCCCAAAGTCTTTCCAATGTTCCCCACGGTCCCCCGAGGTCCGCCAAAGCCTCCCAAAGTCACGCACGCTCCACCAAGGTCCTCCAAAAGTTCCCCTAGGTCCTCCAAAAGTCCCCAAAGGTCCCCGACATTCTCCCAAGGTCCACCAATGTCCCCTGACGTCCCCGAAGGCTCTCCCAAAGGTCCGCAAAGTCCCAGAGGTAATCCAAAGTCTCCCCTAGGTCCCCCAACGTCTGCCAAGGTCCCCCAAGGTCCCCCAAAGTCCCACAAGGTCCCCCAAAGCCTCCCAAAGTCCCCCAAAATCCACTGAGGTCCCCCAAAGTCCCCCGAGGTCCCCCAAATGCCTCCCACGGTCCCCCGAGGTCCCCCAAAGTATCCAAACGTCCCGTAAAGTCTCCCAAAATTCCCCAAGGCCCCCCAAAGTCTCACAAAGTCCCCCAAAGTCTCCTTAGGGCCCCCAGGAACCCCCAAGGTCCTCCAAAAGTCCCCAAGGTCCCCCAAAGTCCCCCGAGGTCCCCCAACGTCCCGCACGCTCCCCCAAAGTCCTCCAACAGTCCCCCAACGTCCCCTACGGTCCCGAAAGTCCCCCGAGGTCCCCCAAAGTCCCCCAAAGTCCCCCAACACCCCCGAAAGTCCCCCAAGGCCCCCCAAAGTCCCCCCAAGGTCCTCCCAAGGTCTCCCTAGGTCCCCCCAAAGCCTCTCAATGTCTCCCAGAGTCCCCCAAAGTCCCCCATGGTCCCCCAAAGCTGTTCCAAGGTCCCCCAAGGTCTCCCACAGTACCCCGAGGTCCCCCAAAGTCTCCCGAGGTCCCCCAAAGTCCCCTAAAGTCCACATCGTCTCCCAAGGTTTCCAAAAGTCCAATAAGGTCCTCAAGGTCACCCAAAGTCCCCCAAGGTCTCCCATAGTACCCCGAGGTCCCCCAAAGTCTCCCGAGATCCCCCAAAGTCCCCTAAAGTCCACAACGTCCCCTAAAGTCTCCCAAGGTTTCCAAAAGTCCAATAAGGTCCTCAAGGTCACCCAAAGTCCCCCAAGGTCCCCAAAAGTCCCCGGAGGTCCCCCAACGTCCCCCAAGCTCCGCCAAAGTCCTCCAACAGTCCCCCAAGGTCCCCTAAAGTCCCCAAAGGTCCCCAAAAGTCCCGCAAGGCCCCCCAAAGCCCTTCCAAGGTCCTCCAAGGTCCCACAGTTTCCCCCTACGTCCCCCAACGTCTCCCAAGGTCCCCCAACGTCCCACAAGGTCCCCCAAGGTCCCCAAAGTCCCTCCAAGGCCCTCCAAAGTCCCCCCAAATCCCTCCAAGGCCCCCAAAGTCCCCCAAGGTCATCCCAAAGTCTCCCTATGTCCCCCTAGGTCCTGCAAAGCCTCTCAAAGTCTCCCAGGGTCCCCCAAAGTCCTCCATGGTCCCCCAAAGTTCTTCCAAGGTCGCCCTAGGTCCCCCACAGTCCCCCGAGGTCCCCCAACGTCCTCCAAGGTCTCCCAATGTCCTCCAAGGTCCCCCAAAGTCCCACAAGGTCCCCCAAGGTCCCCAAAGGCCCACCAAAGTCCCCCAAGGTCTTCCCAAAGTCCCCCTATGTCCCCCTAGGTCCCCCAAAGCGTCTCAAAGTCTCCCTGGGTCCCCCAAAGTCACCAATGGTTTCCAAAAGTTTTTCCAAGGTCCCGCAAGTTCCGCCACAGTCCCCCGAGTTCCCCCAATGTCTCCCGAGGTCCCCAAAGTCCCCTAAAGTCCCCTAATGTCTTCCCAAAGCCTCCCAAGGTCCTCCAAAAGTCCCCTAAGGTCCTCCAACAGTCCCCCTAGGTCCTCCCACGGTCCCCCGAGGTCCCCCAAAGCCTCCCAAAGTCCCCCACGCTCCCCCAAGGTCTTCCAAAGGTCCCCAAAGGTACCCCACCATTCCCCAAAGTCCCCAAAGCTCCTGCAAAGCTCCAAAGGTTCCCCAAGGTCCCCTAAGGTCCCACAAGGTCCCCCAATGCCTCCCAAAGTCCCCCAAAGTCCCCTGAGGTCCCCCAAAGTCCCCCGAGATCCCCCATAGCCTCCCACGGTTTTCCGAGGTCCCCCAAATTATCCCAACATCCCCCAAGGCCCCCCAAAGTCCCCCAAGGTTCTCCAAGGGTCCCCCAAGGTCTCCCACGGTCCCCTAAAAGTTTTTCCAAGGTCCCCAACAGTCCCCCGAGGTCCCCCAAAGTCTCCCGAGGTCCCTAAAGCCCCCTAAAGTCCCCTAACGTCCCCAAAAGTTCCTCTTTGTCCTCCAAACGTCCCCAAAGGTTCCCCAAAGCCTACCAAGTTCCCAAAGGTCCCCCAACAGTCCCCTTAGATCCTCCAACAGTCTCCCTAGGCCCTCCCACGGTCCCCCAAGGTCCCCCAACCCCTCCCAAAGTCCCCCACGCTCCCCCAAGGTCCTCCGAAGGTCCCCGAAGGTACCCCAACGTCCCCGAAAGTCCCCAATGTTCCCCCAAAGTTCCAAAGGTTCCCCAAGGTCCACCAAGGGTCCCCCAAGGTCTCCCATGGTCCCCAAAAGTTTTTCCAAGGTCCCCCACAGTCCCCCGAGGTCCCCCAAAGTCTCCCGAGGTCCCCCAAAGTCCCCTAAAGCCCCCAACGTCCCCTAAATTCTCCCAAAGTTTCCAAAAGTCCAATAAGGTCCCCAAGGTCACCCAAAGTCCCCCAAGGTCCCCAAATGGTCCCCCGAGGACCCCAAAGTCCCCCAAGGTTCCCAAAAGTCCCACAAGGTCACCCTACCTCGCAGAAGTCCCCCGAGGTCTCCGAAGGTCCCCCAAAGTTCCCCCAAGGCCCCCCAAAGTCCCTCCAGGTCCCCCAAAGTCTCCTTAGGTCCCCCAGATACCCCTAAGGTCCTCCAAAAGTCCCCAAAGGTCCCCGAAAGTCCCCCAAGGTTCCCCAAAGTCCTTCCAAGGTCCCCTAAGGTCCCCCAATATCCCCCTCGGTCCCCAAATGTCTCCCAAGGTCCCCCAACGTCCTCCAAGGTCTCCCAATGTCCAAGAAGGTCCCTCAAAGTCCCACAAGGTCCCCCAAGGTCCCCAAAGTCCCTCCAAGGCCCCCAAAAGTCCCACAAATCCCCCAAAGTCTCCTGAAGTCCCCCAGAAACCGCCAAGGTCCTCAAAAAGTCCCTAAACGTCCCCCAAAGTCCCCCAAGGTCCCATAAAGTCCCCAAAGGTCTCCAAAAGACCCCCAAGGTCCCCCAAAGTCTCCTGAGGCCCCCCAATGCCCGCCAAGGTCCCCCAAAGGTCCCATAAAGTCTCCCAACGTCCCCCAAGGCCCCCCAAAGTCCCACAAGGTCCCCCAAAGTCTCCTTAGGTCCCCCAGATACCCCTAAGGTCCTCCAAAAGTCCCCAAAGGTCCCCGAAAGTCCCCCAAGGTTCCCCAAATCCTTCCAAGGTCCCCTAAGGTCCCCCAATGTCCCCCTAGGTCCCCGAACGTCTCCCAAGTTCCCCCAACGTCCTCCAAGATCTCCCAATGTCCACGAAGGTCCCTCAAAGTCCCATAAGGTCCCCCAAGGTCCCCAAAGTCCCTCCAAGGCCCCCAAAAGTCCCACAAGTCCCCCAAAGTCTCCTGAAGTCCCCCAGAAACCCCCAAGGTCCTCAAAAAGTCCCCAAACGTCCCCCAAAGTCCCCCAAGGTCCCCTAAAGTCCCCTAAGGTCTCCGAAAGACCCACAAGACCCCCCAAAGCCTCCCAAAGTCCCCCAAAATCCACTGAGGTCCCCCAAAGTCCCCCGAGGTCCCCCAAATGCCTCCCACGGTCTCCCGAGGTCCCCCAAAGTATCCACACGTCCCATAAAGTCTCCAAAAATCCCCTAAGGCCCCCCAACGTCCCACAAGGTCCCCCAAAGTCTCCTTAGGTCCCCCAGGAACCCCCAAGGTCCTCCAAAAGTCCCCCAAGGTCCCCCAAAGTCCCCCAAGGTCCCCCGAAGTCCCCCAAAGTCACCCAACACCCCCTAAAGTCCCCAAAGTCCCCCCAAAGTCCACCCAAGGTCCTCCCAATGTCTCCATAGGTCCCCCAAAGCCTCTCAATGTCTCCCAGAGTCCCCCAAAGTCCCCCAAAGTTCTTCCAAGGTCCCCCAAGGTCCCCCACAGTACCCCGAGATCCCCCAAAGTCTCCCGAGGTCCCCCAAAGTCCCCTAAAGTCCCATACGTCCCCTAAAGTCTCCCAAGGTTTCCAAAAGTCCAATAAGGTCCCCAAGGTAACCCAAATTCCCCAACGTCCCCAAAAGTCCCCGGAGGTCCCCGGAGGTCCCCGGAGGTCCCCGGAGGTCCCCCATCGTCCTCCAACAGTCCCCCGAGTTCCCCTAAAGTCCCCAAAGGTCCCCGAAAGTCCCAAAAGGTCCCCCAAAGTCCCCAAAGGTCCCCGAAAGTCCCCCAAGGTCCCCCAAAGTCCTTCCAAGGTCCTCCAAGGTCCCACAATTTCCCCCTAGGTCCCCCAACGTCTCCCAAGGTCCCCCAACGTCCCACAAGGTCCCCCAAGGTCCCCAAAGTCCCTCCAAGGCCCCCTAAAGTTCCCCAAGGTCTTCCCAAAGTCTCCCTATGTCCCCCTACGTCCTGCAAAGCCTCTCAAAGTCTCCCAGGGTCCCTCAAAGTCCCCCATGGTCCCCCAAAGTTTTCCAAGGTTGCCTTAGGTCCCCCAAAGTCCCCCGAGGTCCCCCAAAGTCCCCCAACACCCCCCAAAGTTCCCCCAAGGCCCCCCAAAGTCCCTCAAGGTCCTCCCAAAGTCTCCCTAGGTCCCCCAAAGTCCCCCAAGGTCCCCCAAAGTCCCCCAAGGTCCCTGGAGGTCCTCCAAAGTCCCCCGAGGTCCCCCAAAGTCCTCAGAGGTCCCCCAAATTACCCCCAAGGTCCCCTATATAGTCCCTCAAGGGCCCCCAAAGTTCCAACGTTCCTCTAAGGTCCCCCAAAGTCCCCCAAGGTCTCCCAAAGTCTCCCAAAATCCCCCAATGTCCCCCGAGGTCCCCCAAAGCCCCCCAAGGTCCCCCAAAGGTCCCCAAAAGTCTCCCAACGTCCCCCAAGGCCACCAAAAGTCCCACAAGTCCCCCAAAGTCTCCTGAAGTCCCCCAGAAACCCCCAAGGTCCTCAAAAAGTCCCCAAACGTCCCCCAAAGTCCCCCAAGGTCCGCCAAAGTCCTTCCGAGGTTCCCCACGGTCCCCCGAGGTCAACCAAAGCCTCCCAAAGTCACGCACGCTCCACCAAGGTCCTCCAGAAGTTCCCCTAGGTCCTCCAAAAGTCCCCCAAGGTCCACCAATGTCCCCCGACGTCCCCGAAGGCTCTCCCAAAGGTCCGCAAAGTCCCAGAGGTAACCCAAAGTCTCCCCTAGGTCCCCCAACTTCTGCCAAGGTCCCCCAAGGTCTCCCAAAGTCCCACAAGGTCCCCCAAAGCCTCCCAAAGTCCCCCAAAATCCACTGAGGTCCCCTAAAGTCTCCCGAGGTCCCCCAAAGTCCCCTAAAGTCCCCCAAGGTTTCCAAAAGTCCAATAAGGTCCTCAAGGTCACCCAAAGTCCCCCAAGGTCCCCAAAAGTCCCCTGAGGTCCCCCAAAGTCCTCCAACAGTCCCCCAAGGTCCCCTAAAGTCGCCAAAGGTCCCCAAAAGTCCCCCAAGGTCCCCCAAAGTCCTTCCAAGGTCCTCCAAGGTCCCACAATTTCCCCCTTCGTCCCCCAAAGTCTCCCGAGGTCCCCTGAAGTCCCCCAAAGTCTCCTGAGGCCCCCCAAAGTCCCCCAAGGTCCTCCAAAGTCCCCCAAGGTTTCCCATGGTCCGCAAAAGTTTTTCCAAGGTCCCCCACAGTCCCCCGAGGTCCCCCAAAGTCTCCTGAGGCCCGCCAAAGTCCCCTAAAGCCCCCAACGTCCCCTAAATTCTCCCAAGGTTTCCAAAAGTCCAATAAGGTCCCCAAGGTCACCCAAAGTCCCCCAAGGTCCCGAAATGGTCCCCCAAGGACCCCCAAAGTCCCCCAAGGTTCCTTAAAGTCCCACAAGGTCACCCTACCTCGCAGAAGTCCCCCGAGGTCTCCGAAGGTCCCCCAAAGTCCCTCCAAGGCCCCCAAAAGTCCCAGTAGTCCCCCAAAGTCTCCTGAGGTCCCCCAAGGTCCGCTAAAGTCCCCAAAGGTCTCCGAAAGACCGCCAAGGTCCCCCAAAGTCCTTCCAAGGTCCCCCAAGGTCCCCCACGGTCCCCCAAGGTCCACCAAGGCCTCCCAAAGTTGCGCACGCTCCACCAAGGTCCTCCAAAGGTCCCCCAAGGTCCCCAAAAAGTCCCCCAAGGTCCTTCAAAGTCCCCCTAGGTCCTCCAAAAGTCCCCCAAGGTCCCTGACATTCTCCCAAGGTCCCCCAATGTCCCCCGACGTCCCCGAAGGCTCTCCCAAAGGTCTGCAAAGTCCCAGAGGTAACCCAAAGTCTCCCCTAGGTCCCCCAAAATCTGCCAAGGTCCCCCAAGGTCCCCCAAAGTCCCACAAGGTCCCCAAAGCCTCCCAAAGTCCCCAAAAATCCCCTGAGGTACGCCAAAGTCCCCCGAGGTCCCCCAAATTCCTCCCACGGTCCCCCGAGGTCCCCCAAAGTATCCAAACGTCCCCAAAAGTCTCCCAACATCCCCCAAGGCCCCCCAAAGTCCCACAAGGTCCCCCAAAGTCCCCCGAGGTCCCCCAACGTCCCGCATGCTCCCCCAAAGTCCTCCAACAGTCCCCCAAGGTCCCCTACGGTCCCTAAAGTCCCCCAAGGTCCCCCAAAGTCCCCCAAAGTGACCCAACACCCCCCAAAGTTCCCCCAAGGCCCCCAAAAGTTCCTCAAGGTCCTCCCAAAGTCCCCCAAGCTTCCCTAAAGTCCTTCCAAGGTCCCCTAAAGTCCCCCAACATCCCCCTAGTTCCCCGAACGTCTCCCAAGATCCCCCAACATCCCCCAAGGTCTCCCAATGTCCACGAAGGTCCCTCAAAGTCCCACAAGGTCCCCCAAGGTCCCCAAAGTCCCTCCAAGGCCCCCAAAAGTCCCACAAGTCCCCCAAAGTCTCCTGAAGTCCCCCAGAAACCCCCAAGGTCCTCCAAAAGTCCCCAAATGTCCGCCAAAGTCCCCTGAGGTCCCCCAAGGTCCCCTAAAGTCCCCAAAGGTCTCCGAAAGACCCCCAAGGTCCCCCAAAGTCCTTCCAAGGTCCCCCAAGGTCCCCCACGGTCCCCCGAGGTTCGCCAAAGCCTCCCAAAGTTGCGCAAGCTCCACCAAGGTCCTCCAAAGGTCCCCCAAGGTCCCCCAAAAGTCCCCCAAGGTCCTCCAAAGTCCCCCTAGGTCCTCCAAAAGTCCCCCAAGGTCCCTGACATTCTCCAAAGGTCCCCCAACGTCCCCCGACGTCCCCGAAGGCTCTCCCAAAGGTCTGCAAATTCCCAGAGGTAACCCAAAGTCTCCCCTAGGTCCCCCAACGTCTGCCAAGGTCCCCCAAAGTCCCCCAAAGTCCCACAAGGTCCCCAAAAACTCCTAAAGTCCCAAAAAATCCCCTGAGGTCCCCCAAAGTCCCCCGAGGTCCCCCAAATCTCTCCAACAGTCCCCCAAGTTCCCGTAAAGTCCCCAAAGGTCCCCGAAAGTCCCACAAGGTCCCCCAAAGTCCCCAAAGGTCCCCGAAAGTCCCCCAAGGTCCCCCAAAGTCCTTCCAAGGTCCTCCAAGTTCCCACAATTTCCCCCGAGGTCCCCCAACGTCTCCCAAGGTCCCCCAACGTCCCACAAGGTCCCCCAAGGTCCCCAAAGTCCCTCCAAGGCCCCCTAAAGTCCCCCAAGGTCTTCCCAAAGTCTCCCTATGTCCCCCTAGGTCCTGCAAAGCCTCTCAAAGTCTCCCAGGGTCCCCCAAAGTCCCCCATGGTCCCCCAAAGTTCTTCCAAGGTCCCCCAAGGTCCCCCACAGTACCCCGAGATCCCCCAAAGTCTCCCGAGGTCCCCCAAAGTCCCCTAAAGTCCCCCATGGTCCCCCAAAGTTCTTCCAAGGTTGCCCTAGGTCCCCCACAGTCCCCTGAGGTCCCCCAAAGTCCCCCAACACCCCCCAAAGTTCCCCCAAGGCCCCCCAAAGTCCCTCAAGGTCCTCCCAAACTCTTCCTAGGTCCCCCGAAGTCCCCCAAGGTCCCCCAAAGTCCCCCAAGATCCCTGGAGGTCCTCCAAAGTACCCCGAGGTCCCCCAAAGTCCTGAAAGGTCCTCCACATTACCCCCTAGGTCCCCTATAAAGTCCCCCAAGGTCCCCCAAAGTTCCAACGTTCCTCTAAGGTTCCCCAAAGTCCCCCAAGGTCTCCCAAAGTCTCCCAAGATCCCCCAATTTCCCCCGAGGTCCCCCAAAGCCCCCCAAGGTCCCCCAAAGGTCTCCAAAAGTCTCCCAACGTCCCCCAAAGCCCCCAAAAGTCCCACAATTACCCCAAAGTCTCCTGAAGTACCCGAGACACCCCCAAGGTCCTCAAAAAGTCCCCAAACGTCCCCCAAAGTCCCCCAAGGTCCCCTAAAGTCTCCAAAGGTCTCCGAAAGACCCCCAAGGTCCCCCAAAGTCCTTCCAAGGTTCCCCACGGTCCCCCGAGGTCCGCCCAAAGCCTCCCAAAGTCACGCACGCTCCACCAAGGTCCTCCAAAAGTTCCCCTAGGTCCTCCAAAAGTCCCCCAAGGTCCCCGACATTCTCCCAAGGTCCACCAATGTCCCCCGACGTCCCCAAAGGCTCTCCCAAAGGTCCGCAATGTCCCAGAGGTAACCCAAAGTCTCCCCTAGGTCCCCCAACGTCTGCCAAGGTCCCCCAAGGTCCCCCAAAGTCCCACAAGGTCCCCCAAAGGCTCCCAAAGTCCCCCAAAATCCACTGAGGTCCCCCAAAGTCCCCCGAGGTCCCCCAAATGCCTCCCACGGTCCCAAGAGGTCCCCCAAAGTATCCAAACGTCCCATAAAGTCTCCCAAAATCCCCCAAGACCCCCAAAGTCCCACAAAGGCCTTCCAAGGTTCCCCATGGTCCCCCGAGGTCCGCCAAAGCCTCCCAAAGTCAGGCACGCTCCACCAAGGTCCTCCAAAAGTTCCCCTAGGTCCTCCAAAAGTCCCCCAAGGTCCCCGACATTCTCCCAAGGTCCACCAATGTCCCCCGACGTCCCCGAAGGCTCTCCCAAAGGTCTACAAAGTCCCAGAGGTAATCCAAAGTCTCCCCTTGGTCCCCCAACATCTGCCAAGGTCCCCAAGGTCCCCCAAAGTCCCACAAGATCCCCCAAAGCCTCCCAAAATCCCCCAAAATCCACTGAGGTCCCCCAAAGTCCCCCGAGGTCCCCCAAATGCCTCCCACGGTCCCCCGAGGTCCCCCAAAGTATCCAAACGTCCTATAAAGTCTCCCAAAATCCCCCAAGGCCCCCCAAAGTCCCACAAAGTCCCCCAAAGTCTCCTTAGGTCCCCCAGGAACCCCCAAGGTCCTCCGAAAGTCCCCCAAGGTCCCCCAAAGTCCCCCGAGGTCCCCCAACGTCCCGCACGCTCCCCCAAAGTCCTCCAACAGTCCCCCAACGTCCCCTACGGTCCCGAAAGTCCCCCGAGGTCCCCCAAAGTCCCCAAAAGTCCCCCAACACCCCCGAAAGTCCCCCAAGGCCCCCCAAAGTCCCCCCAAGGTCCTCCCAAGGTCTCCCTAGGTCCCCCAAAAGCCTCTCAATGTCTCCCAGAGTCCCCCAAAGTCCCCCATGGTCCCCCAAAGTTCTTCCAAGGTCCCCCAAGGTGTCCCACAGTACCCCGAGGTCCCCCAAAGTCTCCCGAGGTCCCCCAAAGTCCCCTAAAGCCCCCAACGTCCCCTAAAGTCTCCCAAGGTTTCCAAAAGTCCAATAAGGTCTTCAAGGTAACCCAAAGTCCCCCAAGGTCCCCAAAAGTCCCCGGAGGTCCCCCAACGTCCCCCAAGCTCCCCCAAAGTCCTCCAAATGTCCCCCAAGGTCCCCTAAAGTCCACAAAGGTCCCCGAAAGTCCCCCAAGGTCCCCCAAAGTCCTTCCAAGGTCCTCCAAGGTCCCACAATTTCCCCCTACGTCCCCCAACGTCTCCCAAGGTCCCCCAACGTCCCACAAGGTCCCCCAAGGTCCCCAAAGTCCCTCGAAGGCCCTCGAAAGTCCCCCCAAATCCCTCCAAGGGCCCCCAAAGTCCCCCAAGGTCTTCCCAAAGTCTCCCTATGTCCCCCTAGGTCCATTAAAGCCTCTAAAAGTCTCCCAGTGTCCCCCAAAGTCCCCCATGGTCCCCCAAAGTTCTTCCAAGGTCGCCCTAGGTCCCCCGCAGTCCCCCGAGGTCCCCCAAAGTCTCCCAAGGTCCCCCAAGGTCCTCCAAGGTCTCCCAATGTCCTCCAAGGTCCCCCAAAGTCCCACAAGGTCCCCCAAGGTCCCCAAACGCCCACCAAAGTCACCCAAGGTCTTCCCAAAGTCCCCCTATGTCCCCCTAGGTCCCCCAAAGCGTCTCAAAGTCTCCCTGGGTCCCCCAAAGTCACCCATGGTTCCCAAAAGTTTTTCCAAGGTCCCCCACGGTCCCCCGAGTTCCCCCAATGTCTCCCGAGGTCCCCAAAGTCCCCTAAAGTCCCCTAATGTCTTCCCAAAGCCTCCCAAGGTCCCCCAAAAGTCCCCTAAGGTCCTCCAACAGTCCCCCTAGGTCCTCCCACGGTCCCCCGAGGTCCCCCAAAGCCTCCCAAAGTCCCCCACGCTCCCCCAAGGTCCTCCAAAGGTCCCCAAAGGTACCCCACCATTCCCCAAAGTCCCCAAAGTTCCTGCAAAGTTCCAAAGGTTCCCCAAGGTCCCCCAAGGTCCCACAAGGTCCCCCAATGCCTCCTAAAGTCCCCCAAAGTCCCCTGAGGTCCCCCAAAGTCTCCCGAGGTCAACCAAAGCCTCCCATAGTCCCCCGAGGTCCCCCAAAGTATCCCAACGTCCCCCAAGGCCCCCCAAAGTCCCACCAGGTCCCCCAAAGTCTCCTGAGGTCCCCCAGAAAACCCAAAGGTCCTCCAAAAGTCCCCCAAGGTCCCCCAAAGTCCCCCGAGGTCCCCCAAGGTCCCCTAAAGTTCCAAAGGTCTCGTAAAGACCCCCAAGGTCCCCCAAAGTCCTTCCAAGGTCCCCCAAGGTCCCCCTATGTCCCCCAAGGTCCCCCAAAGTCTCGCGAGGTCCCCCAAAGTCCCCAAAGTCCCTCGAGGTCCCCCAAAGTCCCCCAACATCCCCCAAAGTTCCCCAAGGTCCCCCAAAGTCCCCCAAGGTCCCTGGAGGTCCTCCAAAGTCCCCCGAGGTCCCCTAACGTCCCCAAAGGTTCCCCAAAGCCTACCAAGTTCCACCAAGGACCTCCAACAGTCCCACAAGGTCCTCCCACGGTCCCACGAGGTCCCCCAAAGATTCCAAGTCCCTCGCGCTCCCCCAAGGTCCTCCAAAGGTCCCCCAAGGTACCCCAACGTCCCCCAAAGTCCCCAAAGTTCCCCAAAAGTTTCAAAGGTTCCCCAAGGTCCCCCAAAGTCCCACAAGGTCCCCCAAAGCCTCCCAAAGTCCCCCACAGTCCCCTGAGGTCCCCCAAAGTCCCCGGAGGTCACCCAAAGCCTCCCACAGTCCCCCGAGGTCCCCCAAAGTATCCCAAAGTCCCCCAAGGTCCCAGAAAATTCCCCCGAGGTCCCCCAAGTTCCACTATAGTCCCAAAGGTCTCCGAAAGACCCCTAAGGTACCCCAAAGTCCATCCAAGGTCCCCCAAGGTCCCCCTATGTCCCCCGAGGTCCCCCAAAGTCTCCCGAGGTCCCCCAAAGTCCCCGAAGTCCCTCGAGGTCCCCAAGTCCCCCAACACCCCCCAAAGTTCCCCCAAGGCCCCCCAAAGTTCCTCAAGGTCCTCCCAAAGACCCCCGAGGTCCCCCAAAGCACCCCAAGGTCCCCCAAAGGTCCCCAAAAGTCTCCCAACGTCCCCCATGGCCCCCCAAAGTCCCACAAGGTCCCCCAAAGTCTCCTTAGGTCCCCGAGATACCCCTAAGGTCCTTCAAACGTCCCCAAAGGTCCCCGAAAGTCCCCCAAGGTTCCCTAAAGTCCTTCCAAGGTCCCCTAAGGTCCCCCATTGTCCTCCTAGGTCCCCGAACGTCTCCCAAGGTCCCCCAACATCCTCCAAGGTCTCCCAATGTCCACGAAGGTCCCTCCCAGTCCCACAAGGTCCCCCAAGGTCCCCAAAGTCCCTCCAAGGCCCCCAAAAGTTCCACAAGTCTCCCAAAGTCTCCTGAAGTCCCCCAGAAACCCCAAGGTCCTCCAAAAGTCCCCAAACGTCCCAAAAGTCCCCTGAGGTCCCCCAAGGTCCCCTAAAGTCCCCAAAGGTCTCCGAAAGACCCCCAAGGTCCCCCAAAGTCCTTCCAAGGTCCCCCAAGGTCCCCCACGGTCCCCCGAGGTCCGCCAAAGCCTCCCAAAGTAACGCAGGCTCCACCAAAGTCCTCCAAAAGCCTCCCGCGGTCCCCCGAATTCCCCCAAAGTATCCCAACGTCCCCCAAGGCCCACAAAGGTTCCCCAAAGCCTACCAAGCTCCCCCAAGGACCTCCAACAGTCCCACAAGGTCCTCCCACGGTCCCCCAAGGTCCCCCAAAGTATCCCAGTCCCCCACTCTCCCCCAAGGTCCTCCAAAGGTCCCCCAAGGTACCCCAACATCCCCCAAAGTCCCCAAAGTTCCCCAAAAGTTCCAAAGGTTCCCCAAGGTCCCCCAAAGTCCCACAAGGTCCCCCAAAGACTCGCAAAGTCCCCCACAGTCCCCCGAGGTCCCCCAAAGTCCCCCGAGGTCACCCAACGCCTCCCAGAGTCCCCCGAGGTCCCCCAAAGTATCCCAACGTCCCCCAAGGCCCCCCAAAGTCCCACCAGGTCCCCCAAAGTCTCCTGAGGTCCCGCAGAAAACCCCAAGGTCCTCCAAAAGTCCCCCAAGGTCCCCCAAAGTCCCCCGAGGTCCCCCAAGGTCCCCTAAAGTCCCAAAGGTCTCCGAAAGACCCCCAAGGTCCCCCAAAGTCCTTCCAAGGTCCCCCAAGGTCCCCCTATGTCCCCCGAGGTCTCCCAAAGTCTCCCGAGGTCCCCCTAAGTCCCCGAAGTCCCTCGAGGTCCCCCAAAGTCCCCCAATACCCCCCAACGTCTCCCTAGGTCCCCCAAAGTTCCCCAAGGTCTCCCAAAGTCCTTCCAAGGTCCCCCAAGGTCCCCCTATGTCCCCCGAGGTCCCCCAAAGTCTCCCAAGGTCCCCCTAAGTCCCCGAAGTCCCTCGAGGTCCCCCAAAGTCCCCCAACACCCCCCAAAGTCTCCCTAGGTCCCCCAAAGTTCCCCAAGGTCTCCCAAAGTCCCCCAAGGTCCCTGGAGGTCCTCCAAAGCTCCCCGAGGTCCCCCAAAGTCCTCAAAGGTCCTCCAAATTACCCCCAAAGTCCCCTATAAAGTCCCCCAAGGTCCCCCAAAGTTCCAACGTTCCTCTAAGGTCCCCCAAAATCCCCCAAGGTCTCCCAAAGTCTCCCAAGATCCCCCAATGTCCCCCGAGGTCCCCCAAAGCCCCCCAAGGTCCCCCAAAGGTCCCCAAAAGTCTACCAGCGTCCCCCAAGGCCCCCCAAAGTCCCACAAGGTCCCCCAAAGTCTTCTTAGGTCCCCCAGATACCCCTAAGGTCCTCCAAAAGTCCCCAAAGGTCCCCGAAAGTCCCCCAAGGTTCCCCAAAGTCCTTCCAAGGTCCCCTAAGGTCCCCCAATGTCCCCCTAGGTCCCCGAACGTCTCCCAAGGTCCCCCAACGTCCTCCAAGGTCTCCCAATGTCCACGAAGGTCCCTCAAAGTCCCACAAGGTCCCCCAAGGTCCCCAAAGTCCCTCCAAGGCCCCCAAAAGTCCCACAAGTCCCCCAAAGTCTCCTGAAGTGCCCCAGAAACCCCCAAGGTCCTCAAAAAGTCCCCAAACGTCCCCCAAAGTCCCCCAAGGTCCCCCAAAGTCCCCAAAGGTCTCCGAAAGACCCCCAAGGTCCACCAAAGTCCTTCCAAGGTCCCCCAAGGTCCCCCACGGTCCCCACGGTCCCCCGAGGTCCGCCAAAGCCTCCCAAAGTCACGCACGCTCCACCAAGGTCCTCCAAAAGTTCCCCTAGGTCCTCCAAAAGTCCCCTAAGGTCCCCGACATTCTCCCAAGGTCCACCAATGTCCCCCGACGTCCCCGAAGGCTCTACCAAAGGTCCCCCAAATCCCCGGAGGTCACCCAAAGCTTCCCACAGTCCCCCGAGGTCCCCCAAAGTATCCCAAAGTCCCCAAAGGTCCCCCAAAGTCCCCCGAGGTCCCCCAAGGTCCCCTATAGTCCCAAAGGTCTCCGAAAGACCCCCAAGGTCCCCCAAAGTCTGTCCAAGGTCCCCCAAGGTCGCCCTATGTCCCCCGAGGTCCCCCAAAGTCCCCGAAGTCCCTCGAGGTCCCCCAAAGTCCCCCAACACCCCCCAAAGTTCCCCCAAGGCCCCCAAAAGTTCCTCAAGGTCCTCCCAAAGTCCCCCGAGGTCCCGCAAAGCACCCCAAGGTCCCCCAAAGGTCCCCAAAAGTCTCCCAACGTCCCCCATGGCCCCCCAAAGTCCCACAAGGTCCCCCAAAGTCTCCTTAGGTTCCCCAGATACCCCTAAGGTCCTCCAAAAGTCCCCAAAGGTCCCCGAAAGTCCCCCAAGGTTCCCTAAAGTCCTTCCAAGGTCCCCGTAGGTCCCCGAACGTCTCCCAAGGTCCCCCAACATCCTCCAAGGTCTCCCAATGTCCACGAAGGTCCCTCAATGTCCCACAAGGTCCCCCAAGGTCCCCAAAGTCTCTCCAAGGCCCCCAAAAGTCCCACAAGTCCCCCAAAGTCTCCTGAAGTCCCCCAGAAACCCCCAAGGTCCTCCAAAAGTCCCCAAACGTCCCCCAAAGTCCCCTGAGGTCCCCAAGGTCCCCTAAAGTCCCCAAAGGTCTCCGAAAGACCCCCTAGGTCCCCCAAAGTCCTTCCAAGGTCCCCCAAGGTCCCCCACGGTCCCCCACGGTCCCCCGAGGTCCGCCAAAGCCTCCCAAAGTCGCGCACGCTCCACCAAGGTCCTCCAAAGGTCCCCCAAGGTCCCCCAAAAGTCCCCCAAGGTCCTCCAAAGTCCCCCAATGTCCCCCGAGGTCCCCCAAAGTCTCCCGAGGTCCCCTGAACTCCCCCAAAGTCTCCTGAGGCCCCCCAAAGTCCCCCAAGGTCCTCCAAGGTTCCCCCAAGGTCTCCCATGGTCCCCAAAAGTTTTTCCAAGGTCCCCCAAAGTCCCCCGAGGTCCCCCAAAGTCTCCCGAGGTCCCCCAAAGTCCCCTAAAGCCCCCAACGTCCCCTAAATTCTCCCAAGGTTTCCAAAAGTCCAATAAGGTTCCCAAGGTCACCCAAATTCCCCCAAGGTCCCCAAATGGTCCCCTAAGGACCCCCAAAGTCCCCCAAGGTTCCCAAAAGTCCCACAAGGTCACCCTACCTCGCAGAAGTCCCCCGAGGTCTCCGAAGGTCCCCCAAAGTTCCCCCAAGGCCCCCCAAAGTCCCACAAGGTCCCCCAAAATCCCCCGAGGTCCCCGAAGGTTCCCTACAGTCCCCAAAGGTATCCGAAAGTCCCCCAAGGTCCCCCAAAGTCCTTCTAAGGTCCCCCAAGGTCCCCCAATGTCCCCCGAGGTCCCCCAAAGTCTCCCGAGGTCCCCTAAAGTCCCCCAAAGTCTCCTGAGGCCCCCCAAAGTCCCCCAAGGTCCTCGAAGGTTTCCCCAAGGTCTCCCGAGGTCCCCAAAAGTTTTTCCAAGGTCCCCCATGGTCCCCCGAGGTTCCCCAAGTTCTCCCGAGGTCCCCAAAGTCCCCTAAAGCCCCCAACGTCCCCTAAAGTCCCCCTAGGTCTTCCAAAAGTCCCCCAAGGTCCTCCAAACGTCCACAAATGTTCCCCAAAGCCTCCCAAGGTCCCCCAAGGTCCCCAAACAGTCCCCTAAGGTCCTCCAACAGTCCCCCTAGGTCCTCCCAAGGTCCCCCGAGGTCCCCTAAAGCCTCCCAAAGTCCCCCACGCTCCCCCGAGGTCCGCCAAAGGTCCCCAAAGGTCCCCCAACATCCCCCAAAGTCCACAAAGTTCCCCAAAAGTTCCAAAGGTTCCCCAAGGTCCCCCAAAGTCCCACAATGTCCCCCAAAGCGTCCCAAAGTCCCCCAAAGTCCCCCGAGGTCCCCCAAAGTCCCCCGAGGTCCCCAAAAGCCTCCCACGGTCCCCCAAAGTCCCCCAAATAAACCAACGTTCCCCAAGGCCCCTCAAAGTCCCAAAAGGTCCCCCAAAGTCTCCTGAGTTCCCCCAGAAACCCCCAAGGTCCTCCAAAAGTCACCCAAGACCCCGCAAAGTCCCCCGAGGTCTCCAAAGATCCCCCAAAGTCCTTCCAATGTCCCCCAAGGTCCCCCAATGTCCCCCGAGGTCCCCCAAAGGCTCCCGAGTTCCCCCAAAGACCCCGAAGTCTCCTGAGGCCCCCCAAAGTCCCCCAAGGTCCTCCAAGGGTCCCCCAAGGTCTCCCATGGTCTCCAAAATTTTTCCAAGATCCCCCGGGGTCCCCCACAGACCCCCCGGTCCCCCAAAGTCTCCCGAGGTCCACAAAGTCCCCTAAAGTCCTCTAATGTCCCCTAAAGTCCCCCGAGGTCCCCAAAAGCCTCCCACGGTCCCCCGAGGTCCCCCAAAGCCTCCCAAAGTCCCCCACGCTCCCCCTAGGTCCTCCAAAGGTCCCCCAAGGTCCCCCAACGTCCCCAAAGGTTCCCCAAAGCCTACCAAGTTCCCCCAAGGACCTCCAACAGTCCCACAAGGTCCTCCCACGGTCCCCCGAGGTCCCCCAAAGTATCCCAGTCCCCCACGCTCCCCCTAGGTCCTCCAAACGTCCCCAAAGGTTCCCCAAAGCCTCCCAAGGTCCCCCAAGGTCCCCAACAGTCCGCTAAGGTACTCCAACAGTCCCCCTAGGTCCTCCCACGGTCCCCTGAGGTCCCGCAAAGCCTCCCAAAGTCCCCCACGCTCCTCCAAGGTCCTCCAAAAGTCCCCCAAGGTCCCCCAACGCCCCCAAAGTTTCCCCAAAGCCTACCAAGTTCCCCCAAGGAACTCCAACAGTCCCACAAGGTCCTCCCGAGGTCCCCCGAGGTTCCTCAAAGTTTCCTAGTCCCCCACGCTCCCCCAAGGTCTTCCAAAGGTCCCCCAAGGTACCCCAACCTCCCCCAAAGTCCCCAAAGTTCCCCAAAAGTTCCAAAGGTTCCCCAGGGTCCCCCAAAGTCCCACAAGGTCCCCCACAGTCCCCTGAGGTCCCCCAAAGTCCCCCGAGGTCACCCAAAGCCTCCCACAGTCCCCCGAGGTCCCCTAAAGTATCCCAACGTCCCCCAAGGCCCCCCAAAGTCCCACCAGGTCCCCCAAAGTCTCCTGAGGTTCCCCAGAAACCACCAAGGTCCTCCAAAAGTCCCCAAAGACCCCGCAAAGTCCCCCAAGGTCTCCCAAGGTCCCCCAAAGTCCTTCCAATGTCCCCAAAGGTACCCCACCATTCCCCAAAGTCTCCAAAGTTCCTGCAAAGTTCCAAAGGTTCTCCAAGGTCCCCCAAGGTCCCACAAGGTCCCCAAATGCCTCCCAAAGTCCCCCAAAGTCCCCTGAGGTCCCCCAAAGTCGACCGAGGTCCCCCATAACCTCCAATGGTTTTCCGAGGTCCCCCAAATTATCCCAAAGTCCCCCAAGCTTCTCCAAGGGTCCCCCAAGGTCTCCCACGAACCCCAAAAAGTTTTTCCAAGGTCCCCAAAGGTCCCCAACAGTCCCCCGAGGTCCCCCAAAGTCTCCCTAGGTCCACAAAGTCCCCTAAAGTCCCTTAATGTCCCCTAAAGTCCCCCAAGGTCTTCCAAAAGTCCCCCTAGGTCCTCCAAACGTCCCCAAAGGTTCCCCAAAGCCTCCCAAGGTCCCCCAAGGTCCCCCAACAGTCCGCTAAGGTACTCCAACGGTCCCCCTAGGTCCTCCCACGGTCTCCCGAGGTCCCGCAAAGCCTCCCAAAGTCCCCCACGCTCCTCCAACGTCCTCCAAAGGTCCCCCATGGTCCCCCAAAACCCCCAAAGGTTCCCCAAAGCCTACCAAGTTCCCCCAAGGAACTCCAACAGTCCCACAAGGTCCTCCCGAGGTCCCCCGAGGTCCCCCACAGTTTCCCAGTCCCCCACGCTCCCCCAAGGTCTTCCAAAAGTCCCCCAAGGTACCCCAACCTCCCCCAAAGTCTGCCAAAGTTCCCCAAAAGTTCCAAAGGTTAACCAGGGTCCTCCAAAAGTCCCACAAGGTCCCCCACAGTCCCCTGAGGTCCCCCAATGTCCCCCGATGTCACCCAAAGCCTCCCAGAGTCCCCCGAGGTCCCCCAAAGTATCCCAACGTCCCCTTAGGCAACCCAAAGTCCCAACAGGTCCCCCAAAGTCTCCTGAGGTCCCCCAGAAAACCCAGACGTCCTCCAAAAGTCCCCCAAGGTCCCCCAAAGTCCCCCGAGGTTCCCCAAGGTCCCCTATAGTCCCAAAGGTCTCCGAAAGACCCCCAAGGTCCCCCAAAGTCCTTCCAAGGTCCCCCAACGTCCCCCTATGTCCCCCGAGGTCCCCCAAAGTCTCCCGAGGTCCCCCTAAGTCCCCGAAGTCCCTCGAGGTCCCCCAAAGTCCCCCAATAAGCCCAAAAGTTCCCCCAAGGCCCCCCAAAGTCCCTCAAGGTCCTCCCAAAGTCTCCCTAGGTCCCCCAAAGTCCCCCAAGGTCCCTGGAGGTCCTCCAAAGTCCCCCGAGGTCCCCCAAAGTCCCCAAAGGTCCTCCAAATTTCCCCAAAGGTCCCCTATAAAGTCCCCCAAGGTCCCCCAAAGTTCCAACGTTCCTCTAAGGTCCCCCAAAGTCCCCCAAGGTCTCCCAAAGTCCCCCAAGATCCCCCAAAGTCCCCCAAGGTCCCCCAAAGCACCCCAAGGTCCCCCAAAGGTCCCCAAAAGTCTCCCAACGTCCCTCATGGCCCCCCAAAGTCCCACAAGGTCCCCCAAAGTCCCCCGAGGTCCCCCAACGTCCCGCACGCTCCCCCAAAGTCCTCCAACAGTCCCCCAAGGTCCCCTACGGTCCCTAAAGTCCCCCGAGGTCCCCCAAAGTCCCCAAAATTCCCCCAACACCCCTGAAAGTCCCCCAAGGCCCCCCAAAGTCCCCCCAAGGTCCTCCCAAGGTCTCCCTAGGTCCCCCAAAGCCTCTCAATGTCTCCCAAGTCCCCCATAGTCCCCCATGGTCCCCCAAAGTCCTTCCAATGTCCCCCAAGGTCCCCCAATGTCCCCCGAGGTCCCCCAAAGTCTCCCGAGGTCCCCCAAAGTCCCCGAAGTCTCCTGACGCCTCCAAAAGTCCCCCAATGTCCTCCAAGGGTCCCCCAAGGTCTCCAATGGTCTCCAAAAGTTTTTCCAAGATCCCCCAGGGTCCCCCATATACGGTCCCCCAAAGTCTCCTGAGGTCCACAAAGTCCCCTAAAGTCCTCTAATGTCCCCAAAAGTCCCCTAAGGTACTCCAAAAGTCCCCCTAGGTCCTCCCACGGTCCCCCGAGGTCCCCCAAAGCCTCCCAAAGTCCCCCACGCTCCCCTAGGTCCTCCAAAGGTCCCCCAACCTCCCCAAAGGTTCCCCAAAGCCTACCAAGTTCCCCAAAGGACCTCCAACAGTCCCACAAGGTCTTCCCACGGTCCATCGAGGACCCCCAAAGTATGCCAGTCCCCCACGCTCCCCCAAGGTCCTCCAAAGGTCCCCCAAGGTACCCCAACATCCCCCAAAGTCCCCAAAGTTCCCCAAAAGTTCCAAAGGTTCCCCAAGGTCCCCCAAAGTCCCACAAGGTTCCCCAAAGACTCCCAAAGTCCCCCACAGTCCCCCGAGGTCCCCCAAAGTCCCCCGAGGTCACTAAAAGCCTCCCACCGTCCCCCGAGGTCCCCCAAAGTATCCCAACGTCCCCCAAGGCCCCCCAAAGTCCCACCAGGTCCCCCAAAGTCTCCTGAGGTCCCCCAGAAAACCCCAAGGTCCTCCAAAAGTCCCCCAAGGTCCCCCAAAGTCCCCCGAGGTCCCCCAAGGTCCCCTAAAGTCCCAAAGGTCTCCGAAAGACCCCCGAGGTCCCCCATAGTCCTTCCAAGGTCCCCCAAGGTCCCCCTATGTCCCCCGAGGTCCCCCAAAGTCTCCCGAGGTCCCCCTAAGTCCCCTAAGTCCCTCGAGGTCCCCCAAAGTCCCCCAACGCCCCCCAAAGCACCCCAAGGTCCCCCAAAGGTCCCCAAAAGTCTCCCAACGTCCCCCTTGGCCCCCCAAAGTCCCACAAGGTCCCCCAAAGTCTCCTTAGGTCCCCCAGATACCCCTAAGGTCCTCCAGAAGTCCCCAAAGGTCCCCGAAAGTCCCCCAAGGTTCCCTAATGTCCTTCCAAGGTCCCCTAAGGTCCCCCAATGTCCCCCTAGGTCCCCGAACATCTCTCAAGGTCCCCCAACATCCTCCAAGGTCTCCCAATGTCCACGAAGGTCCCTCAAAGTCCCACAAGGTCCCCCAAGGTCTCCAAAGTCCCTCCAAGGCCCCCAAAAGTCCCACAAGTCCCCCAAAGTCTCCTGAAGTCCCCCAGAAACCCCCAAGATCCTCCAAAAGTCCCCAAACGTCCCCCAAAGTCCCCTGAGGTCCCCCAAGGTCCCCTAAAGTCCCCAAAGGTCTCCGAAAGACCCCCAAGGTCCCCCAAAGTTCTTCCAAGGTCCGCAAAGGTCCCCAACGGTCCCCCGAGGTCCGCCAAAGCCTCCCAAAATCGCACAAGCTCCACCAAGGTCCTCCGAAGGTCCCCCAAGGTCCCCCAAAAGTCCCCCAAGGTCCTCCAAAGTCCCCCTAGGTCCTCCAAAGGTCCCCCAAGGTCCCTGACATTCTCCCAAGGTCCCACAATTTCCCCCCACGTCCCCGAAGGCTCTCCCAAAGGTCTGCAAAGACCCAGAGGTACCCCAAAGTCTCCCCTAGGTCCCCCAACGTCTGCCAAGGTCCCCCAAGGTCCCCCAACGTCCCACAAGGTCCCCAAAGCCTCCCAAAGTCCCCAAAAATCCCCTGAGGTCCCCCAAAGTCCCCCGAGGACCCCAAAAGCCTCCCACGGTCCCCCGAAGTCCCCCAAAGTCTCCCAACGTCCCCCTTGGCCCCCCAAAGTCCCCCAAAGTCCCCCAAGGTCCCTGGAGGTCCTCCAAAGTCCCCCGAGGTCCCCCAACGTCCCCAAAGGTTCCCCAAAGCCTACCAAGTTCCCCAAAGGACCTCCAACAGTCCCACAAGGTCCTCCCACGGTCCCCCGAGGTCCCCCAAAGTTTCCAAGTCCATCACGCTCCCCCAAGGTCCTCCAAAGGTCCCTCAAGGTACCCCAACGTCCCCCAAAGTCCCCAAAGTTCCCCAAAAGTTTCAAAGGTTCCCCAAGGTCCCCCAAAGTCCCACAAGGTCCCCCAAAGCCTCCCAAAGTCCCCCACAGTCCCCTGAGGTCCCCCAAAGTCCCCGGAGGTCACCCAAAGCCTCCCACAGTCCCCCGAGGTCCCCCAAAGTATCCCAAAGTCCCCCAAGGTCCCCCAAATTCCCCCGAGGTCCCCCAAGGTCCCCTATAGTCCCAAAGGTCTCCGAAAGACCCCCAAGGTCCCCCAAAGTCCATCCAAGGTCCCCCAAGGTCCCCCTATGTCCCCCGAGGTCCCCCAAAGTCTCCCGAGGTCCCCCAAAGTCTCCGAAGTCCCTCGAGGTCCCCCAGTCCCCCAACACCCCCCAAAGTTCCCCCAAGGCCCCCCAAAGTTCCTTAAGGTCCTCCCAAAGTCCCCCGAGGTCCCCCAAAGCACCCCAACGTCCCCCATGGCCCCCCAAAGTCCCACAAGGTCCCCCAAAGTCTCCTTAGGTCCCCCAGATACCCCTAAGGTCCTTCAAACGTCCCCAAAGGTCCCCGAAAGTCCCCCAAGGTTCCCTAAAGTCCTTCCAAGGTCCCCTAAGGTCCCCCAATGTCCCCCTAGGTCCCCGAACGTCTCCCAAGGTCCCCCAACATCCTCCAAGGTCTCCCAATGTCCACGAAGGTCCCTCAAAACCCCACAAGGTCCCCCAAGGTCCCCAAAGTCCCTCCAAGGCCCCCAAAAGTCCCACAAGTCTCCCAAAGTCTCCTGAAGTCCCCCAGAAACCCCCAAGGTCCTCCAAAAGTCCCCAAACGTCCCCCAAAGTCCCCTGAGGTCCCCCAAGGTCCCCTAAAGTCCCCAAAGGTTTCCGAAAGACCCCCAAGGTCCCCCAAAGTCCTTCCAAGGTCCAACCTAGGTCCCCAACGGTCCCCCGAGGTCCGCCAAAGCCTCCCAAAGTAACGCAGGCTCCACCAAGGTCCTCCAAAGGTCCCCCAAGGTCCCCCAAAAGTCCCCCAAGGTCCTCCAAAGTCCCCCTAGGTCCTCCAAAAGTCCCCCAAGGTCCTCCCAAAGTCTCCCTAGGTCCCCCAAAGTCCCCCAATGTCCCCCAATGTCCCCCGACGTCCCTGAAGGCTCTCCCAAAGGTCTGCAAAGTCCCAGAGGTAACCCGAAGTCTCCCCTAGGTCCCCCATCGTCTGCCAAGGTCCCCCAAGGCCCCCCAAAGTCCCACCAGGTCCCCGAAAGTCTCCTGAGGTCCCCCAGAAAACCCAAACGTCCTCCAAAAGTCCCCCAAGGTCCCCCAAAGTCCCCCGAGGTCTCCCAAGGTCCCCTATAGTCCCAAAGGTCTCCGAAAGACCCCCAAGGTCCCCCAAAGTCCTTCCAAGGTTCCCCACGGTCCCCCGAGGTCCGCCAAAGCCTCCCAAAGTCACGCACTCTCCACCAAGGTCCTCCAAAAGTTCCCCTAGGTCCTCCAAAAGTCCCCCAAAGTCCCCGACATTCTCCCAAGGTCCACCAATGTCCCCCGACGTCCCCGAAGGCTCTCCCAAAGGTCCGCAAAGTCCCAGAGGTAACCCAAAGTCTCCCCTAGGTCCCCCAACGTCTGCCAAGGTCCCCAAGGTCCCCCAAAGTCCCACAAGATCCCCCAAAGCCTCCCAAAGTCCCCCAAAATCCACTGTGGTCCCCCAAAGTCCCCCGAGGTCCCCTAAATGCCTCCCACGGTCCCCCGAGGTCCCCCAAAGTATCCAAACGTCCCATAAAGTCTCCCAAATTCCCCCAAGGCCCTCCAAAGTCCCACAAAGTCACCCAAAGTCTCCTTAGGTCCCCCAGGAACCCCCAAGGTCCTCCAAAAGTCCCCCAAGGTCCCCCAAAGTCCCCCGAGGTCCCCCAACGTCCCGCACGCTCCCCCAAAGTCCTCCAACAGTCCCCCAACGTCCCCTACGGTCCCGAAAGTCCCCCGAAGTCCCCCAAAGTCCCCCAAAGTCCCCCAACACCCCCGAAAGTCCCCCAAGGCCCCCCAAAGTCCCCCCAAGGTCCTCCCAAGGTCTCCCTAGGTCCCCCAAAAGCCTCTCAATGTCTCCCAGAGTCCCCCAAAGTCCCCCATGGTCCCCCAAAGTTCTTCCAAGGTCCCCCAAGGTCTCCCACAGTACCCCGAGGTCCCCCAAAGTCTCCCGAGGTCCCCCAAAGTCCCCTTAAGTCCCCAACGTCCCCTAAAGTCCCCAATTTTCCCCCAAAGTTCAATAGGTTCCCCAAGGTCCACCAAATTCTCCAAAAGTCCCCCAGGGTCCCCCAAAGTCCCCCATGGTCTCCCAAAGTTCTTCCAAGTTCGCCCTAGGTCCCCCACAGTCCCCCGAGGTCCCCCAAAGTCTCCCAAGGTCCCCCAACGTCCTCCAAGGTCTCCCAATGTCCTCCAAGGTCCCCCAAAGTCCCACAAGGTCCCCCAAGGTCCCCAAAGGCCCACCAAAGTCCCCCAAGGTCTCCCAAAGTCCCCCTATGTCCCCCTAGGTCCCCCAAAGCGTCTAGAAGTCCCCCAACGTCCCCTAAAGTCTCCCAAGGTTTCCAAAAGTCCAATAAGGTCCTCAAGGTAACCCAAAGTCCCCCAAGGTCCCCAAAAGTCCCCGGAGGTCCCCCAACGTCCCGCAAGCTCCCCCAAAGTCCTCAAACAGTCCCCCAAGGTCCCCTAAAGTCCCCAAAGGTCCCCGAAAGTCCCCCAAGGTCCCCCAAAGTCCTTCCAAGTTCCTCCAAGGTCCCACAATTTCCCCCTACGTCCCCCAACGTCTCCCAAGGTCCCCCAACGGCTCACAAGGTCCCCCAAGGTCCCCAAAGTCCCTACAAGGCCCTCCAAAGTCCCCCCAAATCCCTCCAAGGCCCCCCAAAGTCCCCCAAGGTCTTCCCAAAGTCTCCCTATGTCCCCCTAGGTCCTGCAAAGCCTCTCAAAGTCTCCCAGGGTCTCCCAAAGTCCCCCATGGTCCCCCAAAGTTCTTCCAAGGTCGCCCTAGGTCCCCCACAGTCCCCCGAGGTCCCCCAAAGTCTCCCAGGGTCCCCCAACATCCTCCAAGGTCTCCCAATTTTCTCTAAGGTCCCCCAAAGTCCCACAAGGTCCCCCAAGGTCCCCAAAGGCCCACCAAAGTCCCCCAAGGTCTTCCCAAAGTCCCCCTATGTCCCCCTAGGTCCCCCAAAGCGTCTCAAAGTCTCCCTGGGTCCCCCAAAGTCACCCATGGTTCCCAAAAGTTTTTCCAAGGTCCCCCACAGTCCCCCGAGTTCCCCCAATGTCTCCTGAGGTCCCCAAAGTCCCCTAAAGTCCCCTAATGTCTTCCCAAAGCCTCCAAAGGTCCCCCAAAAGTCCCCTAAGGTCCTCCAACAGTCCCCCTAGGTCCTCCCACTGTCCCCCAAGGTCCCCCAAAGCCTCCTAAAGTCCCCCACGCTCCCCCAAGGTCTTCCAAAGGTCCCCAAAGGTACCCCACCATTCCCCAAAGTCCCCAAAGTTCCTGCAAAGTTCCAAAGGTCCCCCAAGGTCCCACAAGGTCCCCCAATGCCTCCCAAAGTCCCCCAAAGTCCCCTGAGGTCCCCCAAAGTCCCCCGAGGTCCCCCATAGCCTCCCACGGTTTTCCGAGGTCCCCCAACTTATCCCAACATCCCCCAAGGCCCCCCAAGTCCCCCAAGGATCTCCAAGGGTCCCCCAAGGTCTCCCACGGTCCCCAAAAAGTTTTTCCAAGGTCCCCCAAGGTCCCCAACAGTCCCCCAAGGTCCCCCAAAGTCTCCCGAGGTCCCCAAAGTCCCCTAAAGTCCCCTAACGTCCCCAAAAGTTCCCCTTGGTCCTCCAAACGTCCCCAAAGGTTCCCCAAAGCCTACCAAGTTCCCAAAGGTCCCCCAACAGTCCCCTTAGGTCCTCCAACAGTATCCCTAGGCCCTCCCACGGTCCCCCGAGGTCCCCCAACCCCTCCCAAAGTCCCCCACGCTCCCCCAAGGTCCTCCAAAGGTCCCCGAAGGTACCCCAACGTCCCCGAAAGTCCCCAATGTTCCCCCAAAGTTCCAAAGGTTCCCAAGGTCCACCAAAGCCTCCAAAAGTCCCCCAGTCCCTTCAAGGCCCCCCAAAGTCTCCCTGTCCCCCTAGGTCCCGCCTAGGCTCTCAATGTCTACCCAGGGTTCCTAAGGTTCCCCAAGGTCCCCCAAAGTCCCACAATGTCCTCCAAAGCGTCCCAAAGTCCCCCAAAGTCCCCCGAGGTCACCCAAGTCCCCCGAGGTCCCCAAAAGCCTCCCACGGTCCCCCCATGTCCCTCAAATTATCCCAACGTCCCCCAAGGCCCCCCAAAGTCCCAAAAGGTCCCCCAAAGTCTCCTGAGATCCCCCAGAAACCCCCAAGGTCCTCCAAAAGTCCCCCAAGACCCCGCAAAGTCCCCCGAGGTCTCCCAAGGTACCCCAATGTCCTTCCAATGTCCCACAATGTCCCCCGAGGTCCCCCAAAGTCTCCCGAGGTCCCCCAAAGTCCCCGAAGTCTCCTGAGGCCCCCCAAAGTCCCCCAAGGTCCTCTAAGGGTCCCCCATGGTCTCCCATGGTCTCCAAAAGTTTTTCCAAGATCCCCCAGGGTCCCCCACAGACCCCACGGTCCCCCAGAGAATCCCGAGGTCCCCAAAGTCCCCTAAAGTCCTCTAATGTCCCCTAAAGTCCCCCAAGGTCTTCCAAAAGTCCCCCTAGGTCCTCCAAACGTCCCCAAAGGTTCCCAAAAGCCTCCCAACGTCCCCCAAGGTCCCCCAACAGTCCCCTAAGGTACTCCAACAGTCCCCCTAGGTCCTCCCACGGTCCCCCGAGGTCGCCCAAAGCCTCCCAAAGTCCCCCACGCTCCCCCAAGGTCCTCCAAAGGTCCCCCAACGTCCCCAAAGGTTCCCCAAAGCCTACCAAGTTCCCCCAAGGACCTCCAACAGTCCCACAAGGTCCTCCCACGGTCCCCCGAGGTCCCCCAAAGTATCCCAGTCCCCCACGCTCCCCCAAGGTCCTCCAAAGGTCCCCCAAGGTACCCCAACATCCCCCAAAGTCCCCAAAGTTCCCCAAAAGTTCCAAAGGTTCCCCAAGGTCCCCCAAAGTCCAAAAAAAGGTCCCCCAAAGACTCCCAAAGTCCCCCACAGTCCCCCGAGGTCCCCCAAAGTCCCCCGAGGTCACCCAAAGCCTCCCACAGTCCCCCGAGGTCCCCCAAAGTATCCCAACGTCACCCAAAGCCCCCCAAAGTCCCACCAGGTCCCCCAAAGTCCCCTGAAGTCCCACAGAAAATCCCAAGGTCCTCCAAAAGTCCCCCAAGGTCCCCCAAAGTCCCCCGAGGTACCCCAAGGTCCCCTAAAGTCCCAAAGGTCTCCGAAAGACCCCCAAGGTCCCCCAAAGTCCTTCCAAGGTCCCCCTATGTCCCCCGAGGTCCCCCAAAGTCTCCCGAGGTCCTCCAAAGTCCCCAAAGTCCCTCGAGGTCCCCCAAAGTCCCCCAACCCCCCCCCAAAGTTCCCCCAAGGTCCCTCAAGGTCCTCCCAAAGTCTCCCTAGGTCCCCCAAAGTTCCCCAAGGTCCCCCAAAGTCCCCCAAGGTCCCTGGAGGTCCTCCAAAGTCCCCCGAGGTCCCCCAACGTCCCCAAAGGTTCCCAAAAGCCTACCAAGTTCCCCCAAGGACCTCCAACAGTCCCACAAGGTCCTCCAACGGTCCCCCGAGGTCCCCAAAAGTTTCCAAGTCCCCCACGCTCCCCCAAGGTACTCCAAAGGTCCCTCAAGGTACCCCAACGTCCCCCAAAGTCCCCAAAGTTCCCCAAAAGTTTCAAAGGTTCCCCAGGGTCCCCCAAAGTCCCACAAGGTCCCCCAAAGCCTCCCAAAGTCCCCCACAGTCCCCTGAGGTCCCCCAAAGTCCCCGGAGGTCACCCAAAGCCTCCCACAGTCCCCCGAGGTCCCCCAAAGTATCCCAAAGTCCCCCAAGGTCCCCCAAAGTCCCCCGAGGTCCCCCAAGGTCCCCTATAGTCCCAAAGGTCTCCAAAAGACCCCCAAGGTCCCCCAAAGTCCATCCAAGGTCCCCCAAGGTCCCCCTATGTCCCCCGAGGTCCCCCAAAGTCTCCCGAGGTCCCCCAAAGTCCCCGAAGTCCCTCGAGGTCCCCCAAAGTCCCCCAACACCCCCCAAAGCTCCCCCAATGCCCCCAAAATTTACTCAAGGTCCTCCGAAAGTACCCTGAGGTCCCCCAAAGCACCCCAAGGTCCCCCAAAGGTCCCCAAAAGTCTCCCAACGTCCCCCATGGCCCCCCAAAGTCCCACAAGGTCCCCCAAAGTCTCCTTAGGTCCCCCAGATACCCCTAAGGTCCTTCAAACGTCCCCAAAGGTCCCCGAAAGTCCCCCAAGGTTCCCTAAAGTCCTTCCAAGGTCCCCTAAGGTCCCCCAATGTCCCCCTAGGTCCCCGAACGTCTCCCAAGGTCCCCCAACATCCTCCAAGGTCTCCCAATGTCCACGAAGGTCCCTCAAAACCCCACAAGGTCCCCCAAGGTCCCCAAAGTCCCTCCAAGGCCCCCAAAAGTCCCACAAGTCTCCCAAAGTCTCCTGAAGTCCCCCAGAAACCCCCAAGGTCCTCCAAAAGTCCCCAAACGTCCCCCAAAGTCCCCTGAGGTCCCCCAAGGTCCCCTAAAGTCCCCAAAGGTTTCCGAAAGACCCCCAAGGTCCCCCAAAGTCCTTCCAAGGTCCCCCTAGGTCCCCAACGGTCCCCCGAGGTCCGCCAAAGCCTCCCAAAGTAACGCAGGCTCCACCAAGGTCCTCCAAAGGTCCCCCAAGGTCCCCCAAAAGTCCCCCAAGGTCCTCCAAAGTCCCCCTAGGTCCTCCAAAAGTCCCCCAAGGTCCTCCCAAAGTCTCCCTAGGTCCCCCAAAGTCCCCCAATGTCCCCCAATGTCCCCCGACGTCCCTGAAGGCTCTCCCAAAGGTCTGCAAAGTCCCAGAGGTAACCCGAAGTCTCCCCTAGGTCCCCCATCGTCTGCCAAGGTCCCCCAAGGCCCCCCAAAGTCCCACCAGGTCCCCGAAAGTCTCCTGAGGTCCCCCAGAAAACCCAAACGTCCTCCAAAAGTCCCCCAAGGTCCCCCAAAGTCCCCCGAGGTCTCCCAAGGTCCCCTATAGTCCCAAAGGTCTCCGAAAGACCCCCAAGGTCCCCCAAAGTCCTTCCAAGGTTCCCCACGGTCCCCCGAGGTCCGCCAAAGCCTCCCAAAGTCACGCACTCTCCACCAAGGTCCTCCAAAAGTTCCCCTAGGTCCTCCAAAAGTCCCCCAAAGTCCCCGACATTCTCCCAAGGTCCACCAATGTCCCCCGACGTCCCCGAAGGCTCTCCCAAAGGTCCGCAAAGTCCCAGAGGTAACCCAAAGTCTCCCCTAGGTCCCCCAACGTCTGCCAAGGTCCCCAAGGTCCCCCAAAGTCCCACAAGATCCCCCAAAGCCTCCCAAAGTCCCCCAAAATCCACTGTGGTCCCCCAAAGTCCCCCGAGGTCCCCTAAATGCCTCCCACGGTCCCCCGAGGTCCCCCAAAGTATCCAAACGTCCCATAAAGTCTCCCAAATTCCCCAAGGCCCTCCAAAGTCCCACAAAGTCACCCAAAGTCTCCTTAGGTCCCCCAGGAACCCCCAAGGTCCTCCAAAAGTCCCCCAAGGTCCCCCAAAGTCCCCCGAGGTCCCCCAACGTCCCGCACGCTCCCCCAAAGTCCTCCAACAGTCCCCCAACGTCCCCTACGGTCCCGAAAGTCCCCCGAAGTCCCCCAAAGTCCCCCAAAGTCCCCCAACACCCCCGAAAGTCCCCCAAGGCCCCCCAAAGTCCCCCCAAGGTCCTCCCAAGGTCTCCCTAGGTCCCCCAAAAGCCTCTCAATGTCTCCCAGAGTCCCCCAAAGTCCCCCATGGTCCCCCAAAGTTCTTCCAAGGTCCCCCAAGGTCTCCCACAGTACCCCGAGGTCCCCCAAAGTCTCCCGAGGTCCCCCAAAGTCCCCTTAAGTCCCCAACGTCCCCTAAAGTCCCCAATTTTCCCCCAAAGTTCAATAGGTTCCCCAAGGTCCACCAAATTCTCCAAAAGTCCCCCAGGGTCCCCCAAAGTCCCCCATGGTCTCCCAAAGTTCTTCCAAGTTCGCCCTAGGTCCCCCACAGTCCCCCGAGGTCCCCCAAAGTCTCCCAAGGTCCCCCAACGTCCTCCAAGGTCTCCCAATGTCCTCCAAGGTCCCCCAAAGTCCCACAAGGTCCCCCAAGGTCCCCAAAGGCCCACCAAAGTCCCCCAAGGTCTCCCAAAGTCCCCCTATGTCCCCCTAGGTCCCCCAAAGCGTCTAGAAGTCCCCCAACGTCCCCTAAAGTCTCCCAAGGTTTCCAAAAGTCCAATAAGGTCCTCAAGGTAACCCAAAGTCCCCCAAGGTCCCCAAAAGTCCCCGGAGGTCCCCCAACGTCCCGCAAGCTCCCCCAAAGTCCTCAAACAGTCCCCCAAGGTCCCCTAAAGTCCCCAAAGGTCCCCGAAAGTCCCCCAAGGTCCCCCAAAGTCCTTCCAAGTTCCTCCAAGGTCCCACAATTTCCCCCTACGTCCCCCAACGTCTCCCAAGGTCCCCCAACGGCTCACAAGGTCCCCCAAGGTCCCCAAAGTCCCTACAAGGCCCTCCAAAGTCCCCCCAAATCCCTCCAAGGCCCCCCAAAGTCCCCCAAGGTCTTCCCAAAGTCTCCCTATGTCCCCCTAGGTCCTGCAAAGCCTCTCAAAGTCTCCCAGGGTCTCCCAAAGTCCCCCATGGTCCCCCAAAGTTCTTCCAAGGTCGCCCTAGGTCCCCCACAGTCCCCCGAGGTCCCCCAAAGTCTCCCAGGGTCCCCCAACATCCTCCAAGGTCTCCCAATTTTCTCTAAGGTCCCCCAAAGTCCCACAAGGTCCCCCAAGGTCCCCAAAGGCCCACCAAAGTCCCCCAAGGTCTTCCCAAAGTCCCCCTATGTCCCCCTAGGTCCCCCAAAGCGTCTCAAAGTCTCCCTGGGTCCCCCAAAGTCACCCATGGTTCCCAAAAGTTTTTCCAAGGTCCCCCACAGTCCCCCGAGTTCCCCCAATGTCTCCTGAGGTCCCCAAAGTCCCCTAAAGTCCCCTAATGTCTTCCCAAAGCCTCCAAAGGTCCCCCAAAAGTCCCCTAAGGTCCTCCAACAGTCCCCCTAGGTCCTCCCACTGTCCCCCAAGGTCCCCCAAAGCCTCCTAAAGTCCCCCACGCTCCCCCAAGGTCTTCCAAAGGTCCCCAAAGGTACCCCACCATTCCCCAAAGTCCCCAAAGTTCCTGCAAAGTTCCAAAGGTCCCCCAAGGTCCCACAAGGTCCCCCAATGCCTCCCAAAGTCCCCCAAAGTCCCCTGAGGTCCCCCAAAGTCCCCCGAGGTCCCCCATAGCCTCCCACGGTTTTCCAAGGTCCCCCAACTTATCCCAACATCCCCCAAGGCCCCCCAAGTCCCCCAAGGATCTCCAAGGGTCCCCCAAGGTCTCCCACGGTCCCCAAAAAGTTTTTCCAAGGTCCCCCAAGGTCCCCAACAGTCCCCCAAGGTCCCCCAAAGTCTCCCGAGGTCCCCAAAGTCCCCTAAAGTCCCCTAACGTCCCCAAAAGTTCCCCTTGGTCCTCCAAACGTCCCCAAAGGTTCCCCAAAGCCTACCAAGTTCCCAAAGGTCCCCCAACAGTCCCCTTAGGTCCTCCAACAGTATCCCTAGGCCCTCCCACGGTCCCCCGAGGTCCCCCAACCCCTCCCAAAGTCCCCCACGCTCCCCCAAGGTCCTCCAAAGGTCCCCGAAGGTACCCCAACGTCCCCGAAAGTCCCCAATGTTCCCCCAAAGTTCCAAAGGTTCCCAAGGTCCACCAAAGCCTCCAAAAGTCCCCCAGTCCCTTCAAGGCCCCCCAAAGTCTCCCTGTCCCCCTAGGTCCCGCCTAGGCTCTCAATGTCTACCCAGGGTTCCTAAGGTTCCCCAAGGTCCCCCAAAGTCCCACAATGTCCTCCAAAGCGTCCCAAAGTCCCCCAAAGTCCCCCGAGGTCACCCAAGTCCCCCGAGGTCCCCAAAAGCCTCCCACGGTCCCCCCATGTCCCTCAAATTATCCCAACGTCCCCCAAGGCCCCCCAAAGTCCCAAAAGGTCCCCCAAAGTCTCCTGAGATCCCCCAGAAACCCCCAAGGTCCTCCAAAAGTCCCCCAAGACCCCGCAAAGTCCCCCGAGGTCTCCCAAGGTACCCCAATGTCCTTCCAATGTCCCACAATGTCCCCCGAGGTCCCCCAAAGTCTCCCGAGGTCCCCCAAAGTCCCCGAAGTCTCCTGAGGCCCCCCAAAGTCCCCCAAGGTCCTCTAAGGGTCCCCCATGGTCTCCCATGGTCTCCAAAAGTTTTTCCAAGATCCCCCAGGGTCCCCCACAGACCCCACGGTCCCCCAGAGAATCCCGAGGTCCCCAAAGTCCCCTAAAGTCCTCTAATGTCCCCTAAAGTCCCCCAAGGTCTTCCAAAAGTCCCCCTAGGTCCTCCAAACGTCCCCAAAGGTTCCCAAAAGCCTCCCAACGTCCCCCAAGGTCCCCCAACAGTCCCCTAAGGTACTCCAACAGTCCCCCTAGGTCCTCCCACGGTCCCCCGAGGTCGCCCAAAGCCTCCCAAAGTCCCCCACGCTCCCCCAAGGTCCTCCAAAGGTCCCCCAACGTCCCCAAAGGTTCCCCAAAGCCTACCAAGTTCCCCCAAGGACCTCCAACAGTCCCACAAGGTCCTCCCACGGTCCCCCGAGGTCCCCCAAAGTATCCCAGTCCCCCACGCTCCCCCAAGGTCCTCCAAAGGTCCCCCAAGGTACCCCAACATCCCCCAAAGTCCCCAAAGTTCCCCAAAAGTTCCAAAGGTTCCCCAAGGTCCCCCAAAGTCCAAAAAAAGGTCCCCCAAAGACTCCCAAAGTCCCCCACAGTCCCCCGAGGTCCCCCAAAGTCCCCCGAGGTCACCCAAAGCCTCCCACAGTCCCCCGAGGTCCCCCAAAGTATCCCAACGTCACCCAAAGCCCCCCAAAGTCCCACCAGGTCCCCCAAAGTCCCCTGAAGTCCCACAGAAAATCCCAAGGTCCTCCAAAAGTCCCCCAAGGTCCCCCAAAGTCCCCCGAGGTACCCCAAGGTCCCCTAAAGTCCCAAAGGTCTCCGAAAGACCCCCAAGGTCCCCCAAAGTCCTTCCAAGGTCCCCCTATGTCCCCCGAGGTCCCCCAAAGTCTCCCGAGGTCCTCCAAAGTCCCCAAAGTCCCTCGAGGTCCCCCAAAGTCCCCCAACCCCCCCCCCAAAGTTCCCCCAAGGTCCCTCAAGGTCCTCCCAAAGTCTCCCTAGGTCCCCCAAAGTTCCCCAAGGTCCCCCAAAGTCCCCCAAGGTCCCTGGAGGTCCTCCAAAGTCCCCCGAGGTCCCCCAACGTCCCCAAAGGTTCCCAAAAGCCTACCAAGTTCCCCCAAGGACCTCCAACAGTCCCACAAGGTCCTCCAACGGTCCCCCGAGGTCCCCAAAAGTTTCCAAGTCCCCCACGCTCCCCCAAGGTACTCCAAAGGTCCCTCAAGGTACCCCAACGTCCCCCAAAGTCCCCAAAGTTCCCCAAAAGTTTCAAAGGTTCCCCAGGGTCCCCCAAAGTCCCACAAGGTCCCCCAAAGCCTCCCAAAGTCCCCCACAGTCCCCTGAGGTCCCCCAAAGTCCCCGGAGGTCACCCAAAGCCTCCCACAGTCCCCCGAGGTCCCCCAAAGTATCCCAAAGTCCCCCAAGGTCCCCCAAAGTCCCCCGAGGTCCCCCAAGGTCCCCTATAGTCCCAAAGGTCTCCAAAAGACCCCCAAGGTCCCCCAAAGTCCATCCAAGGTCCCCCAAGGTCCCCCTATGTCCCCCGAGGTCCCCCAAAGTCTCCCGAGGTCCCCCAAAGTCCCCGAAGTCCCTCGAGGTCCCCCAAAGTCCCCCAACACCCCCCAAAGCTCCCCCAATGCCCCCAAAATTTACTCAAGGTCCTCCGAAAGTACCCTGAGGTCCCCCAAAGCACCCCAAGGTCCCCCAAAGGTCCCCAAAAGTCTCCCAACGTCCCCCATGGCCCCCCAAAGTCCCACAAGGTCCCCCAAAGTCTACTTAGGTCCCCCAGATACCCCTAAGGTCCTCCAAAAGTCCCCAGAGGTCCCCGAAAGTCCCCCAAGGTTCCCTAAAGTCCTTCCAAGGTCCTCCAAGGTCCCACAATTTCCCCCTACGTCCCCCAATGTCTCCCAAGGTCCCCCAACGTCCCACAAGGTCCCCCAAGGTCCCCAAAGTCCCTCCAAGGCCCTCCAAAGTCCCCCCAAATCCCTCCAAGGCCCCCCAAAGTCCCCCAAGGTCTTCCCAAAGTCTCCCTATGTCCCCCTAGGTCCTTTAAAGCCTCTAAAAGTCTCCCAGGGTCCCCCAAAGTCCCCCATGGTCCCCCAAAGTTCTTCCATGGTTTCCCTAGGTCCCCCACAGTCCCCCGAGGTCCCCCAAAGTCTCCCAAGGTCCCCCAAAATCCTACAAGGTCTCCCAATGTCCTCCAAGGTCCCCCAAAGTCCCATAAGGGCACCCAAGGTCCACAAAGGCCCACCAAAGTCCCCCAAAGTCTTCCCAAAGTCCCCCTATGTCCCCCTAGTTCCCCCAAAGCGTCTCAAAGTCTCCCTGGGTCCCCCAAAGTCACCCATGGTTCCCAAAAGTTTTTCCAAGGTCCCCCACGGTCCCCCGAGTTCCCCCAATGTCTCCCGAGGTCCCCAAAGTCCCCTAAAGTCCCATAATGTCTTCCCAAAGCCTCCCAAGTCCCCCAAAAGTCCCCTAAGGTCCTCCAACAGTCCCCCTAGGTCCTCCCACGGTCCCCCGAGGTCCCCCAAAGCCTCCCAAAGTCCCCCACGCACCCCCAATGTCCTCCAAAGGTCCCCAAAGGTACCCCACCATTCCCCAAAGTCCCCAAAGTTCCTGCAAAGTTCCAAAGGTCCCCCAAGGTCCCCCAAGGTCCCACAAGGTCCCCCAATGCCTCCCAAAGTCCCTCAAAGTCCCCTGAGGTCCCCCAAAGTCCCCCGAGGTCCCCCTTAGCCTCCCACGGTTTTCCGAGGTCCCCCAAATTAACCCAACATCCCCCAAAGCCCCCCAAAGTCCCCCAAGGTTCTCCAAGGGTCCCCCAAGGTCTCCCACGGTCCCCAAAAAGTTTTTCCAAGGTCCCTAACAGTCCTCCGAGGTCCCCCAAAGTCTCCCGAGTTCCCCAAAGTCCCCTAAAGTCCCCTAACGTCCCCAAAAGTTCCCCTTGGTCCTCCAAACGTCCCCAAAGGTTCCCCAAAGCCTACCAAGTTCCCAAAGGTCCCCCAACAGTCCCCTTAGGTCCTCCAACAGTCTCCCTAGGCCCTCCCACGGTCCCCCGAGGTCCCCCAACCCCTCCCAAAGTCCCCCACGCTCCCCCAAGGTCCTCCAAAGGTCCCCGAAGGTACCCTAACGTCCCCGAAAGTCCCAAATGTTCCCCCAAAGTTCCAAAGGTTCCCCAAGGTCCACCAAAGCCTCCAAAAGTCCCCCAAAGTCCCTTCAAGGCCCCCCAAAGTCTCCCTATGTCCCCCAAGGTCCCGCCTAGGCTCTCAATGTCTACCCAGGGTCCCCCAAAGTCCGCCATGGTCCCCAAAAGTTCTTCCAAGGGCCCCCAAGGTCCCCCAGAGTACCCCGAGGTCCCCCAAAGTCTCCCGAGGTCCCCCAAAGTCCCCTAAAGCCCCCAACGTCCCCTAAAGTCTCCCAAGGTTTCCAAAAGTCCAATAAGGTCCCCAAGGTCACCCAACGTCCCCCAAGGTCCCCAAAGGGTCCCCCAAGGACCCCCAAAGTCCCACAAGGTTCCCCAAAGTCCCACAAGGTCACCCAACCTCGCAGAAGTCCCCCAAGGTCCCCAAAGTTCCCCCAAAGTCCCCCGAGGTCCCCCAAAGTCTCCCGAGGTCCCCTGAAGTCCCCCAAAGTCTCCTGAGGCCCCCAAAAGTCCCCCAAGGTCCTCCAAGGGTTCCCCAAGGTCTCCCATGGTCCCCAAAAGTTTTTCCAAGGTCCCCCACGGTCCCCCGAGGTTCCCCAAAGTCTCCCGAGGTCCCCAAAGTCCCCTAAAGTCCCCTAATGTCCCCTAAAGTCCCCCAAGGTCTTCCAAAAGTCCCCCAAGGTCCTCCAAACGTCCCCAAATGTTCCCCAAAGCCTACCAAGTTCCCCCAAGGACCTCCAACAGTCCCACAAGGTCCTCCCACGGTCCCCCGAGGCCCCCCAAAGTATCCCAGTCCCCCACGCTCCCCCAAGGTCCTCCAAATGTCCCCCACGGTACCCCAACATCCCCCAAAGTCCCCAAAGTTCCCCAAAAGTTCCAAAGATTCCCCAAGGTACCCCAAAGACTCCCAAAGTCCCCCACAGTCCCCCGAGATCCCCCTGAAGTCCCCCGAGGTCACCCAGAGCCTCCCACAGTCCCCCGAGGTCCCCCAAAGTATCCCAACGTCCCCCAAGGCCCCCCAAAGTCCCAGCAGGTCCCCCAAAGTCTCCTGAGGTCCCCCAGAAAACCCCAAGGTCCTCCAAAAGTCCCCAAAGGTCCCCCAAAGTCCACCGAGGTCCCCCAAGGTCCCCTACAGTCCCAAAGGTCTCCGAAAGACCCCCAAGGTCCCCCAAAGTCCTTCCAAGGTCCCCCAAGGTCCCCCTATGTCCCCCGAGGTCCCCCAAAGTCTCCCAAGGTCCCCCTATGTCCCCCGAGGTCCCCCAAAGTCTCCCGAGGTCCCCCAAAGTCCCCGAAGTCCCTCGAGGTCCCCCAAAGTCCCCCAACACCCCCCAAAGCTCCCCCAATGCCCCCAAAATTTACTCAAGGTCCTCCGAAAGTACCCTGAGGTCCCCCAAAGCACCCCAAGGTCCCCCAAAGGTCCCCAAAAGTCTCCCAACGTCCCCCATGGCCCCCCAAAGTCCCACAAGGTCCCCCAAAGTCTACTTAGGTCCCCCAGATACCCCTAAGGTCCTCCAAAAGTCCCCAGAGGTCCCCGAAAGTCCCCCAAGGTTCCCTAAAGTCCTTCCAAGGTCCTCCAAGGTCCCACAATTTCCCCCCACGTCCCCCAACGTCTCCCAAGGTCCCCCAACGTCCCACAAGGTCCCCCAAGGTCCCCAAAGTCCCTCCAAGGCCCTCCAAAGTCCCCCCAAATCCCTCCAAGGCCCCCCAAAGTCCCCCAAGGTCTTCCCAAAGTCTCCCTATGTCCCCCTAGGTCCTTTAAAGCCTCTAAAAGTCTCCCAGGGTCCCCCAAAGTCCCCCATGGTCCCCCAAAGTTCTTCCATGGTTTCCCTAGGTCCCCCACAGTCCCCCGAGGTCCCCCAAAGTCTCCCAAGTTCCCCCAAAATCCTACAAGGTCTCCCAATGTCCTCCAAGGTCCCCCAAAGTCCCATAAGGGCACCCAAGGTCCACAAAGGCCCACCAAAGTCCCCCAAAGTCTTCCCAAAGTCCCCCTATGTCCCCCTAGTTCCCCCAAAGCGTCTCAAAGTCTCCCTGGGTCCCCCAAAGTCACCCATGGTTCCCAAAAGTTTTTCCAAGGTCCCCCATGGTCCCCCGAGTTCCCCCAATGTCTCCCGAGGTCCCCAAAGTCCCCTAAAGTCCCATAATGTCTTCCCAAAGCCTCCCAAGTCCCCCAAAAGTCCCCTAAGGTCCTCCAACAGTCCCCCTAGGTCCTCCCACGGTCCCCCGAGGTCCCCCAAAGCCTCCCAAAGTCCCCCACGCTCCCCCAATGTCCTCCAAAGGTCCCCAAAGGTACCCCACCATTCCCCAAAGTCCCCAAAGTTCCTGCAAAGTTCCAAAGGTTCCCCAAGGTCCCCCAAGGTCCCACAAGGTCCCCCAATGACTCCCAAAGTCCCTCAAAGTCCCCTGAGGTCCCCCAAAGTCCCCCGAGGTCCCCCTTAGCCTCCCACGGTTTTCCGAGGTCCCCCAAATTATCCCAACATCCCCCAAAGCCCCCCAAAGTCCCCCAAGGTTCTCCAAGGGTCCCCCAAGGTCTCCCACGGTCCCCAAAAAGTTTTTCCAAGGTCCCTAACAGTCCTCCGAGGTCCCCCAAAGTCTCCCGAGGTCCCCAAAGTCCCCTAAAGTCCCCTAACGTCCCCAAAAGTTCCCCTTGGTCCTCCAAACGTCCCCAAAGGTTCCCCAAAGCCTACCAAGTTCCCAAAGGTCCCCCAACAGTCCCCTTAGGTCCTCCAACAGTCTCCCTAGGCCCTCCCACGGTCCCCCGAGGTCCCCCAACCCCTCCCAAAGTCCCCCACGCTCCCCCAAGGTCCTCCAAAGGTCCCCGAAGGTACCCTAACGTCCCCGAAAGTCCCAAATGTTCCCCCAAAGTTCCAAAGGTTCCCCAAGGTCCACCAAAGCCTCCAAAAGTCCCCCAAAGTCCCTTCAAGGCCCCCCAAAGTCTCCCTATGTCCCCCAAGGTCCCGCCTAGGCTCTCAATGTCTACCCAGGGTCCCCCAAAGTCCCCCATGGTCCCCAAAAGTTCTTCCAAGGGCCCCCAAGGTCCCCCAGAGTACCCCGAGGTCCCCCAAAGTCTCCCAAGGTCCCCCAAAGTCCCCTAAAGCCCCCAACGTCCCCTAAAGTCTCCCAAGGTTTCCAAAAGTCCAATAAGGTCCCCAAGGTCACCCAACGTCCCCCAAGGTCCCCAAAGGGTCCCCCAAGGACCCCCAAAGTCCCACAAGGTTCCCCAAAGTCCCACAAGGTCACCCAACCTCGCAGAAGTCCCCCAAGGTCCCCCAAGGTCCCCCAAGGTCCCCAAAGTTCCCCCAAAGTCCCCCGAGGTCCCCCAAAGTCTCCCGAGGTCCCCTGAAGTCCCCCAAAGTCTCCTGAGGCCCCCAAAAGTCCCCCAAGGTCCTCCAAGGGTTCCCCAAGGTCTCCCATGGTCCCCAAAAGTTTTTCCAAGGTCCCCCACGGTCCCCCGAGGTTCCCCAAAGTCTCCCGAGGTCCCCAAAGTCCCCTAAAGTCCCCTAATGTCCCCTAAAGTCCCCCAAGGTCTTCCAAAAGTCCCCCAAGGTCCTCCAAACGTCCCCAAATGTTCCCCAAAGCCTACCAAGTTCCCCCAAGGACCTCCAACAGTCCCACAAGGTCCTCCCACGGTCCCCCGAGGCCCCCCAAAGTATCCCAGTCCCCCACGCTCCCCCAAGGTCCTCCAAATGTCCCCCACGGTACCCCAACATCCCCCAAAGTCCCCAAAGTTCCCCAAAAGTTCCAAAGATTCCCCAAGGTACCCCAAAGACTCCCAAAGTCCCCCACAGTCCCCCGAGATCCCCCTGAAGTCCCCCGAGGTCACCCAGAGCCTCCCACAGTCCCCCGAGGTCCCCCAAAGTATCCCAACGTCCCCCAAGGCCCCCCAAAGTCCCAGCAGGTCCCCCAAAGTCTCCTGAGGTCCCCCAGAAAACCCCAAGGTCCTCCAAAAGTCCCCAAAGGTCCCCAAAGGTCCCCCAAAGTCCCCCGAGGTCCCCCAAGGTCCCCTACAGTCCCAAAGGTCTCCGAAAGACCCCCAAGGTCCCCCAAAGTCCTTCCAAGGTCCCCCAAGGTCCCCCTATGTCCCCCGAGGTCCCCCAAAGTCTCCCAAGGTCCCCCTAAGTCCCCGAAGTCCCTCGAGGTCCCCCAAAGTCCCCCAACACCCCCCAAAGTCTCCCTAGGTCCCCCAAAGTTCCCCAAGGTCTCCCAAAGTCCCCCAAGGTCCCTGGAGGTCCTCCAAAGACCCCCGAGGTCCCCCGACGTCCCCAAAGGTTCCCAAAAGCCTACCAAGTTCCCCCAACTCCTCCCAAAGTCCCCCACGCTCCCCCAAGGTCCTCCAAAGGTCCCCGAAGGTACCCCAACGTCCCCGAAAGTCCCCAATGTTCCCCCAAAGTTCCAAAGGTTCCCCAAGGTCCACCAAAGCTTCCAAAAGTCCCCCAAAGTCCCTAAAAGGCCCCCCAAAGTCTCCCTATGTCCCCCAAGGTCCCGCCTAGGCTCTCAATGTCTACCCAGGGTCCCCCAAAGTCCCCCATGGTCCCCAAAAGTTCTTCCAAGGGCCCCCAAGGTCCCCCAGAGTACCCCGAGGTCCCCCAAAGTCTCCCGAGGTCCCCCAAAGTCCCCTAAAGCCCCCAATGTCCCCTAAAGTCTCCCAAGGTTTCCAAAAGTCCAATAAGGTCCCCAAGGTCACCCAAAGTCCCCCAAGGTCCCAAAAGGGTCCCCCAAGGACCCCCAAAGTCCCACAAGGTTCCCCAAAGTCCCACAAGGTCACCCAACCTCGCAGAAGTCCCCCAAGGTCCCCCAAGGTCCCCCAAGGTCCCCCAAGGTCCCCAAAGTTCCCCCAAAGTCCCCCGAGGTACCCCAATGTCTCCCGAGGTCCCCTGAAGTCCCCCAAAGTCTCCTGAGACCCCCAAAAGTCCCCCAAGGTCCTCCAAGGGTTCCCCAAGGTCTCCCATGGTCCCCAAAAGTTTTTCCAAGGTCCCCCACGGTCCCCCGAGGTCCCGCAAAGTCTCCTGAGGTCCCCAAAGTCCCCTAAAGTCCCCTAATGTCCCCTAAAGTCCCCCAAGGTCTTCCAAAAGTCCCCCAAGTTCCTCCAAACGTCCCCAAATTTTCCCCAGAGCCTCCCAAGGTCCCCCAAGGTCCCCCAACAGTCCCCTAAGGTCCTCCAACATTCCCCCTAGGTCCTCCCACGGTCCCCCGAGGTCCCCTAAAGCCTCCCAAAGTCCCCCACGCTCCCCCGAGGTCCTCCAAAGGTCCCCAAAGGTCCCCCAACTTCCCCCAAAGTCCACAAAGTTCCCCCAAATTTCCAAAGGTTCCCCAAGGTCCCCCAAAGTCCCACAATGTTCCCCAACGCGTCCCAAAGTCCCCCAAAGTTCCCCGAGGTCCCCCAAAGTCCCCCGAGGTCCCTCAAAGCCTCCCATAGTCCCCCGAAGTCCCCCAAAGTATCCCAACGTCCCCCAAGGCCCCTCAAAGTCCAAAAAAGGTCCCCCAAAGTCTCCTAAGTTCCCCAAGAAACCCCAAGGTCCTCCAAAAGTCCCCCAAGACCCCGCAAAGTCCCCCGAGGTCTCCCAAGGTCCCCCAAAGTCCTTCCAATGTCCCCCAATGTCCCCCAATGTCCCCCGAGGTCCCCCAAAGTCTCCCGAGGTCCCCAAAAGTCCCCAAAGTCTCCTGAGGACCCCCAAAGTCCCCCAAGGTCCTCCAAGGGTCCCCCAAGGTCTCCCATGGTCTCCAAAAGTTTTTCCAAGATCCCCCAGGGTCCCCCACAGACCCCCCGGTTCCCCAAAGTCTCCATAGGTCCACAAAGTCCCCTAAAGTCCTCTAATGTCCCTTAAAGTCCCCCAAGGTCTTCCAAAAGTCCCCCTAGGTCCTCCAAACGTCCCCAAAGGTTCCCCAAAGCCTCCCAAGGTCCCCCAAGGTCCCCCTACAGTCCCCTAAGGTCCTCCAACAGTCCCCCTAGGTCCTCCCATGGTCCCCCGAGGTCCCCTAAAGCCTCCCAAAGTCCCCCACGCTCCCCCAAGGTCCTCCAAAGGTCCCAAAAGATCCCCCAACGTCCCCCAAAGTCCACAAAGTTCCCCCAAATTTCCAAAGGTTCCCCAAGGTCCCCCAAAGTTCCACAATGTCCCCCAAAGCGTCCCAAAGTCCCCCAAAGTCCCCCGAGGTCCCCCAAGTCCCCCGAGGTCCCCAAAAGCCTCCCACGGTCCCCCAAAGTCCCCCAAAGTATCCCAACGTCCCCCAAGACCCCTCAAAGTCCCAAAAGGTCCCCCAAGGTCTCCTGAGTTCCCCCAGAAACCCCCAAGGTCCTCCAAAAGTCCCCCAAGACCCCGCAAAGTCCCCCGAGGTCTCCCAAGGTCCCCCAAAGTCCTTCCAATGTGCCCCAAGGTCCCCCAATGTCCCCCGAGGTCCCCCAAAGTCTCCCGAGGTCCCCCAAAGTCCCCGAAGTCTCCTGAGGCCCCCCAAAGTCCCCCAAGGTCCTCCAAGGGTCCCCCAAGGTCTCCCATGGTCTTCAAAAGTTTTTCCAAGATCCCCCAGGGTCCCCCACAGACCCCCCAGTCCCCCAAAGTCTCCCGAGGTCCACAAAGTCCCCTAAAGTCCTCTAATGTCCCCTAAAGTCCCCCAAGGTCTTCCAAAAGTCCCCTTAGGTCCTCCAAACGTCCCCAAAGGTTCCCCAAAGCCTCCCAAGGTCCCCCAAGGTCCCCCAAAAGTCCCCTAAGGTACTCCAACAGTCCCCCTAGGTCCTCCCACGGTCCCCCGAGGTCCCCCAAAGCCTCCCAAAGTCCCCCACGCTCCCCCAAGGTCCTCCAAAGGTCCCCAAAGGTCCTCCCAATGTCTCCTTAGGTCCCCCAAAGCCTCTCAATGTCTCCCAGAGTCCCCAAAAGTCCCCCATGGTCCCCCAAAGTTCTTCCAAGGTCCCCCAAGGTCCCCCACAGTACCCCTAGATCCCCCAAAATCTCCCGAGGTCCCCCAAAGTCCCCTAAAGTCCCATAAGTCCCCTAAAGTCTCCCAAGGTTTCCAAAAGTCCAATAAGGTCCCCAAGGTATCCCAAAGTCCCCCAACGTCCCCAAAAGTCCCCGGAGGTCCCCGGAGGTCCCCGGAGGTCCCCCAACGTCCTCCAAGCTCCCCCAAAGTCCTCCAACAGTCCCCCAAGTTCCCCTAAAGTCCCCAAAGGTCCCCGAAAGGGCCCCAAGGTCCCCCAAAGTCCCCAAAGGTCCCCGAAAGTCCCCCAAGGTCCCCCAAAGTCCTTCCAAGGTCCTCCAAGGTCCCACAATTTCCCCCTAGGTCCCCCAACGTCTCCCAAGGTCCCCCAAATTCCAACAAGGTCCCCCAAGGTCCCCAAAGTCCCTCCAAGGCCCCCTAAAGTCCCCCAAGGTCTTCCCAAAGTCTCCCTATGTCCCCCTAGGTCCTGCAAAGCCTCTCAAAGTCTCCCAGGGTTCCCCAAAGTCCCCCATGGTCCCCCAAAGTTCTTCCAAGGTCGCGTTAGGTCCTCCATAGTCCCCCGAGGTCCCCCAAAGTCCCCCAACACCCCCCAAAGTTCCCCCAAGGCCCCCCAATGTCCCTCACGGTCCTCCCAAAGTCTCCCTAGGTCCCCCAGGGTCCCCCAAGGTCCCCCAAAGTCCCCCAAGGACCCTGGAGGTCCTCCAAAGTCCCCCGAGGTCTCCCAAAGTCCTCAAAGGTCCTCCAAATTACCCCCAAGGTCCCCTATAAAGTCCCCCAAGGTCCCCCAAAGTTCCAACGTTCCTCTAAGGTCCCCCAAAGTCCCCCAAGGTCTCCCAAAGTCTCCCAAGATACCCCAATGTCCCCCGAGATCCCACAAAGCCCCCCAAGGTCCCCCAAAGGTCCCATAAAATCTCCCAACGTCCCCCAAGGCCCCCCAAAGTCCCACAAGGTCCCCCAAAGTCTCCTTAGGTCCCCCAGATACCCCTAAGGTCCTCCAAAAGTCCCCAAAGGTCCGCGAAAGTCCCCCAAGGTTCCCCAAAGTCCTTCCAAGGTCCCCTAAGGTCCCCCAATTTCCCCCTAGGTCCCCGAACGTCTCCCAAGGTCCCCCAACGTCCTCCAAGATCTCCCAATGTCCACGAAGGTCCCTCAAAGTCCCACAAGGTCCCCCAAGGTCCCCCAAGGTCCCCAAAGTCCCTCCAAGGCCCCCAAAAGTCCCACAAGTCCCCCAAGATCTCCTGAAGTCCCCCAGAAACCCCCAAGGTCCTCAAATAGGTCCCCAAAAATTCCCCAAAGTCCCCCAAGGTCCCCTAAAGTCCCCAAAGGTCTCCGAAAGACCCACAAGATCCCCCAAAGCCTCCCAAAGTCACACGAAATCCGCTGAGGTCCCCCAAAGTCCCCCGAGGTCCCCCAAATGCCTCCCACGGTCCCCCGAGGTCCCCCAAAGTATCCAAACGTCCCATAAAGTCTCCAAAAATCCCCAAATGCCCCCCAACGTCCCACAAGGTCCCCCAAAGTCTCCTTAGGTCCCCCCGGAACCCCCAAGGTCCTCCAAAAGTCCCCCAAGGTCCCCCAAAGTCCCCCGAGGTCCCCCAACGTCCCGCACGCTCCCCCAAAGTCCTCCAACAGTCCCCCAACGTCCCCTACGGTCCCGAAAGTCCCCCGAGGTCCCCCAAAGTCCCCCAAAGTCCCCAAACACCCCCGAAAGTCCCCCAAGGCCCCCCAAAGTCCCCCCAAGGTCCTCCCATGGTCTCCCTAGGTCCCCCAAAAGCCTCTCAAGTTCTCCCAGAGTCCCACAAAGTCCCCCATGGTCCCACAAAGTTCTTCCAAGGCCCCCCAAGGTCTCCCACAGTACCCCGAGGTCCCCCAAAGTCTCCCAAGGTCCCCCAAAGTCCCCTAAAGTCCCCAACGTCCCCTAAAGTCCCCAATGTTCCCCCAAAGTTCCAAAGGTTCCCCAAGGTCCACCAAAGCCTCCAAAAGTCCCCCAAAGTCCCTTCAAGGCCCCCTAAAGTCTCCCTATGTCCCCCTAGGTCCCGCCTAGCCTCTCAATGTCTACCCAGGGTCCCCCAAAGTCCCCCATGGTACCCCAAAGTTCTTCCAAGGTCCCCCAAGGTCCCCCAGAGTACCCCGAGGTCCCCCAAAGTCTCCCGAGGTCCCCCAAAGTCCCCTAAAGCCCCCAACGTCCCCTAAATTCTCCCAAGGTTTCCAAAAGTCCAATAAGGTCCCCAATGTCACCCAAAGTCCCCCAAGGTCCCCAAATGGTCCCCCAAGGACCCCCAAAGTCCCCCAAGGTTCCCAAAAGTCCCACAAGGTCACCCTACCTCGCAGATGTCCCCCGAGGTCTCCGAAGGTCCCCCAAAGTTCCCCCAAGGCCCCCCAAAGTCCCACAAGGTCCCCCAAAATCCCCCGAGGTCCCCGAAGGTCCCCTACAGTCCCCAAAGGTATCCGAACGTCGTCCGAAGTCCCACAAGGTCCCCAAAGTCCCTCCAAGGCCCCCAAAAGTCCCACAAGTCTCCCAAAGTCTCCTGAAGTCCCCCAGAAACCCCCAAGGTCCTCCAAAAGTCCCCAAACGTCCCCCAAAGTCCCCTGAGGTCCCCCAAGGTCCCCCAAAGTCCTTCCAAGGTCCCCCAAGGTCCCCAACGGTCCCCCGAGGTCCGCCAAAGCCTCCCAAAGTAACGCAGGCTCCACCAAGGTCCTCCAAAGGTCCCCCAAGGTCCCCCAAAAGTCCCCCAAGGTCCTCCAAAGTCCCCCTAGGTCCTCCAAAAGTCCCCCAAGGTCCCTGACATTCTTCCAAGGTCCCCCAATGTCCCCCGACGTCCCTGAAGGCTCTCCCAAAGGTCTGCAAATCCCAGAGGTAACCAGAACTCTCCCCTAGGTCCCCCAACGTCTGCCAAGGTCCCCCAAGGTCCCCCAAAGTCCCACAAGGTCCCCAAAGCCTCCCAAAGTCCCACAAAATCCCCTAAGGTCCCCCAAAGTCCCCCGAGGTCCCCCAAGGTCCCCTATAGTCCCAAAGGTCTCCGAAAGACCCCCAAGGTCCCCCAAAGTCCTTCCATGGTTCCCCACGGTCCCCCAAGGTCCGCCAAAGCCTCCCAAACTCAGGCACGCTCCACCAAGGTCCTCCAAAAGTTCCCCTAGGTCCTCCAAAAGTCCCCCAAGGTCCCCGACATTCTCCCAAGGTCCACTAATATCCCCCGACGTCCCCGAAGGCTCTCCCAAATGTCCGAAAAGTCCCAGAGGTAACCCAAAGTCTCCCCTAGGTCCCCCAACGTCTGCCAAGGTCCCCCAAGGTCCCCCAAAGTCCCCCAAAATCCACTGAGGTCCCCCAAAGTCCCCCGAGGTCCCCCAAATGCCTCCCACGGTCCCCCGAGGTCCCCCAAAGTATCCAAACGTCCCATAAAGTCTCCCAAAATCCCCCAAGGCCCCCCAAAGTCCCACAAAGTCCCCCAAAGTCTCCTTAGGTCCCCCAGGAACCCCCGAGGTCCTCCAAAAGTCCCCCAAGGTCCCCCAAAATCCCCGAGGTCCCCCAACATCCCGCACGCTCCCCCAAAGTCCTCCAACAGTCCCCCAACGTCCCCTACGTTCCCTAAAGTCCCCTGAGGTCCCCCAAAGTCCCCCAAAGTCCCCCAACACCCCCAAAAGTCCCCCAAGGCCCCCAGAAGTCCCCCCAAGGTCCTCCCTAGGTCTCCCTAGGTCCCCCAAAAGCCTCTCAATGTCTCCCAGATTCCCCCAAAGTCCCCCATGGTCCCCCAAAGTTCTTCCAAGGTCCCCCAAGGTCTCCCACAGTACCCCGAGGTCCCCCAATGTCTCCCGAGGTCCCCCAAAGTCCCCTAAAGTCCCCAACGTCCCCTAAAGTCTCCCAAGGTTTCCAAAAGTCCAATAAGGTCCTCAAGGTCATCCAAAGTCCCCCAAGGTCCCCAAAAGTCCCCGGAGGTCCCCCAACGTCCACAAAGCTCCCCCAAAGTCCTCCATCAGTCCCCCAAGGTCCTCGAAAGTCCCCCAAGGTCCCCCAAAGTCCTTCCAAGGTCCTCCAAGGTCCCACAATTTCCCCCTACGTCCCCCAACGTCTCCCAAGGTCCCCCAACGTCCCAAAAGGTCCCCCAAGGTCCCCAAAGTCCCTCCAAGGCCCTCCAAAGTCCCCCCAAATCCCTCCAAGGCCCCCCAAAGTCCCCCAAGGTCTTCCCAAAGTCTGCCAATGTCCCCCTAGTTCCTGAAAAGCCTCTCAAAGTCTCCCAGGGTCCCCCAAAGTCCCCCATGGTCCCCCAAAGTTCTTCCAAGGTCGCCCTAGGTCCCCCACAGTCCCCCGAGGTCCCCCAAAGTCACCCAAGGTCCCCCAACGTCCTCCAAGGTCTCCTAATGTCCTCCAAGGTCCCCCAAAGTCCCACAAGGTCCCCCAAGGTCCCCAAAGGCCCACCAAAGTCCTCCAAGGTCTCCCAAAGTCCCCCTATGTCCCCCTAGGTCCCCCAAAGCGTCTCAAAGTCTCCCTGGGTCCCCGAAAGTCACCCATGGTTCCCAAAAGTTTTTCCAAGGTCCCCCACGGTCCCCCGAGTTCCCCCAATGTCTCCCGAGGTCCCCAAAGTCCCCTAAAGTCCCCTAATGTCTTCCCAAAGCCTCCCAAGGTCCCCCAAAAGTCCCCCAAGGTCCTCCAACAGTCCCCCTAGGTCTTCCCACGGTCCCCCGAGGTCCCCCAAAGCCTCCCAAAGTCCCCCACGCTCCCCCAAGGTCCTCCAAAGGTCCCCAAAGGTACCCCACCATTCCCCAAAGTCCCCAAAGTTCCTCCAAAGTTCCAAAGGTTCCCCAAGGTCCCCTAAGGTCCCACAAGGTCCCCCAATGCCTCCCAAAGTCCCCCAAAGTCCCCGGAGGTCCCCCAAAGTCCCCCGAGGTCCCCCATAGCCTCCCACGGTTTTCCGAGGTCCCCCAACTTATCCCAACATCCCCCAAGGCCCCCCAAAGTCCCCCAAGGTTCTCCAAGGGTCCCCCAAGGTCTCCCACGGTCCCCAAAAAGTTTTTCCAAGGTCCCCCAAGGTCCCCAACAGTCCACCGAGGTCCCCCAAAGTCTCCCGAGGCCCCCAAAGTCCCCTAAAGTCCCCTAACGTCCCCAAAAGTTCCCCTTGGTTCTCCAAACGTCCCCAAAGGTTCCCCAAAGCCTACCAAGTTCCCAAAGGTCCCCCAACAGTCCCCTTAGGTCCTCCAACAGTCTCCCTAGGCCCTCCCACGGTCCCCCGAGGTCCCCCAACACCCCCCAAAGTCCCCCACGCTCCCCCAAGGTCCTCCAAAGGTCCCCGAAGGTACCCCAACGTCCCCGAAAGTCCCCAATGTTCCCCCAAAGTTCCAAAGGTTCCCCAAGGTCCACCAAAGCCTCCAAAAGTCCCCCAAAGTCCCTTCAAGGCCCCCCAAAATCTCCCTATGTCCCCCTAGGTCCCGCCTAGCCTCTCAATGTCTACCCAGGCTCCCCCAAAGTCCCCCATGGTCCCCCAAAGTTTTTCCAAGGTCCCCAAAGGTCCCCCAGAGTACCCCGAGGTCCCCCAAAGTCTCCCGAGGTCCCCCAAAGTCCCCTAAAGCCCCCAACGTCCCCTAAAGTCTCCCAAGGTTTCCAAAAGTCCAATAAGGTCCCCAAGGTCACCCAAAGTCCCCCAAGGTCCCCAAATGGTCCCCCAAGGACCCCCAAAGTCCCACAAGGTTCCCCAAAGTCCCACAAGGTCACCTAACCTCGCAGAAGTCCCCCAAGGTCCCCCAAGGTCCCCAAAGTTCCCCCAAAGTCCCCCGAGGTCCCCAAAAGTCTCCCGAGATCCCCTGAAGTCCCCCAAAGTCTCCTGAGGCCCCCCAAAGTCCCCCAAGGTCCTCCAAGGGTCCCCCAAGGTCTCCCATGGTCCCCAAAAGTTTTTCCAAAGTCCCCCACAGTCCCCCGAGGTCCCCCAAAGTTTCCCGAGGTCCCCCAAAGTCCCCTAAAGCCCCCAACGTCCCCTAAATTCTCCCAAGGTTTCCAAAAGTCCAATAAGGTCCCCAAGGACCCCCAAAGTCCCCCAAGGTTCCCAAAAGTCCCACAAGGTCACCCTACCTCGCAGAAGTCCCTCGAGGTCTCCGAAGGTCCCCCAAAGTTCCCCCAAGGTGCCCCAAAGTCCCACAAGGTCCCCCAAAATCCCCCGAGGTCCCCGAAGGTCCCCTACAGTCCCCAAAGGTATCCAAAAGTCCCCCAAGGTCCCCCAAAGTCCTTCCAAGGTCCCCCAAGGTCCCCGAATGTCCCCCGAGGTCCCCCAAAGTCTCCCGAGGTCCCCTAAAGTCCCCCAAAGTCTCCTGAGGCCCCAAAAAGGCCCCCAAGGTCCTCCAAGGGTTCCCAGAGTTCTCCCATGGTCCCCAAAAGTTTTTCCAAGGTCCCCCACGGTCCCCCAAGATCTTCCAAAAGTCCCCCAAGGTCCTCCATACGTCCCCAAATGTTCCCCAAAGCCTCCAAAGGGCCCCCAAGGTGCCCCAACAGTCCCCTAAGGTCCTCCAACAGTCCCCCTAGGTCTTCCCACGGTCCTCCGAGGTCCCCTGAAGCCCCCCAAAGGTCCCCCAAAGTCCCCCAAAGGTCCCCCCGAGGTCCCCCAAAGTATCCCAACGTCCCCCAAGACCCCCCAAAGTCCCACCTGGTCCCCCAAAGTCTCCTGAGGTCCCCCAGAAAACCCCAAGGTCCTCCAAAAGTCCCCCAAGGTCCCCCAAAGTCCCCCGAGGTCCCCCAAGGTCCCCTAAAGTCCCAAAGGTCTCCGAAAGACCCCCAAGGTCCCCCAAAGTCCTTCCAAGGTCCCCACAGGTCCCCCTATGTCCCCCAAGGTCCCCCAAAGTCTCCCGAGGTCCCCCAAAGTCCCTCGAGGTCCCCCAAAGTCTCCCAACACACCCCAAAGTTCCCCCAAGGTCCCTCAAGGTCCTCCCAAAGTCTCCCTAGGTCCCCCAAAGTTCCCCAAGGTCCCCCAAAGTCCCCCAAGGTCCCTGGAGGTCCTCCAAAGTCCCCCGAGGTCCCCCAACGTCCCCAAAGGTTCCCCAAAGCCTACCAAGTTCCCCCAAGGACCTCCAACAGTCCCACAAGGTCCTCCCACGGTCCCCCGAGGTCCCCCAAAGTTTCCAAGTCCCCCACGCTCCCCCAAGGTCCCCCAAAGTATCCCAACGTCCCCCAAGGCCCCCCAAAGTCCCAGCAGGTCCCCCAAAGTCTCCTGAGGTCCCCCAGAAAACCCCAAGGTCCTCCAAAAGTCCCCAAAGGTCCCCCAAAGTCCCCCGAGGTCCCCCAAGGTCCCCTACAGTCCCAAAGGTCTCCGAAAGACCCCCAAGGTCCCCCAAAGTCCTTCCAAGGTCCCCCAAGGTCCCCCTATGTCCCCCGAGGTCCCCCAAAGTCTCCCAAGGTCCCCCTATGTCCCCCGAGGTCCCCCAAAGTCTCCCGAGGTCCCCCAAAGTCCCCGAAGTCCCTCGAGGTCCCCCAAAGTCCCCCAACACCCCCCAAAGCTCCCCCAATGCCCCCAAAATTTACTCAAGGTCCTCCGAAAGTACCCTGAGGTCCCCCAAAGCACCCCAAGGTCCCCCAAAGGTCCCCAAAAGTCTCCCAACGTCCCCCATGGCCCCCCAAAGTCCCACAAGGTCCCCCAAAGTCTACTTAGGTCCCCCAGATACCCCTAAGGTCCTCCAAAAGTCCCCAGAGGTCCCCGAAAGTCCCCCAAGGTTCCCTAAAGTCCTTCCAAGGTCCTCCAAGGTCCCACAATTTCCCCCCACGTCCCCCAACGTCTCCCAAGGTCCCCCAACGTCCCACAAGGTCCCCCAAGGTCCCCAAAGTCCCTCCAAGGCCCTCCAAAGTCCCCCCAAATCCCTCCAAGGCCCCCCAAAGTCCCCCAAGGTCTTCCCAAAGTCTCCCTATGTCCCCCTAGGTCCTTTAAAGCCTCTAAAAGTCTCCCAGGGTCCACCAAAGTCCCCCATGGTCCCCCAAAGTTCTTCCATGGTTTCCCTAGGTCCCCCACAGTCCCCCGAGGTCCCCCAAAGTCTCCCAAGGTCCCCCAAAATCCTACAAGGTCTCCCAATGTCCTCCAAGGTCCCCCAAAGTCCCATAAGGGCACCCAAGGTCCACAAAGGCCCACCAAAGTCCCCCAAAGTCTTCCCAAAGTCCCCCTATGTCCCCCTAGTTCCCCCAAAGCGTCTCAAAGTCTCCCTGGGTCCCCCAAAGTCACCCATGGTTCCCAAAAGTTTTTCCAAGGTCCCCCACGGTCCCCCGAGTTCCCCCAATGTCTCCCGAGGTCCCCAAAGTCCCCTAAAGTCCCATAATGTCTTCCCAAAGCCTCCCAAGTCCCCCAAAAGTCCCCTAAGGTCCTCCAACAGTCCCCCTAGGTCCTCCCACGGTCCCCCGAGGTCCCCCAAAGCCTCCCAAAGTCCCCCACGCTCCCCCAATGTCCTCCAAAGGTCCCCAAAGGTACCCCACCATTCCCCAAAGTCCCCAAAGTTCCTGCAAAGTTCCAAAGGTTCCCCAAGGTCCCCCAAGGTCCCACAAGGTCCCCCAATGCCTCCCAAAGTCCCTCAAAGTCCCCTGAGGTCCCCCAAAGTCCCCCGAGGTCCCCCTTAGCCTCCCACGGTTTTCCGAGGTCCCCCAAATTATCCCAACATCCCCCAAAGCCCCCCAAAGTCCCCCAAGGTTCTCCAAGGGTCCCCCAAGGTCTCCCACGGTCCCCAAAAAGTTTTTCCAAGGTCCCTAACAGTCCTCCGAGGTCCCCCAAAGTCTCCCGAGGTCCCCAAAGTCCCCTAAAGTCCCCTAACGTCCCCAAAAGTTCCCCTTGGTCCTCCAAACGTCCCCAAAGGTTCCCCAAAGCCTACCAAGTTCCCAAAGGTCCCCCAACAGTCCCCTTAGGTCCTCCAACAGTCTCCCTAGGCCCTCCCACGGTCCCCCGAGGTCCCCCAACCCCTCCCAAAGTCCCCCACGCTCCCCCAAGGTCCTCCAAAGGTCCCCGAAGGTACCCTAACGTCCCCGAAAGTCCCAAATGTTCCCCCAAAGTTCCAAAGGTTCCCCAAGGTCCACCAAAGCCTCCAAAAGTCCCCCAAAGTCCCTTCAAGGCCCCCCAAAGTCTCCCTATGTCCCCCAAGGTCCCGCCTAGGCTCTCAATGTCTACCCAGGGTCCCCCAAAGTCCCCCATGGTCCCCAAAAGTTCTTCCAAGGGCCCCCAAGGTCCCCCAGAGTACCCCGAGGTCCCCCAAAGTCTCCCGAGGTCCCCCAAAGTCCCCTTAAGCCCCCAACGTCCCCTAAAGTCTCCCAAGGTTTCCAAAAGTCCAATAAGGTCCCCAAGGTCACCCAACGTCCCCCAAGGTCCCCAAAGGGTCCCCCAAGGACCCCCAAAGTCCCACAAGGTTCCCCAAAGTCCCACAAGGTCACCCAACCTCGCAGAAGTCCCCCAAGGTCCCCCAAGGTCCCCAAAGTTCCCCCAAAGTCCCCCGAGGTCCCCCAAAGTCTCCCGAGGTCCCCTGAAGTCCCCCAAAGTCTCCTGAGGCCCCCAAAAGTCCACCAAGGTCCTCCAAGGGTTCCCCAAGGTCTCCCATGGTCCCCAAAAGTTTTTCCAAGGTCCCCCACGGTCCCCCGAGGTCCCCCAAAGTCTCCTGAGGTCCCCAAAGTCCCCTAAAGTCCCCTAATGTCCCCTAAAGTCCCCCAAGGTCTTCCAAAAGTCCCCCAAGGTCCTCCAAACGTCCCCAAATTTTCCCCAGAGCCTCCCAAGGTCCCCCAAGGTCCCCCAACAGTCCCCTAAGGTCCTCCAACATTCCCCCTAGGTCCTCCCACGGTCCCCCGAGGTCCCCTAAAGCCTCCCAAAGTCCCCCACGCTCCCCCGAGTTCCTCCAAAGGTCCCCAAAGGTCCCCCAACTTCCCCCAAAGTCCACAAAGTTCCCCCAAATTTCCAAAGGTTCCCCAAGGTCCCCCAAAGTCCCACAATGTTCCCCAACGCGTCCCAAAGTCCCCCAAAGTCCCCCGAGGTCCCCCAAAGTCCCCCGAGGTCCCTCAAAGCCTCCCATAGTCCCCCGAAGTCCCCCAAAGTATCCCAGTGTCCCCCAAGGCCCCTCAAAGTCCAAAAAAGGTCCCCCAAAGTCTCCTAAGTTCCCCAAGAAACCCCAAGGTCCTCCAAAAGTCCCCCAAGACCCCGCAAAGTCCCCCGAGGTCTCCCAAGGTCCCCCAAAGTCCTTCCAATGTCCCCCAATGTCCCCCAATGTCCCCCGAGGTCCCCCAAAGTCTCCCGAGGTCCCCAAAAGTCCCCAAAGTCTCCTGAGGACCCCCAAAGTCCCCCAAGGTCCTCCAAGGGTCCCCCAAGGTCTCCCATGGTCTCCAAAAGTTTTTCCAAGATCCCCCAGGGTCCCCCACAGACCCCCCGGTTCCCCAAAGTCTCCATAGGTCCACAAAGTCCCCTAAAGTCCTCTAATGTCCCTTAAAGTCCCCCAAGGTCTTCCAAAAGTCCCCCTAGGTCCTCCAAACGTCCCCAAAGGTTCCCCAAAGCCTCCCAAGGTCCCCCAAGGTCCCCCTACAGTCCCCTAAGGTCCTCCAACAGTCCCCCTAGGTCCTCCCATGGTCCCCCGAGGTCCCCTAAAGCCTCCCAAAGTCCCCCACGCTCCCCCAAGGTCCTCCAAAGGTCCCAAAAGATCCCCCAACGTCCCCCAAAGTCCACAAAGTTCCCCCAAAGTTCCAAAGGTTCCCCAAGGTCCCCCAAAGTTCCACAATGTCCCCCAAAGCGTCCCAAAGTCCCCCAAAGTCCCCCGAGGTCCCCCAAGTCCCCCGAGGTCCCCAAAAGCCTCCCACGGTCCCCCAAAGTCCCCCAAAGTATCCCAACGTCCCCCAAGACCCCTCAAAGTCCCAAAAGGTCCCCCAAGGTCTCCTGAGTTCCCCCAGAAACCCCCAAGGTCCTCCAAAAGTCCCCCAAGACCCCGCAAAGTCCCCCGAGGTCTCCCAAGGTCCCCCAAAGTCCTTCCAGTGTGCCCCAAGGCCCCCCAATGTCCCCCGAGGTCCCCCAAAGTCTCCCGAGGTCCCCCAAAGTCCCCGAAGTCTCCTGAGGCCCCCCAAAGTCCCCCAAGGTCCTCCAAGGGTCCCCCAAGGTCTCCCATGGTCTTCAAAAGTTTTTCCAAGATCCCCCAGGGTCCCCCACAGACCCCCCGGTCCCCCAAAGTCTCCCGAGGTCCACAAAGTCCCCTAAAGTCCTCTAATGTCCCCTAAAGTCCCCCAAGGTCTTCCAAAAGTCCCCTTAGGTCCTCCAAACGTCCCCAAAGGTTCCCCAAAGCCTCCCAAGGTCCCCCAAGGTCCCCCAAAAGTCCCCTAAGGTACTCCAACAGTCCCCCTAGGTCCTCCCACGGTCCCCCGAGGTCCCCCAAAGCCTCCCAAAGTCCCCCACGCTCCCCCAAGGTCCTCCAAAGGTCCCCAAAGGTCCTCCCAATGTCTCCTTAGGTCCCCCAAAGCCTCTCAATGTCTCCCAGAGTCCCCAAAAGTCCCCCATGGTCCCCCAAAGTTCTTCCAAGGTCCCCCAAGGTCCCCCACAGTACCCCTAGATCCCCCAAAATCTCCCGAGGTCCCCCAAAGTCCCCTAAAGTCCCATAAGTCCCCTAAAGTCTCCCAAGGTTTCCAAAAGTCCAATAAGGTCCCCAAGGTATCCCAAAGTCCCCCAACGTCCCCAAAAGTCCCCGGAGGTCCCCGGAGGTCCCCGGAGGTCCCCCAACGTCCTCCAAGCTCCCCCAAAGTCCTCCAACAGTCCCCCAAGTTCCCCTAAAGTCCCCAAAGGTCCCCGAAAGTGCCCCAAGGTCCCCCAAAGTCCCCAAAGGTCCCCGAAAGTCCCCCAAGGTCCCCCAAAGTCCTTCCAAGGTCCTCCAAGGTCCCACAATTTCCCCCTAGGTCCCCCAACGTCTCCCAAGGTCCCCCAAATTCCAACAAGGTCCCCCAAGGTCCCCAAAGTCCCTCCAAGGCCCCCTAAAGTCCCCCAAGGTCTTCCCAAAGTCTCCCTATGTCCCCCTAGGTCCTGCAAAGCCTCTCAAAGTCTCCCAGGGTTCCCCAAAGTCCCCCATGGTCCCCCAAAGTTCTTCCAAGGTCGCGTTAGGTCCTCCATAGTCCCCCGAGGTCCCCCAAAGTCCCCCAACACCCCCTAAAGTTCCCCCAAGGCCCCCCAATGTCCCTCACGGTCCTCCCAAAGTCTCCCTAGGTCCCCCAGGGTCCCCCAAGGTCCCCCAAAGTCCCCCAAGGACCCTGGAGGTCCTCCAAAGTCCCCCGAGGTCTCCCAAAGTCCTCAAAGGTCCTCCAAATTACCCCCAAGGTCCCCTATAAAGTCCCCCAAGGTCCCCCAAAGTTCCAACGTTCCTCTAAGGTCCCCCAAAGTCCCCCAAGGTCTCCCAAAGTCTCCCAAGATACCCCAATGTCCCCCGAGATCCCACAAAGCCCCCCAAGGTCCCCCAAAGGTCCCATAAAATCTCCCAACGTCCCCCAAGGCCCCCCAAAGTCCCACAAGGTCCCCCAAAGTCTCCTTAGGTCCCCCAGATACCCCTAAGGTCCTCCAAAAGTCCCCAAAGGTCCGCGAAAGTCCCCCAAGGTTCCCCAAAGTCCTTCCAAGGTCCCCTAAGGTCCCCCAATTTCCCCCTAGGTCCCCGAACGTCTCCCAAGGTCCCCCAACGTCCTCCAAGATCTCCCAATGTCCACGAAGGTCCCTCAAAGTCCCACAAGGTCCCCCAAGGTCCCCCAAGGTCCCCAAAGTCCCTCCAAGGCCCCAAAAAGTCCCACAAGTCCCCCAAGATCTCCTGAAGTCCCCCAGAAACCCCCAAGGTCCTCAAATAGGTCCCCAAAAATCCCCCAAAGTCCCCCAAGGTCCCCTAAAGTCCCCAAAGGTCTCCGAAAGACCCACAAGATCCCCCAAAGCCTCCCAAAGTCACACGAAATCCGCTGAGGTCCCCCAAAGTCCCCCGAGGTCCCCCAAATGCCTCCCACGGTCCCCCGAGGTCCCCCAAAGTATCCAAACGTCCCATAAAGTCTCCAAAAATCCCCCAATGCCCCCCAACGTCCCACAAGGTCCCCCAAAGTCTCCTTTGTTCCCCCCGGAACCCCCAAGGTCCTCCAAAAGTCCCCCAAGGTCCCCCAAAGTCCCCCGAGGTCCCCCGACGTCCCGCACGCTCCCCCAAAGTCCTCCAACAGTCCCCCAACGTCCCCTACGGTCCCGAAAGTCCCCCGAGGTCCCCCAAAGTCCCCCAAAGTCCCCAAACACCCCCAAAAGTCCCCCAAGGCCCCCCAAAGTCCCCCCCAGGTCCTCCCATGGTCTCCCTAGGTCCCCCAAAAGCCTCTCAAGTTCTCCCAGAGTCCCACAAAGTCCCCCATGGTCCCACAAAGTTCTTCCAAGGCCCCCCAAGGTCTCCCACAGTACCCCGAGGTCCCCCAAAGTCTCCCAAGGTCCCCCAAAGTCCCCTAAAGTCCCCAACGTCCCCTAAAGTCCCCAATGTTCCCCCAAAGTTCCAAAGGTTCGCCAAGGTCCACCAAAGCCTCCAAAAGTCCCCCAAAGTCCCTTCAAGGCCCCCTAAAGTCTCCCTATGTCCCCCTAGGTCCCGCCTAGCCTCTCAATGTCTACCCAGGGTCCCCCAAAGTCCCCCATGGTACCCCAAAGTTCTTCCAAGGTCCCCCAAGGTCCCCCAGAGTACCCCGAGGTCCCCCAAAGTCTCCCGAGGTCCCCCAAAGTCCCCTAAAGCCCCCAACGTCCCCTAAATTCTCCCAAGGTTTCCAAAAGTCCAATAAGGTCCCCAATGTCACCCAAAGTCCCCCAAGGTCCCCAAATGGTCCCCCAAGGACCCCCAAAGTCCCCCAAGGTTCCCAAAAGTCCCCAAAGGTCCCCGAAAGTCCCCCAAGGTTCCCCAAATCCTTCCAAGGTCCCCTAAGGTCCCCCAATGTCCCCCTAGGTCCCCGAACGTCTCCCAAGTTCCCCCGACGTCCTCCAAGATCTCCCAATGTCCACGAAGGTCCCTCAAAGTCCCACAAGGTCCCCCAAGGTCCCCAAAGTCCCTCCAAGGCCCCCAAAAGTCCCACAAGTCCCCCAAAGTCTCCTGAAGTCCCCCAGAAACCCCCAAGGTCCTCAAAAAGTCCCCAAACGTCCCCCAAAGTCCCCCAAGGTCCCCTAAAGTCCCCTAAGGTCTCCGAAAGACCCACAAGATCCCCCAAAGCCTCCCAAAGTCCCCCAAAATCCACTGAGGTCCACCAAAGTCCACCGAGGTCCCCCAAATGCCTCCCACGGTCCCCCGAGGTCCCCCAAAGTATCCAAACGTCCCATAAAGTCTCCAAAAATCCCCCAAGGCCCCCCAACGTCCCACAAGGTCCCCCAAAGCCTCCTTAGGTCCCCCAGGAACCCCCAAGGTCCTCCAAAAGTCCCCCAAGGTCCCCCAAAGTCCCCCGAGGTCCCCCAACGTCCCGCACGCTCCCCCAAAGTCCTCCAACAGTCCCCCAACGTCCCCTACGGTCCCGAAAGTCCCCCGAGGTCCCCCAAAGTCCCCCAAAGTCCCCAAACACCTCCGAAAGTCCCCCAAGGCCCCCCAAAGTCCCCCCAAGGTCCTCCCATGGTCTCCCTAGGTCCCCCAAAAGCCTCTCAATGTCTCCCAGAGTCCCCCAAAGTCCCCCATTGTCCCACAAAGTTCTTCCAAGGTCCCCCAAGGTCTCCCACAGTACCCCGAGGTCCCCCAAAGTCTCCCGAGGTCCCCCAAAGTCCCCTAAAGTCCCCAATGTCCCCTAAATTCCCCAATGTTCCCCCAAAGTTCCAAAGGTTCCCTAAGGTCCACCAAAGCCTCCAAAAGTCCCCCAAAGTCCCTTCAAGACCCCCTAAAGTCTCCCTATGTCCCCCTAGGTCCCGCCTAGCCTCTCAATGTCTACCCAGCGTCCCTCAAAGTCCCCCATGGTACCCCAAAGTTCTTCCAAGGTCCCCCAAGGTCCCCCAGAGTACCCCGAGGTCCCCCAAAGTCTCCCGAGGTCCCCCAAAGTCCCCTAAAGCCCCCAACGTCCCCTAAATTCTCCCAAGGTTTCCAAAAGTCCAATAAGGTCCCCAAGGTCACCCAAAGTCCCCCAAGGTCCCCAAATGGTCCCCCAAGGACCCCCAAAGTCCCACAAGGTTCCCAAAAGTCCCACAAGGTCACCCTACCTCGCAGATGTCCCCAGAGGTCTCCGAAGGTCCCCCAAAGTTCCCCCAAGGCCCCCCAAAATCCCACAAGGTCCCCCAAAATCCCCCGAGGTCCCCGAAGGTCCCCTACAGTCCCCAAAGGTATCCGAAAGTCCCCCAAGGTCCCCCAAAGTCCTTCCAAGGTCCCCCAAGGTCCCCCACATGTCCCCCGAGGTCCCCCAAAGTCTCCCGAGGTCCCCTAAAGTCCCCCAAAGTCTCCTGAGGCCCCCAAAAGTCCCCCAAGATCCTCCAAGGGTTCCCCAAGGTCTCCCATGGTCCCCAAAAGTTTTTCCAAGGGCCCCCACAGTCCCCCGAGTTCCCCCAAAGTCTCCCGAGGTCCCCAAAGTCCCCTAAAGTCCCCTAATGTCCCCTATAGTCCCCCAAGGTCTTCCAAAAGTCCCCCAAGGTCCTCCAAACGTCCCCAAATGTTCCCCAAAGCCTCCCAAGGTCCCCCAAGGTCCCCCAACAGTCCCCTAAGGTCCTCCAACAGTCCCCCTAGGTCCGCCCACGGTCCCCAGAGGTCCCCTAAAGCCTCCCAAAGTCCCCCACGTTCTCCCGAGGTCCTCCAAAGGTCCCCAAAGGTCCCCCAACGTCCCCCAAAGTTCAGAAAGTTCCCCCAAAGTTCCAAAGGTTCCCCAAGGTCCCCCAAAGTCCCACAATGTCCCCCAAAGCGTCCCAAAGTCCCCCAAAGTCCCACGAGGTCCCCCAAAGTCCCCCGAGGTCCCCAAAAGCCTCCCACGGTCCCCCGAGGTCCCCCAAAGTATCCCAACGTCCCCCAAGGCCCCTCAAACTCCCAAAAGGTCCCCCAAAGTCTCCTGAGTTCCCCCAGAAACCCCCAAGGTCCTCCAAAAGTCCCCCAAGACCCCGCAAAGTCCCCGAGGTCTCCCAAGGTCTCCCAAAGTCCTTCCAATGTCCCCCAAGGTCCCCCAATGTCCCCCGAGGTCCTCCAAAGTCTCCCGAGGTCCCCCAAAGTCCCCGATGTCTCCTGAGGCCCCCAAAAGTCCCCCAATGTCCTCCAAGGGTCCCCCAAGGTCTCCAATGGTCTCCAAAAGTTTTTCCAAGATCCCCCAGGGTCCCCCACATACGGTCCCCCAAAGTCTCCTGAGGTCCACAAAGTCCCCTAAAGTCCTCTAATGTCCCCTAAAGTCCCCCAAGGTCTTCCAAAAGTCCCTCTAGGTCCTCCAAACGTCCCCAAAGGTTCCCCAAAGCCTCCCAAGGTCCCGCAAGGTCCCCCAAAAGTCCCCTAAGGTACTCCAAAAGTCCCCCTAGGTCCTCCCACGGTCCCCCGAGGTCCCCCAAAGCCTCCCAAAGTCCCCCTCGCTCCCCCTAGGTCCTCCAAAGGTCCCCCAACGTCCCCAAAGGTTCCCCAAAGCCTACCAAGTTCCCCCAAGGACCTCCAACAGTCCCACAAGGTCCTCCCACGGTCCCCCGAGGTCCCCCAAAGCCTCCCAAAGTCCCCCACGCTCCCCCTAAATCCTCCAAAGGTCCCCCAAGGTCCCCCAACGTCCCCAAAGGTTCCCCAAAGCCTACCAAGCTCCCCCAAGGACCTCCAACAGTCCCACAAGGTCTTCCCACGGTCCCTCGAGGACCCCCAAAGTATCCCAGTCCCCCACGCTCCCCCAAGGTCCTCCAAAGGTCCCCCAAGGTACCCCAACATCCCCAAAAGTCCCCAAAGTTCCCCAAAAGTTCCAAAGGTTCCCCAAAGTCCCCCAAAGTCCCACAAGGTCCCCCAAAGACTCCCAAAGTCCCCCACAGTCCCCCGAGGTCCCCCAAAGTCCCCCGAGGTCACTAAAAGCCTCCCACAGTCCCCCGAGGTCCCCCAAAGTATCCCAACGTCCCCCAAGGCCCCCCAAAGTCCCACCAGGTCCCCCAAAGTCTCCTGAGGTCCCCCAGAAAACCCCAAGGTCCTCCAAAAGTCCCCCAAGGTCCCCCAAAGTCCCCCGAGGTCCCCCAGGGTCCCCTAAAGTCCCAAAGGTCTCCGAAAGACCCCCAAGGTCCCCCATAGACCTTCCAAAGTCTCCCGAGGTCCCCCTAAGTCCCCGAAGTCCCTCGAGGTCCCCCAAAGTCCCCCAACACCCCCCAAAGCCCCCCAAGGTCCCCCAAAGGTCCCCTAAAGTCTCCCAACGTCCCCCTTGGCCCCCCAAAGTCCCACAAGGTCCCCCAAAGTCTCCTTAGGTCTCCCAGATACCCCTAAGGTCCCCCAATGTCCCCCTAGGTCCCCGAACATCTCCCAAGGTCCCCCAACATCCTCCAAGGTCTCCCAATGTCCACGAAGGTCCCCCAAAGTCCCACAAGGTCCCCCAAGGTCTCCAAAGTCCCTCCAAGGCCCCCAAAAGTCCCACAAGTCCCCCAAAGTCTCCTGAGGTCCCCCAGAAACCCCCAAGGTCCTCCAAAAGTCCCCAAACGTCCCCCAAAGTCCCCTGAGGTCCCCCAAGGTCCCCTAAAGTCCCCAAAGGTCTCCGAAAGACCCCCAAGGTCCCCCAAAGTCCTTCCAAGGTCCGCCAAGGTCCCCAACGGTCCCCCGAGGTCCGCCAAAGCCTCCCAAAATCGCACAAGCTCCACCAAGGTCCTCCGAAGGTCCCCCAAGGTCCCCCAAAAGTCCCCCAAGGTCCTCCAAAGTCCCCCTAGGTCCTCCAAAGGTCCCCCAAGGTCCCTGACATTCTCCCAAGGTCCCCCAATGTCCCCCCACGTCCCCGAAGGCTCTCCCAAAGGTCTGCAAAGTCCCAGAGGTATCCCAAAGTCTCCCCTAGGTCCCCCAACGTCTGCCAAGGTCCCCCAAGGTCCCCCAACGTCCCCCAAGGTCCCCAAAGCCTCCCAAAGTCCCCAAAAATCCCCTGAGGTCCCCCAAAGTCCCCCGAGGACCCCAAAAGCCTCCCACGGTCCCCCGAAGTCCCCCAAAGTCTCCCAACGTCCCCCTTGGCCCCCCAAAGTCCCCCAAAGTCCCCCAAGGTCCCTGGAGGTCCTCCAAAGTCCCCCGAGGTCCCCCAACGTCCCCAAACGTTCCCCAAAGCCTACCAAGTTCCCCCAAGGACCTCCAACAGTCCCACAAGGTCCTCCCACGGTCCCCCGAGGTCCCCCAAAGTTTCCAAGTCCCTCACGCTCCCCCAAGGTCCTCCAAAGGTCCCCCAAGGTACCCCAACGTCCCCCAAAGTCCCCAAAGTTCCCCAAAAGTTTCTAAGGTTCCCCAAGGTCCCCCAAAGTCCCAAAAGGTCCCCCAAAGCCTCCCAAAGTCCCCCACAGTCCCCTGAGGTCCCCCAAAGTCCCCGGAGGTCACCCAAAGCCTCCCAAAGTCCCCCGAGGTCCCCCAAAGTATCCCAAAGTCCCCCAAGGTCCCCCAACGTCCCCCGAGGTCCCCCAAGGTCCCCCAAGGTCCCCTATAGTCCCTAAGGTCTCCGATAGACCCCCAAGGTCCCCCAAAGTCCATCCAAGGTCCCCCAAGGTCCCCCTATGTCCCCCGAGGTTCCCCAAAGTCTCCCGAGGTCCCCCAAAGTCTCCGAAGTCCCTCGAGGTCCCCCAGTCCCCCAACACCCCCCAAAGTTCCCCCAAGGCCCCCCAAAGTTCCTCAAGGTCCTCCCAAAGTCCCCCGAGGTCCCCCAAAGCACCCCAAGGTCCCCCAAAGGTCCCCAAAAGTCTCCCAACGTCCCCCATGGCCCCCTTAAGTCCCACAAGGTCCCCCAAAGTCTCCATAGGTCCCCCAGATACCCCTAAGGTCCTTCAAACGTCCCCAAAGGTCCCCGAAAGTCCCCCAAGGTTCCCTAAAGTCCTTCCAAGGTCCCCTAAGGTGCCCCAATGTCCCCCTAGGTCCCCGAACGTCTCCCAAGGTCCCCCAACATCCTCCAAGGTCTCCCAATGTCCAAGAAGGTCCCTCAAAGTCCCACAAGGTCCCCCAAGGTCCCCAAAGTCCCTCCAAGGCCCCCAAAAGTCCCACAAGTCTCCCAAAGTCTCCTGAAGTCCCCCAGAAACCCCCAAGGTCCTCAAAAAGTCCCCAAACGTCCCCCAAAGTCCCCTGAGGTCCCCCAAGTTCCCCTAAAGTCCCCAAAGGTCTCCGAAAGACCCCCAAGGTCCCCCAAAGTCCTTCCAAGGTCCCCCAAGGTCCCCAACGGTCCCCCGAGGTCCGCCAAAGCCTCCCAAAGTAACGCAGGCTCCACCAAGGTCCTCCAAAGGTCCCCCAAGGTCCCCCAAAAGTCTCCCAAGGTCCTCCAAAGTCCCCCTAGGTCCTAAAAAAGTCCCCCAAGGTCCCTGACATTCTCCCAAGGTCCCCCAATGTCCCCCGACGTCCCTGAAGGCTCTCCCAAAGGTCCGCAATGTCCCAGAGGTATCCCAAAGTCTCCCCTAGGTCCCCCAACGTCTGCCAAGATCCCCCAAGGTCCCCCAAAGTCCCACAAGGTCCCCCAAAGCCTCCCAAAGTCCCCCAAAATCCACTGAGGTCCCCCAAAGTCCCCCGAGGTCCCCCAAATGCCTCCTACGGTCCCCCGAGGTCCCCCAAAGTATCCAAACGTCCCATAAAGTCTCCCAAAATCCCCCAAGGCCCCCCAAAGTCCCACAAAGTCCCCCAAAGTCTCCTTAGGTCCCCCAGGAACCCCCAAGGTCCTCCAAAAGTCCCCCAAGGTCCCCCAAAGTCCCCCGAGGTCCCCCAACGTCCCGCACGCTCCCCCAAAGTCCTCCAACAGTCCCCCAACGTCCCCTACGGTCCCGAAAGTCCCCCGAGGTCCCCCAAAGTCCCCCAAAGTCCCCCAACACCCCCAAAAGTCCCCAAAGGCCCCCAGAAGTCCCCCCAAGGTCCTCCCAAGGTCTCCCTAGGTCCCCCAAAAGCCTCTCAATGTCTCCCAGATTCCCCCAAAGTCCCCCATGGTCCCCCAAAGTTCTTCCAAGGTCCCCCAAGGTCCCCCAGAGTACCCCGAGGTCCCCCAAAGTCTCCCAAGGTCCCCCAAAGTCCCCTAAAGCCCCCAACGTCCCCTAAAGTCTCCCAAGGTTTCCAAAAGTCCAATAAGGTCCCCAAGGTCACCCAAAGTCCCCCAAGGTCCCCAAATGGTCCCCCAAGGACCCCCAAAGTCCCACAAGGTTCCCCAAAGTCCCACAAGGTCACCCAACCTCGCAGAAGTCCCGCAAGGTCCCCCAAGGTCCCCAAAGGTCCCCCAAGGTCCCCCGAGGTCCCCCAAAGTCTCCCGAGGTCCCCTGAAGTCCCCCAAAGTCTCCTGAGGCCCCCCAAAGTCCCCCAAGGTCCTCCAAGGGTCCCCCAAGGTCTCCCATGGTCCCCAAAAGTTTTTCCAAGGTCCCCCACAGTCCCCCGAGGTCCCCCAAAGTCTCCCAAAGTCCCCCAAAGTCCCCTAAAGCCCCAAACGTCCCCTAAATTCTCCCAAGGTTTCCAAAAGTCCAATAAAGTCCCCAAGGTCACCCAAAGTCCCCCAAGGTCCCCAAATGGTCCCCCAAGTACCCCCAAAGTCCCCCAAGGTTCCCAAAAGTCCCACAAGGTCACCCTACCTCGCAGAAGTCCCCCGAGGTCTCCGAAGGTCCCCCAAAGTTCACACAAGGCCCCCCAAAGTCCCACAAGGTCCCCCAAAATCCCCCGAGGTCCCCAAAGGTCCGCTACAGTCCCCAAAGGTATACGAAAGTCCCCCATGGTCCCCCAAAGTCCTTCCAAGGTCCCCCAATGTCCCCCAATGTCCCCCGAGGTCCCCCAAAGTCTCCCGAGGTCCCCTAAAGTCCCCCAAAGACTCCTGAGGCCCCAAAAAGTCCCCCAAGGTCCTCCAAGGGTTCCCCAAGGTCTCCCATGGTCCCCAAAAGTTTTTCCAAGGTCCCCCACGGTCCCCCAAGGTCCCCCAAAGTCTCCCCAAAGTCCCCTAAAGTCCCCTAATGTCCCCTAAAGTCACCCTAGGTCTTCCAAAAGTCCCCCAAGGTCCTCTAAACGTCCCCAAATGTTCCCCAAAGCCTCCCAAGGTCCCCCAACAGTCCCCCTAGGTCCTCCCACGGTCCCCCGACGTCCCCTAAAGCCTCCCAAAGTCCCCCACGCTCCCCCAAGGTCCTCCAAAGGTCCCCAAAGATCCCCCAACGTCCCCCAAAGTCCACAAAGTTCCCCCAAAGTTCCAAAGGTTCCCCAAGGTCCCCCAAAGTCCCACAATGTCCCCCAAAGAATCCCAGAGTCCCCTAAAGTCCCCCGAGGTCCCCCAAAGTCCCCCGAGGTCCCCAAAAGCCTCCCGCGGTCCCCCGAAGTGCCCCAAAGTATCCCAACGTCCCCCAAGGCCCAAAAAGATTCCCCAAAGCCTACAAAGTTCCCCCAAGGACCTCCAACAGTCCCACAAGGTCCTCCCACGGTCCCCCGAGGTCCCCTAAAGTATCCCAGTCCCCCACGCTCCCCCAAGGTCCTCCAAAGGTCCCCCAAGGTACCCCAACATCCCCCAAAGTCCCCAAAGTTCCCCAAAAGTTTCAAAGGTTCCCCAAGGTCCCCCAAAGTCCAAAAAAGGTCCCCCAAAGACTCCCAAAGTCCCCCACAGTCCCCCGAGGTCCCCCAAAGTCCCCCGAGGTCACCCAAAGCCTCCCACAGTCCCCCGAGGTCCCCCAAAGAATCCCAACGTCCCCCAAGGCCCCCCAAAGTCCCACCAGGTCCCCCAAAGTCTCCTGAGGTCCCCCAGAAAACCCCAAGGCCCTCCAAAAGTCCCCCAAGGTCCCCCAAAGTCCCCCGAGGTCCCCCAAGGTCCCCCAAAGTCCCAAAGGTCTCCGAAAGACCCCCAAGGTCCCCCAAAGTCCTTCCAAGGTCCCCCTATGTCCCCCGAGGTCCCCCAAAGTCTCCCGAGGTCCTCCAAAGTCCCCAAAGTCCCTCGAGGTCCCCCAAAGTCCCCCAACACCCCCCAAAGTTCCCCCAAGGTCCCTCAAGGTCCTCCCAAAGTCTCCCTAGGTCCCCCAAAGTTCCCCAAGGTCCCCCAAAGTCCCCCAAGGTCCCTGGAGGTCCTCCAAAGTCCCCCGAGGTCCCCCAACGTCCCCAAAGGTTTCCCACAGCCTACCAAGTTCCCCCAAGGACCTCCAGCAGTCCCACAAGGTCCTCCCACCATCCCCCAAGGTCCCCCAAAGTTTCCAAGTTCCCCACGCTCCCCCAAGGTACTCCAAAGGTCCCTCAAGGTACCCCAACGTCCCCCAAAGTCCCCAAAGTTCCCCAAAAGTGTAAAAGGTTCCCCAGGGTCCCCCAAAGTCCCACAAGGTCCCCCAAAGCCTCCCAAAGTCCCCCACAGTCCCCTGAGGTCCCCCAAACTCCCCGGAGGTCACGCAAAGCCTCCCACAGTCCCCCGAGGTCCCCCAAAGTATCCCAAAGTCCCCCAAGGTCCCCCAAAGTCCCCCGAGGTCCCCCAAGGTCCCCTATAGTCCCAAAGGTCTCTGAAAGACCCCCAAGGTCCCCCAAAGTCCATCCAAGGTCCCCCAAGGTCCCCCTATGTCCCCCGAGGTCCCCCAAAGTCTCCCGAGGTCCCCCAAAGTCCCCGAAGTCCCTCGAGGTCCCCCAAAGTCCCCCAACACCCCCCAAAGTTCCCCCAAGGCCCCCAAAAGTTTCTCAAGGTCCTCCCAAAGTCCCCCGAGGTCCCCCAAAGCACCCCAAGGTCCCCCAAAGGTCCCCAAAAGTCTCCCAACGTCCCCCATGGCCCCCCAAAGTCCCACAAGGTCCCCCAAAGTCTCCTTAGGTCCCCCAGATACCCCTAATGTCCTCCAAAAGTCCCCAAAGGTCCCCAAAAGTCCCCCAAGGTTCCCTAAAGTCCTTCCAAGGTCCCCTAAGGTCCCCCAATGTCCCCCTAGGTCCCCGAACGTCTCCCAAGGTCCCCCAACATCCTCCAAGGTCTCCCAATATCCACGAAGGTCCCTCAAAGTCCCACAAGGTCCCCCAAGGTCCCCAAAGTCCCTCCAAGGCCCCCAAAAGTCCCACAAGTCCCCCAAAGTCTCCTGAAGTCCCCCAGAAACCCCCAAGGTCCTCCAAAAGTCCACAAACGTCCCCCAAAGTCCCCTGAGGGCCCCCAAGGTCCGCTAAAGTCCCCAAAGGTCTCCTAAAGACCCCCAAGGTCCCCCAAAGTCCTTCCACGGTCCCCCAAGGTCCCCCACGGTCCCCCGAGGTCCGCCAAAGCCTCCCAAAGTCGCGCACGCTCCACCAAGGTCCTCCAAAGGTCCCCTAAGGTGCCCCAAAAGTCCCCCAAGGTCCTTCAAAGTCCTCCTAGGTCCTCAGAAAGTCCCCCAAGGTCCCTGACATTCTCCCTAGATCCCCCAATGTCCCCCAACGTCCCCGAAGGCTCTCCCAAAGGTCTGCAAAGTCCCAGAGGTAACCCAAAGTCTCCCCTAGGTCCCCCAACGTCTGCCAAGGTCCCCCAAGGTCCCCCAAAGTCCCACAAGGTCCCCAAACCCTCCCAAAGTCCCCAAAAAAACCCTGAGGTCCCCAAAACTCCCCCGAGGTCCCCCAAATGCCTCCCACGGTCCCCCGAGGTCCCCCAAAGTATCCAAACGTCCCCAAAAGTCTCCCAACATCCCCCAAGGCCCCCCAAAGTCCCACAAGGTCCCCCAAAGTCCCCCGAGGTCCCCCAACGTCCCGCACGCTCCCCCAAAGTCCTCAAAAAGTCCCCCTACGGTCCCTAAAGTCCCCCAAGGTCCCCCAAAGTCCCCCAAAGTCACCCAACACCCCCCAAAGTTCCCCCAAGGCCCCCAAAAGTTCCTCAAGGTCCTCCCAAAGTCCCCCGAGGTCCCCCAAAACAACCCAAGGTCCCCCAAAAGTCTCTCAACGTCCCCCATGGCCCCCCAAAGTCCCACAAGGTCCCCCAAAGTCTCCTTAGGTCCCCCAGATACCCCTAAGGTCCTCCAAAAGTCCCCAAAGGTCGCCGAAAGTCCCCCAAGGTTCCCTAAAGTCCTTCCAAGGTCCCCTAAGGTCCCCCAATGTCCCCCTAGGTCCCCGAACATCTCCCAGGGTCCCCCAACATCCCCCAAGGTCTCCCAATGTCCACGAAGGTCCCTCAAAGTCCCACAAGGTCCCCCAAGGTCCCCAAAGTCCTTCCAAGGCCCCCAAAAGTCCCACAAGTCCCCCAGAGTCTCCTGAAGTCCCCCAGACACCCCAAAGCGTCTTAAAATCTCCCTGGGTCCCCCAAAGTCACCCATGGTTCCCAAAAGTTTTTCCAAGGTCCCCCGAGTTCCCCCAATGTCTCCCAAGGTCCCCAAAGTCCCCTAAAGTCCCCTAATGTCTTACCAAAGCCTCCGAATGTCCCCCAAAAGTCCCCTAAGATCCTCCAACAGTCCCCCTAGGTCCTCCCATTGTCCCCCGAGGTCCCCCAAAGCCTCCCAAAGTCCCCCACGCTCCCCCAAGGTCCTCCAAAGGTCCCCAAAGGTACCCCACCATTCCCCAAAGTCCCCAAAGTTCCTGCAAAGTTCCAAAGGTTCCCCAACGTCCCCCAAGGTCCCACAAGGTCCCCCAATGCCTCCCAAAGTCCCCCAAAGTCCCCTGAGGTCCCCCAAAGTCCCCGAGGTCCCCTTTAGCCTCCCACGGTTTTCCGAGGTCCCCCAAATTATCCCAACATCCCCCAAGGCCCCCCAAAGTCCCCCAAGGTTCTCCAAGGGTCCCCCAAGGTCTCCCACGGTCCCCAAAAAGTTTTTCCAAGGTCCCCAACAGTCCCCCGAGGTCCCCCAAAGTCTCCCGAGGTCCCCAAAGTCCCCTAAAGTCCCCTAACGTCCCCAAAAGTTCCCCTTGGTCCTCCAAACGTCCCCAAAGGTTCCCCAAAGCCTACCAAGTTCCCAAAGGTCCCCCAACAGTCCCCTTAGGTCCTCCAACAGTCTCCCTAGGCCCTCCCACGGTCCCCAGAGGTCCCCCAACCCCTCTCGAAGTCCCCCACGCTCCCCCAAGGTCCTCCAAAGGTCCCCGAAGGTACCCCAACGTCCCCGAAAGTCCCCAATGTTCCCCCAAAGTTCCAAAGGTTCCCCAAGGTCCACCAAAGCCTCCAAAAGTCCCCCAAAGTCCCTTCAAGGCCCCCCAAAGTCTCCCTATGTCCCCCAAGGTCCCGCCTAGGCTCTCAATGTCTACCCAGGGTCCCCCAAAGTCCCCCATGGTCCCCAAAAGTTCTTCCAAGGGCCCCCAAGGTCCCCCAGAGTACCCCGAGGTCCCCAAAAGTCTCCCGAGGTCCCCCAAAGTCCCCTAAAGCCCCCAACGTTCCCTAAAGTCTCCCAAGGTTTCCAAAAGTCCAATAAGGTCCCCAAGGTTACCCAAAGTCCCCCAAAGTCCCCAAAGGGTCCCCCAAGGACCCCCAAAGTCCCACAAGGTTCCCCAAAGTCCCACAAGGTCACCCAACCTCGCAGAACTCTCCCAAGATCCCCCAAGGTCCCCAAAGTTCCCCCAAAGTCCCCCGAGGTCCCCCAAAGTCTCCCGAGGTCCCCTGAAGTCCCCCAAAGTCTCCTGAGGCCCCCAAAAGTCCCCCAAGGTCCTCCAAGGGTTCCCCAAGGTCTCCCATGGTCCCGAAAAGTTTTTCCATGGTCCCCCACGGTCCCCCGAGGTCCCCCAAAGTCTCCCGAGGTCCCCAAAGTCCCCTAAAGTCCCCTAATGTCCCCCAACAGTCCCCTAAGGTCCTCCAACAGTCCCCCTAGGTCCTCCCACGGTCCCCCGAGGTCCCCTAAAGCCTCCCAAAGTCCCCCACGCTCCCCCGAGGTCCTCCAAAGGTCCCCAAAGGTCCTCCAACGTCCCCCAAAGTCCACAAAGTTCCCCCAAAGTTCCAAAGGTTCCCCAAGGTCCCCCAAAGTCCCACAATGTTCCCCAAAGCGTCCCAAAGTCCCCCAAAGTCCCCCGAGGTCCCCCAAAGTCCCCCGAGGTCCCCCAAAGCCTCCCACAGTCCCCCGAAGTCCCCCAAAGTATCCCAACGTCCCCCAAGGCCCCTCAAAGTCCAAAAAAAGTCACCCAAAGTCTCCTGAGTTCCCCAAGAAACCCCAAGGTCCTCCAAAAGTCAACCTCATGAACTTTTCGTTCCAGGCACAGGTTTCATGGGTTGAATGAATTCATCATAATGCGTCATTTCTTCTTCTTTGCCATAGAAGAGTTGGATGTTGGTAAGACTTTTCCCCATAGAATGTTTTCCCATTTGCAACATCATTCCCTTGCAGAAAGAGACTATGCAGTTCTTTTGACCGTCCCTCCGATGCCGTCTGGTGCTCCCTTTCCGTGAGAAGTGGCAAAGTAGTCCAAGTTGCTCTTTGAAAACCAAATCTTGAAGCGACATCACATAGAAGAGAGAAATTCTTCTTGTTTTTATATTGTTTGCTAGGACCATCAGACCATCAGTGGATGGTGTGAGCACCAGGAAACCTGTCTCATTGTTTTGAGGACAGGGTCCATGTATGCCCAAGTGGAGGCAGCATCCTGATGCTTGGATTCAGACACAGTACAAAAGCCAGCCTTTTCATCTTTTGTATAGTACATGCCAGTGTCCGGATTGAGTTGGGGGAGGTTCTGATCAAAATGGCTCCCATCTGCGATGTCAACATGCACAATTACACTGTTTTCATCACAGTTGTCTATCATCTTCCTGCACTCTCTGGACTGATTTTTAACCAAACACACGTGTTGTTGTCTCATTGTGCAACAAGTGTTCATACAGCCGTATGAGTTCTGCTATGGTGCCAGTGTGCTTCACAAGTTTAGTGTTGTGGTGAGATTCGCCTGCTACTTGGTCCTTCACCCATTCTCACTGCTGCCACTCAAAATTGATCAGCTCTTGCTGTGTTGCAATAGGTGTGCTTTTGTGAAGACAGCAAGTACAAATGTGCAGGAGACAATGCTTCACTTGGAGGAGAGCAACAAACAAAAGTAATATATGCTGTCATGTCACATACAGTCAACCCGGAAAGTCTGCACACCCCTTTCACCTTCTCCACGTTTCATTACATTACAGACTTATTCTACAGTAGATTGAGTTCATTTTTTGCCTCAAACAGCTACACACAATAGCCCATAATGACAAAGTGAAAGCAGGTTTTTGGACATTTGTGCTAATTTATTAAAAATGTCACAAGTGTGCACACGCTTTGATATGACACCCAAAAGTGAGCTGAGGTGCATTTTGTTTCCACTGATATTGCTTGAGATGTTTCTACAACTTAATTGGAGTCCACCTATGTGTAATCCAATTGATTGGACATGATAGGGGATTGCCAACACCTGCCTATATAAGGTCCCACAGTTGACAGTGCATGTCAGAGCAAACTCCAAGCCATGGGGTCAACGGAATTGTCTGCAGACCTCAGAAACATGATTGTGTCGAGGCATAGATCTGGAGTAGGGTACGGAAAAATGTCTGCAGCTTTACAGGTCCCAAAGAGCACAGTGGCCACCATCATTCCTAAATGGAAGAAGTTTGGAACCACCAAGAATCTTCCTAGACCTGGCCGCCCGGCCAAGCTGAGCAATTGGGGAAGACGGGCCTTGGCCCGGGAGGTGAGCAGGAAACCGAGGGTCACTCTGACAGAGCTCCAGCGTATCCTTGTGGAGATGGGAGAACCTTTCAGAAGATCAACCATCCAGGCAACACTCCACCAATCAGGCCTTTATGGTAGAGTGGCCAGACGGAAGCCACTCCTTAGTAAAAGGCCAATGACAGCCCGCTTGGAGTTTGCCAAAAGGCACCTAGAGGACTCTCAAACCATGAGAATCAAGATTCTCTGGTCGGATGAAACCAAAATTGAACTTTTTGGCCTGAATACCAAGCGTCATGTCTGGAGGAAACCAGGCACCGCCCATCACCTGGCTAATCCCATCCCTACAGTGAAGCATGGCGGTTGCAGCATCATGATGTGGGGAGGTTTTTCAGCAGCGGGAACGGGGAGACTAGTCCTGATAGAGGGAAAGATGAATGCAGTTAAGTACACCGAGATCCTTGAAGAAAACCTGCTCCAGAGCGCTCTGGACCTCAGACTGGGGCAAAGGTTTACCTTCCAACATGACAACGACCCAAAGCACAGCCAAGAGAACAAAGGAGTGGCTTTGGAGTAAGTCTGTAAATGTCCTTGAGTGGCCCAGCCAGAGCCCAGACCTGAATCCAATTGAACATCTGTGGAAAGAGCTGAAAATGGCTGTGTAACGACGCTCCCCATCCAACCTGACGGAGCTTGCAAGGATATGCCAAGAGGAATGGGCAAAAATGTCCAGAAACAAGTGTGCCAAGCTCGTAGCTTCTTTCCCAAGACGCCTTGAAGCTGTAATCGCTTCCAAAGGTGCATCAACCAAGTCTTAGGCTAAGGGTGTGTACAGATATGTAACCCCTAAATAACCTATTTTTGTCAGTAAAATCACATTGCATATTTTCTAAAAACCTGTTTTCACTTCGTCATTATTGGCTATTGTATGTTTGAGGCAAAAAATGAACTCAATCTACTGTAGAATAAGTCTGTAATGTAATGAAACGTGGAGAAGGTGAAAGAGGTGTGCAGACTTTCCGGGTTGACTGTATTTAGTATTTCTACATTACACTATTTCTATATTTAATATAATAAAAAATTACTTGAAAACCATAAAAACATGATTTCACATTGAATGTCAACTCTGTCATTGGCCCGTCACCGTTGTCAGACAGAAAATCAGACGGAGTTGACATCTGGTGGTGTTGACACATTAGGCATTTCTTTCACAAAACTAATGGAGTTCTAGTTCATAGCCATTTAGTTTTTTCTGTTGATGCTAATAGAACTTCAGGAGAATAAAATGAACTAAACATTTCAAATAATTTCCTCAGAAATTGGAAGAGGGAGTTAACATATCATGGCTGTGACAGGAAAAATGTACATTAAGATTTCAAATATACTAAAACTATAAAAAAAACTTACCAGTGCCTGTCTGACATTGAGGCACTCTGCAGAGGTGGAATATAGCAAGGGGTCGTTCAGAGTGACAGCTGCCCTTGCTATTGCCTGATTTTATTATTTTATTTGAATGAATGTCTGATGGTGTTGACAAAAAGTGGGGACACAACGTTGACACCTTAAGAAACACGCATGTGTCATTGAAAAACAACCTTTCTCTGATATGAGATATTATTAAGTGTTGTTTTTGATGAAACAAACTCTTTTTAATCATTACCAGAAAATTTTTATCCATTTTATGTCATGTGAATGATTGAACCCTCCTCTGTGAACACACTGTTTTAGATGTAGTGAGGAGACAATAAGTGTCATAGATTTGATATAATAATTATTAAAGAAAATTGAAGGGGATAATTGTGTTAAATACATCCTAGTATTAATCCCTCATAACATCTACAATTGAAAATATTTCCTTTTTTAAACCTAATAGCAGTTACAATTGCTGGACGTATTTTGTCCCATGTCTCAAGAATCAGTGAGCTGTATTTTAGGAACCAGCACGAGTACAGAGGAGACTGACATGTGATGACATCACATAGCAGTGTCTACTCCATTAAAAGCTCAGACTGAGCAGTAGTTACTCTATTTTCCAAACTGCTCAGCCTCCTTGAAAGATCTATCATCATCTTTGATGAGAGTCAGACAATGAGAGTCTGATCATGTGGAATCCCAAACTCTCTTAAGTTCACTTGGATTCATCATGTTGTTATTGTCAGAATTATCATTAAGCTATTCACTTACAGTACCAATCAAAAGTTCGCGCCCACAATTCATTCGAATGGGAAAGTATGACCCATTCACTTTAATGGGAACTGTGGTGCCCCGACCCCTTACCGGTGCTCCACAGGGCAACCCCAGTGCCACCATGGCGGAAGGGCCCACCGACGTCGACAACGACTAGGGGAAGTGGTGAGTGGGCGCTACCTCCCGAACCACATGCTGGAGGCATTCAGGACCATGGACAGCCCCCAGTAGAACAGGTGAGACTACCGGGCTGCAGCAGTGGAATTTTCCACTCTGCAGCAGCACACCTGATGCTGGTTGGGCTGATCAGCAGGCATGGAAGGTGCAGCCATAAAAGCACCTTCGGCACATTGTTAGGGGGAGGGGAGACCGAGCCCTGAGGAGAGAAGAGGACGCAAGAGGACGGACGAACACGGACGAACACCAAACTTCCCTCCCAAGCAGAAGGGAGCTCACATATGGTGGAGAGAACGCAGGCAGTCTAGATCAACGCTGAAAAAAATAAAAATAAATAAATAAATAAAAAAATGGAGGCCGCCATCCAGGCTGTGTTGCAGACCCAGAGGACCCTGGAGGAGGCCTTGGCTCACCTGTGTGTCAGGAGGGCTGAGAGGGACCGGATGCAGCGGCCACGGGAGGTGTTGACGAAAATGACCGCGGACGACGACGCCGAAGCCTACCTCGAGGTGTTTGAACGCACGGCCCGCCGTGAGGGATGGCCCCGGGAAGGCTGGGGTGGCATTGTGGCCCCGTTCCTGGCTGGGGAGGCTCAGAAGGCCTGCCGGGACCTCGGTGAAGCGGAGGCGGCCAGCTATGACCGACTCAAAGCAGCCGTTATGGCCCAATACGGCTACAGCCTACCCGCCAAGGCCCAGCGCTTTCATCAGTGGGCCTATAACCCTGACCAACCCGCAAGGGCCCAGATTGCGGCCCTGAGCCGCTTGGCCCGGAGCTGGCTGGCAGAAGGAGAAGGTCCTCCCCTCTTGGACCGCGTGGTACTGGACAGGTGTGTCCGGGCCCTACCCCAAGACGCCAAGAGGTATGTTGCCCAACAGGGTCCGCAAAGTATCGACAGTCTGAATGCTTTGCTGGAGAACCACCAGGTCACGCAGGAGATGCTGCGGGGCAGCCGACCAGAGGGTCCGAAGGGGAGCAGCGAGGCATCCAAGGGGGACAAAGGCGCCCGACAGAGGACCACCGGTGCCTCTGCAACGCCTCAGCCGGACCCCGCTCAACCCCCAGCCCCGGCCAACCGGGAAAGAAGACGGTGTTATACATGCGGGAGGGAGGGACACCTCGCTCGGGGTTGCCCAGACCGGGATGAGTCGATGCTGACAGCGGCTACATCTGAGCCCCCGAGGTTCCCCTGCAGATACATCACCACCTGCTGGGCCCATGAGGGCGCCAGAGCCCCAACCTTCCCCGTCACCATCGCCGGGCGAGACGCGGAAGCCCTGCTTGACTCGGGCAGCATGGTCACGCTCATCCGACCGGAGTTTGCAGGAGTTTCCCGAGGCGAGGAGATTGCAGTGGCCTGCATACACGGCGACACCAAGCGGTACCTCACTGCTGACGTGGTGATGTCCACCCCCCGGGGGTCGGTGGCCGTCCGGGCCGGGGTTGTAGAGAACCTGCCCGTCCCTGTGCTGGTGGGCAGGGATTGTGCCGTGTTTGCTCGATACTGGAAGGAAGCCCCGGCCAACCCCACCCTAGAGGCCAGACGCAGACCCAAGAGGGGACGCACCTCGCGAACAGAGGGTAGCGCCCAACCCGCCTGCGCGGGGCTCTTGGGGGAAGAGCCGTCCAGTCCCTCCGACCTGGCCGAAGAAGGGAGAAGACCTTCTTCCCCCGGTCCAGAGGACAGCACCGCCACGGCATCAGAAGCCGCCACGCTAAACCCGGGCCGTCTAGAGGAGGTGGGCTCAGAAGAGACGTTCACGGAGTTTGTCCCCCACCAGAGAGGCCAGATCGGAGCTCCCAGCCGCTTCGGATCAGCTCAGCTACAGGACCCCAACTTGACGCAGGCCTGGCGGGCGGTCCAAGTGATCGAGGGACAGCTGCAACAAGGGGTGAGTGTGACTACCCAACCCCATTTTTCAATTGAAAACGGTCTATTGTATCGAGTGGGTCAAACTACTAAAGGAACGGTTACACAATTGTTGGTCCCCAAGGCCTATATTTCAAAGGTCCTGTATCTTGCCCACACCCACCTCCTGGGGGCGCACCTGGGGGCCGAGAAGACCTATGAGCGCATCAGCTCGCGGTTCTACTGGCCGGGCGTAAAGCGAGCCGTCGAGGAGTACTGCCGCCACTGCGCCGAGTGTCAACTCCACAGCCCCAAGGCAAACTACAGGAACCCCCTGATCCCCCTGCCTATCATAGAGGTCCCCTTCAGCCGCATCGCAATGGACATCGTGGGACCCCTCCCCAGGTCCAGCCGAGGGCACCGCTACGTTCTGGTCATCCTGGACTATGCCACCCGGTACCCAGAAGCCATCCCGTTGCAGACGGCCACTGGAAAAGCAGTAGCCAGAGAGCTCTTCCTGTTGTTCAGCCGGGTGGGGATCGCGGCGGAAATATTAACTGACCAAGGCTCATGCTTTATGTCCACAGTTCTGAAGGCGATGTGCAAGCTGCTGAAGGTCAAACAGCTGAGGACCTCTGTCTATCACCCCCAGACGGACGGACTGGTGGAACGGTTCAACCGCACCCTAAAACAGATGATACGGAAGATGATCGAGACGGACGGTAAGGACTGGGACCAGCTCTTACCGTATCTGATGTTCGCTGTTCGGGAAGTTCCCCAGGGGTCCACCGGGTTTGCCCCTTTCGAACTGCTATATGGGCGGCGGCCGCGAGGACTTCTAGACCTGGCCAAGGAGACCTGGGAGGAACAACCCTCGCGCCAGAGCACGATTGTGGAGCACGTGGAGCAGATGCACCAAAGGATGGGACGTATCTGGCCTATGGTCCGGGAGCACATGCAGCAAGCCCAGCAGGCCCAGGCTCGGGTATACAACCGCGGAGCACAGGTGAGAGAGTTCCGGCCCGGGGATAAAGTGATGGTTTTAATCCCCACACATGAATGCAAATTCCTGGCTAAGTGGCATGGGCCGTATGAGGTCGTTGAGAAGACTGGACCCGTTAATTACAAGGTCAGACAGCCAGGAAGGCGCAGGGCCTTCCAGATCTACCATGTAAACTTGCTGAAGCGGTGGCATGAAGCGGAACAACCGGCCGCCCCGGCGCTCTCTGCTCGCGTCTCTCCCCAGGTCACTCCTGATGTCGTGATCGGAAAGCAGCTGACGGCGCACCAGATCCAGGACCTGCGGGAGATCCTGAACCAGAATCGAGATGTGTTCTCAAAGATACCAGGCCGGACCTCGATCATCGCCCATGACATTATCACCGATCCAGGTAAAAAGGTAAGGCTGAGGCCATACCGGATACCCGAGGCCCGGCGGGAAGCCATCAGGGAGGAGGTGAGGAATATGCTGGACATGGGTGTGATTGAGGAATCGCGAAGTTCATGGAGCAGTCCCATTGTACTCGCCCCCAAGCCAAATGGGAGCATACGATTCTGCAATGATTTCCGTAAGTTGAACGAAATCTCCCTTTTTGACGCTTACCCCATGCCCAGGGTGGATGAACTGATCGGGCGGCTGGGACCGGCCAGGTACCTCAGCACCTTGGATCTCACCCGTGGCTATTGGCAGGTCCCCCTCACCTCGCAGGCCAAGGAGAAGACCGCCTTTGTAACGCCGGATGGGCTCTTCCAGTACCGGGTCCTACCGTTTGGGCTCCACGGGGCCCCAGCCACCTTCCAGCGGCTTATGGATCAGGTCCTCAGACCCCATCGGGAGTACGCAGCGGCATACCTGGATGACATCGTGATCCATAGTGCCGACTGGAAGACCCACTTGGCCAGGCTCGAGGCGGTGTTGGGGGCCCTCCGGGAGGCTGGTCTGACTGCCAACGCTGCCAAGAGCCACGTGGGCCTAGAAGAGGCGAGCTACCTGGGCTACACCGTTGGGCGAGGCGTGGTGAGACCCCAGGCAACCAAGGTGGAGGCTATTGCGACGTGGCCCCAGCCCCAAACCAAGAAGCAGGTGAGAACCTTTCTGGGTCTGGTAGGGTATTATCGGCAGTTCATCCCCAACTTTGCATCCATAGCAGCACCCCTGCATGACCTGACGTCCAAGGGGCAGTCCAACCAGGTCCACTGGTCGGAGGAAGCAGAAGACTCCTTCAGCACCTTGAGACGAGCACTCTGTAGCGAACCTGTCTTGGTGACCCCGGCCTTTGACCAAACCTTCGTCCTGCAGACGGATGCTTCCACGGTGGGGATAGGAGCGGTGCTCTCCCAGATCCGTGACGGGGCAGAACACCCGGTGACTTACATCAGCCGTAAGTTGCTGAAGCACGAGCGGAACTATGCCACAGTGGAGCAAGAGTGTCTGGCTGTCAAATGGGCAATGGACAAGCTTCGGTACTACCTGCTGGGGAGAGAGTTTGTGCTGGTCACTGACCACGCCCCGTTGAAGTGGATGGCGGTCAACAAGGATAATAACTCCCGTGTTACCAGGTGGTTCCTGAGCCTCCAGTGCTTCCGCTTCAGGGTGGAACATCGAGCCGGGAGGTTTCACGGGAACGCGGACGCCCTATCCAGGAGGGAGGAGTGCCTATGGGCTGGCGCTCCAGTGGATGGCTTGGAGCTGAGGGGCGGGGTATGTGGTGCCCCGACCCCTTACCGGTGCTCCACAGGGCAACCCCAGTGCCACCATGGCGGAAGGGCCCACCGACGTCGACAACGACTAGGGGAAGTTGTGAGTGGGCGCTACCTCCCGAACCACATGCTGGAGGCATTCAGGACCATGGACAGCCCCCAGTAGAACAGGTGAGACTACCGGGCTGCAGCAGTGGAATTTTCCACTCTGCAGCAGCACACCTGACGCTGGTTGGGCTGATCAGCAGGCATGGAAGGTGCAGCCATAAAAGCACCTTCGGCACATTGTTAGGGGGAGGGGAGACCGAGCCCTGAGGAGAGAAGAGGACGCAAGAGGACGGACGAACACGGACGAACACCAAACTTCCCTCCCAAGCAGAAGGGAGCTCACAGAACATGTGTTCAAACTTTTGACCGGCACTGCATCTTCACCTGCTTCACACAGGTTAGCAACTTTAACTACCTGATCATCATCCTTTGATTGGTCGGAAATGGTACGAAAGAGGGAACAATTCTTTCTAGTAAATCTGAACACATTTTCTTGAAGGAAAAATTGCCTATCCCATAAATCTCACTTAAGATAACCTACCTCTTGCACTAACAACCTCCTGACTGATGAAGGGCTTGGCTTTCTGTCGTTTATATTTTCCTCTGCATATTGACCAAGACATATCCAATGGAATTCAGTCTTTTGCTAACTATAATCTGTGATAGTTGTGGTAAAATCTATCAGCTCACTGCCATATGATTCACACATCTGTCATTTACCAATATGAACTGAAGGACGTGGGGCACGTCAGTCAATCATTCATTACAAAAACATTCAAAACAAAAAACTGTTTGCCCTAGAGAATATTTGTTTTTTGTATGATTAACCTGAGACCTGGAGCTTTAATTTAAGACAGATTTGGTCAATGTATGCTGACAAACTTTTTGACAGATCTACAAAAGTCGAGAACATTATTAAGTAAGATGCTTGGTTAATCACGACTGGCAAGAGAGCCAGAAGACTAAACAACGGGATTGAGGGACGCCTAGTAAATTTAGCTGGTACTAGCCAACTATCTTGCAAAGTAAACTCTATATTACTCAAATCCAATTAAGTGTGTATACCTAATTGCATTTCATTTTCACACATTAGAAAAATGGATTGAACTAACCACTTCAGCAATACACAGTTAAACTGTTGATTAAATCTATCGCATTGAATCGCAAAGTGTGTGTTGTGTGCTGTGTGCATACGTACCCGCTGTGGCAAACCAATTCCACCCTGTACATTTTGGAAGAAACCAATGCGATAGGGAAATGGTGTGTGAGATATGATCTGTGACGTAAATAGAAGTTGTTTGATTCATAATGTAAAATGATCATAATTACATAGTATAAAACATAAAGGAAATAAAGTAAAAATATAAACCATAATCCAGATATCAATAATCTAGCAGGGCATGTGCCCCCCCCCCCCCCCCCCCCCCCCCCCCAGTTTGAGTGGGCATGACTGTATAATGGCCTCTGTATAAACCTATTGTAAGTTTATGGGGCAAAAGGCCATTTCCGTTAACAAAATGTGCTCGCACATTTATGATGACATCGGCTGTAAAAGGGTCCATAGGATATAGGCTGGTCAACTGCGTTATCTATATCCTACTGCTGTCCGATGACATACCTGAGTACAATACTAACAATTAGCCTATGATGGATGATGGATCCGATAATAACATTGGATTGAGGGTTATATGTTTTTAATCGCACCATCACTAATCGCCCCCTTTGTCTGAGCCAAATTTTCAACTGTTCCCATCTCATTTAGTCTATAGAAAATGATGTTTGGCTAAGATCTGCTTTCAGATTGTAGCCCATACATAGCCTACTCAGCCAATTAGGGGATTTGATTTTTAAAAAGTGGGTCTACGACCATTCACGTGCCTCATTAACTAACAATCGCACAGTAATTTGCCTACATGCTTCTGTGGGTTCACTAGGGGGCAAGGTCACCTTTACTAATCCAGAATGTACAGAAAAGACAATAGAAGAAACAGATACGGACAGAGGGTGTAGCTCCAGTTCTGAAAAGTGAAGCCAATATAAAAGTTCCTTAAACCTGGATTCTTTCTAATACCCTGCAGGGGGCAAATCCACTGCTTGCAGAACCAACCACAATCGTATGGAAGTCTATGAGAAAATGACCCTACTTCTCACTTACTTTATTACATCAGTAAACATTTTCTTTAAGAGTTTGTGGTCTCAATCGCTAGTTTCAAGTATTTTCCAATACAGCATGATGTTCATTTTGTAAATGATGGTCCAATTTAGAGTAAAAGCGACGATAAAGCAGTGATTTCTTTAGGGAGCGGCTACCTTGTGATTGACACTGTCAATCGGGATGGAGACGTATCAACAGGGTCTCACACAGATCCACCCCTCAGGAAGGCACATACCCCTTTAACCTGGGGAATACACCACTCGAGCATGCCCAGCAGTACAACCACCTAACTTAAAATCAGTGAATCTGGCACCTTTGGCCTGGCAGTTAATGCACTAAAAGACAAAGCCCGCAGAGCACTCTATTGTATGGAAAATTCTCGAACATCAATGTCCCAATGTAAATTTTGCTTAACATATTTGTCTGAAGGTGGAGGCAGCTGCAGGTGAGAGACAGATCAGTCCAGAGTTTGGTAAAGCAGCTTAACCCCACCCCCCGCAAAAATCTCCACACCACGGCCAGCCCCACCAAGAGCAAGTCCAATCCACCCGCTCAAACTGAACCTGACCCCGCCATCGGATCCACGCCTCCATCTCCAAGCTAGTCAATACGCCCTCCATGTCCAAGCCAGTCAACCTACCAGAGTTGCCTACCAACCCTTCCCCCACGTCACCAAAGGCCAACAGACACTAGGCAGAAGTAGGTCCTCCTCATAGACTCAAATGGAAAATTCATTGAAGGGAAGAGACTATTTCCAAGACAGTGTCACCAAAGTGTGGTGTACAAATTCACAACGTACCTTGGAACTGTGCTTTAAGGATCAGTGATCATATCTCCACTCCTACAATGGAAACTACCACCCCGACCTTATTAACAAAATGAATATCAACATATCAAGAGCCTGTGCTTAAAACCTAATGTTTATCTGGCCTACCACCCTAATCTGAACCTAGGATGTCTTGCCCAGGCACTGACATCAGGGCTTTTGATTGGTGCTGTGTATGTGTGTATGTATGTATATGTGTATACAGTAATGGGCATAGCTTTGTGGTAACATCGCTGTTTTGTGAATCAAATTACTTTTCAGTAGCTAAACTCTTTTATTGATCAAGTAGTGCGGTAGCGTCCACACAAGCTTCATTTCTTAAGTTCAAGCGCCGCTGAGCTTTCTCCTGCAGTCCAAAATTAAATGACTGGATTAGAAAATGCCAAACACAGACCTATATGTATAGCCGACAGAAGCAACAATTCCTTGACTGATATCACTTACCAGGCTGATGCGTGCGACATGTCTGCTGCAGCATGAATAGTTTTGCGGGTGCTGCAGCGTGAGCTGGCATAATATTTACATTTTACCTTAGTTTGTCTATAGACATACAGTTTATTGATTAATAAACAATTGAACTGATTATTTTTGCCTGCGTATCTGTTTTACTGATAGTTTTATTGATCACTAAAATAACAGTGACTTGGAATGAATTGGTTCAATGTATTAAAAAAAGTAGGTTGGATGTAGTGAAATACTTTTAGCATGTTGCTGTAGCTTAGCTTAGCTACATTTCTCTGGGAGTAGCATCATAGTGTTTAAGTTTCATTTAATGTAGAGTAACTGGTAGCTTAGCTCACTACAATTTCCATACAGTGCCCTCCACAATTATTGGCACCCCTGGTAAAGATGAGTAAAAAGGGTTATCAAAAATTCTCCTTTTGGCGAATTAGCTTATTCTCACACTGAAACAAATGAGGAAAATCCAACTTTTAATTTAAGTAAATTTATTCTGAAAAAAAAAAAATCCCTCATCGAGAAATAATAATAATTATTACCACAATTATTGGCACCCATAGAAATTCTTATGAACAAAATGTAACTGAAGCATTTTTTCCATTACTTTTTTAAGTTGATCAGAGTGTAATCCATCATTTCCTCTTTCACTGGGGTATACATATGAGGTGACACAGAGGCCATATTTCCTTATTCATACATCAACATGGAAAAGATAAGAGAACATAAATGAGGGAAAAATGTGTTAAGCTTCATAAGTCAGGGAATGGCTATAAATAATAGCTACTTACCTGAAAATGCCCATATCTACCGTTAGGGCAATGCCTAAAAAGTTCAAAGCAACTGGAACTGTCACAAACTTGCCTGGAAGAGGACCCAAGTTTATTTTGCCCCCACGCACAATGAGGAGGACGGTAAGAGAGGCAAAAATAATCCCCAAGGATCACTTTTGGAGAATTATAGAGGAAAGTAGCATCTTGGGGTCAACACGTCTCCAAGACTATCATTAGACGCCACCTCCATGCCAACAAATTATTTGGAAGGCATGCCAGAAAAAAGCTTTTCCTGTCATTTCAGCACAAACGTAAGCGCCTGGAGTTTGCTAAACGCTACTGGAACTTTCACTGGAACAAAAATGTAGCTTTTTGGCAACAAACACTCAAGGTGGGTTTGGCGTAAAAAGACGGATGGCCATACCGAAAAGAACCTGATCCCCACTGTTAAGTATGGTGGAGGTTCGGCTGTTTTTCCTCCAAAGGCCCTGGGAACCTTGTACATGTACATGGCATCATGAACTCCATGAAATACCAGGACATTTTAAATCTGAATCTGGCTGCTTCTACCAGGAAACTAAAACTGGGTCGTCGTCAGATCTTCCAGCAGGACAATGATCCAAAACATACATCCAAATCAACACAAAAATGGTTAACTGAACACAAAATCAAGCTTCTGCCATGGCCATCTCAGTCCCCTGGCCTAAACCCCATTGAAAACCTGTGGGCTGAGCTGAAGAGGAGAGTGCACAAGAAAGGACAGACCCTGGATGATCTGGAGAGATTCTGTAAAGAGGAATGGTCTCAGATTCCTTGCTTTGTATTCTCCAACCTTATTAGATGTTACAGGAGAAGACTCAGTGCTGTTTTATTGGCAAAGGGAGGTTGTACAAAGTATTAAATGCAAGGGTGCCAATAATTGTGGCACACTTGGTTTTGTAATATTTCTTGATGACAGATTTTTTTTACGCAGAATAAATTCACTTCAATGTGGTGGGTGAGACTCAAGGGTGAGGCCAAGTTGTGTCGCCAGCTCCTGGTCAAGAAAATTGTCTTCGGCACCAGAATCAATAAGTGCTTGGAGAGGAAGTGTTACAGATTTGACACGGATATTAGCGGGCACCAACAACCGGTTAACAATGGGGATCAGTGGGGGAGTGACTTGCGGACTCGTCAGAACCCCCACTCTTACTGACCAGCACTTGCTTTTGGGCGCCTAGGACAGTTGGAGAGCTAGTGTCCACTATGGCCACAATAGAGACACTCACCAGCGCTCATGCGTCGCTGACACTCTTCGGGGGACAGTTTGACTCGGCTGAGTTGCATGGGTTCCACACCAGGCGAGGACGGAAAACCCAGTAGTGGGGCAGCTTGGTCTGGTGGTCTGGAGAGAGTCAAAGCAGAGACAGGTGAGTGACTGGATCGAACGGAACACACTGGTGGGGAATGTTTAGCCCTTTCAGTCCGTCTCTCTCTCATCCGACAGTTCAGCCGTGAAGTGAGAGTGATGAGGCTCTGGAGGTTCTCTGGCTTGTCTCTGGTAGCTAGCTCGTCTTTTAGCGGGTCCCTTAAGCCCTTAATGAACACCGCCGTTAATGCCCTCTCATCCCACTGAGCCTCCGCCGCGAGGGTCCGGAACTCAATCGCGTAATCTGCCACGGTCCGAGATCCCTGCTGGAGACTAAGCAGATGATTAGAGGCAGACCCGGAATAATCAGGATGGTCAAAAACCTCCGAAAGTTGGGCAGCAAAATCCTCAAACAGTACGGTGTTATAGTCCACTGAAGAGTCGTATGCCTCTGCCCAAGCTAATGCCCTACCTCGGAGCAAACTCAACATATAGGTGATCTTGGTGGCGTCCGAGGCAAAAGACACGGGGCGTTGGCGAAAAACCTTACGACATTGAAAAACAAATCCCCGGCACTTCTCTACGTCTCCGTGAAATGGCTCGGGGTCGGCGATCGGGAAGTCTGGCGAGGGGCAGGAACGGGGTTGTCTGGCGGGAGGAGAGGGAGTGAGAGAAGAAGTCGGGGTGGAAATCTGGCGAGCTAACTCAGACACATGGCGAACCATTGCCTGGTTACTTTCAAATAAGCCTTGGAGTAGTTGGTCATGCTGGCCCAGCAGTGAGCCCTGACTGGAGAGAGCATGCTGGATGGCAGCGGAGTCCGTACCAGTGTTTGCGGGATTCATCTTGGCCAGTTCGTACTGTTACGGTAAGCAGCCGATCTACTAAACTGAACCCCAAGTGCAAACACTGAAATAGGAGGCCGGAGAGTTTGGATACTGGAACACAGTTTATTAGCACACGAGGCGGATTTCAACTTGGATGGAATACTGGCAGGTTGGGCAGTGAAAGGGAGCTCCAGGAAGCGGGTCCAAGGAAACCAAGCACAGAGAACAGGAGAACAGCGGAGCAGGTGAGGCGAGAGAGGTGGCTGAGCGCGGCTGGCAGGTAACGGGCTGGATACTGGTCCACATGAGGTAGTCTGACAAACTGGCGATGAGTGAAAGTGATGACCGGTCTTTTATACTGAGTCAGGTTTGTAGTAGATTGGAATGGACGGGTTGCAGCTGTGGAGGATTAGTGGCGGGAAGGAGGAAGTGGGTTGGCCACGCCCAGCCAGGGAGCACATAGAAAAGACAACATGGGGACACAGGGAGAAAAAAAGCAGGTAACAAATCCTAACAATTATATGCATATATTTTCCACAGGTCTCTTAAAGTGCACCAGATTGATGCATTTAAATGTTAAATGCATGACCCTGGAGCACCTTGTAGGTCGGAATTTCCCCTACAATAGTTTCACAAAATAGGGGACTCCAAACAGGGTCATGAGGCCTGTTTCCCCTATCCGGTAACCAGAGGTGATATAAAATCTCCAGTGGTTAACCATGTGCCCCTGCTCCGAGTATTCCTTGAATCCAAACGACCACTCTCAACATTCCAGATGCAGAGGGGGGTCAATCAATTCAAAGGGACACACTCTTTTCCTTCCCCAAACCAGAACCCTCTTTTGCCCATGGACAACTAATTTCTTATCAGGATTTAGAGTCGTTCCCAATCAGACATTGACAATAAGGAGAATTGAAGTATACATTTATGTTTCAAACATGCGTTTATCATGCTGTTATTGTGTATTGCGTTTAAGATGACCTGTTCCCAATTAGCTAGAAATACCATGTTTGATATTGAAATATTCATAACGCCAAGCCACAAGCTTTGTCATACTTTACATGAACATTTACAAACGATTGAAGTTAGAAATAGATTGAATCTGTCCATCTAGTTCAATCCTGCCAGGTTTAAAATGGCACCTAGGTGCAACCCTTTTGACCTGAGCCAAATGATCTGTGTCTCCGGGTCAGGAGCAACACCCCTCTTGAACGGAATGACAAAACTGATCAACAGAGGATGAACTTTCTCTCTTTGGTCTTGTTCCTCTTCCTCTTCTACCCTTCACCTCGACTCTTTGGAAAACTCTTCCAGAAGAGAGCTACAGCCCCTCTTCATCAAATCTATGTTCTTTCCAAAAGAGAATCTAACCAGGTGCTTGTTTCGTACAGGCCTCTTTTCCAACCAAAGAACTTCTGAAATATCCTACCTGGATATATTACTGTTTCAGACAGGCACGCTACCAACAAAGAACAGTGAATTACCCACCGGTCAACAAAAGGGATTTTGAATAAGGAAGGATATCACTCCATTTTGCAACGCTATGCCATACCCTGTGGACGGCCCTTTATTGGAACTAATTTAGTCCTACAACAGGACAATGACCCAAAGCACAGCTCAAACTATGCAAGAACTACTTAGAGATGAAGCAGTCAGCTGGTCTTCTGTCAATAATGGAGTGGCCACCGCAGTCCACAGATCTCAACCCTATTGAGCTGTTGTTGGAGCTGTTAGAGAAGAAGCAGTCAGCTGGTATTCTGCCAATAATGGAGTGGCCAGCGCAGTCCCCAGATCTCAACCCTATTGAGCTGTTGTGTGAGCAGCTTGACTGTATGGTACGTAAGAAGTGTCCATCAAGCCAATCCAACTTGTGGGAGGTGCTTCAGGAAGCATGAGGTGAAATCTCTTCAGACTACCTCAACAAATTGACAGCTACAATGCCAAGGGTCTGCAAGGCTTTAATTGCTGCAAATGGAGGATTTTTTAATGAAAGTTTAAAGGACAAAAGTAGTATTTCAAATGAAAATCCTTATTTCTAACCTTGTCAATGTCTTGACGATATTTCCTACAAATTTTGCAACTCTTTTGATTAATAAAAGTGTGAGTTTTCATGAAAAACATAACATTTTCTGGGTGACCCCAAACTTTTGAGCGGTAGTGTGTGGTTACTAGGTTTGTCTGGGATCAAAGGTAGAGCAGTTACATTAGCCTCTCCACTTTCCTATATGTTGCCACGGCCATTTGGAAATAATTTGTTAGCTGTGAACTTAGGAAATGCTGGTCCTGCCTGGACTCTCATGTCTTGATGGACCTGTTGCTTTAGATGTTCTTTTGCTCCATGCAATGGCAATAATTAGCCCAATGACTCATTTTCCCATAACAATGAAATGCATGTAACCTTGGCTATCACTGCCCCCTTTGTTGAAACATTCTCCCTGGTTTCTTTTTGCCCCCACTGTTGCCTTTCTATCTGCCCCAAGCCTGCCATGATAAAACCATGTTTAAGCTGCACTAAGTTTTGCAGATTCCATGTCTAGAGTCTTATAAGCATGCTGGGCAACATATAAAATGCAAATCTTAACACTGGCCATTATAGTACACTCCTGCCGCTGTGGTTCTAAACCGTGCAGGACAGCTGCAACTATGAGTTTCATACCCTCGATAGAATTGTGATCTATTCATGAGTTCTGACGGAATGTAGCCATCAACCTTTGTAGATAGGCTGATAAGAGTCTTGCCAGTACCTTGGTTAATAGCATCAAAATGAACTCTATCCTGAACACATTTACAGAAAACAGCTTCAGATTAAAATAATTAATGTCTCCCACACTTCGGAAGCAATTTGGAAGTGTGGAGTGACTGGCATATACAAAATTGATGGAACTATAACTATAAAACAAGACATATTAGACATTACATATTAGCGTTTGGAAATAACTGACATAGTCTCAGTCAGAGGAAGTATGAATGTTTGTTTTTGAAGGGTTGAGGTTGTCGTTTAATTTGTTATTTCTTTTGATGTTTATTGATATACAGGACTTTGAATCAACAAGGGTTGTGTAAAATGTGCTTGAGAAATACATTTTATTTACTTACTTACGTTAATGTAAAGTGGTGCTCACTTTGGACTATTGTGTAATGGATATTGTGACACCATATCATGTGCGTATTTTTAAAAAGTTGTTTAGGTCAATAATACGTTTAGGTTTACAATTACTAGGCAGGTCGAACGCCAATGTTGTCAATACGAGAGCTAAGACGCTCAGCGCTGAAGAAAATTGCCCTGCATAGCGTTTTAAAACTGTTTAAATGAACACAAATATCACGTTTTTGTTGGACTGAATCACGTAAGTCATTCAAAAGTAATACCTACTTTCACGATATATTAGTGTTGATATGCATATGTTGATATGCATGCGAATTCATAGTAAGCTTCCAAAGAGCGTAGGTTTTGTTATTACTTGAAAAAGCCTCAACTTTAAGCAGTTTATTTAAAATATATACGTTTTATTTATTATCAAACGATTGATGATCTGGTTTAAACATATATTCTTAAACCACTGACAATTAAATCTTTCCATATGTCTACCGTTAATAAAGTCATTTTGTCACTCTAAAACTCACCACAGCGTAGAGGTCGAGAGCGGACTTAGTTAGAATCTCTCTTATTCTGGCCAAAACGGGACCTGAAAAACGGTGCGCACCTAGTGTTTAAGCAAAAATGCAGGGCACTTCCAATAACATTTAACAATCAAACTTGGGTTCACTTTGCAGACAACCCCTCTCGGGACCTGACACTGAGCGACGGCGCCGATCGGTCATAAATAATATGGTTAACATGTGTTTTAAATACTTCAATTGTGTTGCTACTACCCTAAATTACATCCGTCGCATGAGAGCTTTTAACTGGACCTAGAAGGAGGTCTCCTTGAGCTCTGATCCAAAATTTAAAGAAATCGACTGCCGGACTTTAGAGATATTCCCCCTCAAATCATGTGATGTCCTTGATGCTGTGTTTTAAATACTTCAATTGCATTGATAGTACCCTAAATTACATCTGTCGCATGAGAGCTTTTAACTGGACCTAGAAGGAGGTCTCACTGAGCTCTGTTCCAAAAATCAAAAAAATCCATAGCTGGACTTTAGAGATATTCCCCCTCAAACCATATGATGCCCTTTATGCTCCGAGCATCCAATTTGTCCAATGACGTAATCAACACGAAAGCTTCTACGCTCAGCGCTGACGAAAATTGGACTGCGTAGCGCTTTAAAACTGTTTAATTCGACACAAATGTAACGTTTTTGTTGGTCTGAATCACCAATCAATTTTGAAGTAATTCAAAAGTAATACCTACTTTCACCATATATTGGTGTTGATTTGCATACAGCGCTTGCTAATCCATAGTTAGCTTCCAAAAAGCGTAGGCTTTGATCTTACTTGAAAAAAGCCGTAACTTTAAGCAGTTAAAAATATATGCATATGTTTTATTTAATGTCAAACTATTGATGAACTGGTTTAAGCACGTATTCTTAAACCACTGAAATGAAATCTTTCCATATGTCAACCGTTAATAAAGTCATTCATTCAGAGTGGACTTCGCTAGAATCTCTCTTATTCTGGCCAAAACGGGACCCGAAAACTGGTGCGACCTAGTGTTGAAGCAAAAATGCAGAGCACTTCCCATATTAATTAACGATCAATCTTGGGTTTGTTTTGAAGACAACCTCTTTCGGGAACTGACACTGAGCGACGGCGCCGATCGGTCATAAATAACTTAGTTAACGTGTGTTTCAAATACTTGAATTGTGTTGCTCCTACCCTAAATTACATCCGTCGTATAAAAGCTTTAAACTAAACTTAGAAGGAGGTCTCATTGAGCTGTGATCAAATTAAGAAAGAAATTCATAGCTGGACTTTAGAGACACGCTTCCTTGGGAATGTTGATTAGTTTAACAGCAGCCAGCATCTCCTGTCTTTCTGACCGTCCTAGGTCAAAGAATTGATTGCACAGGACAATAAATAATGCCATCTGGCTGACCGGTCCCAAAGCCTGACAAGTGAAGAGATTAACCCCAAGGGTTCAATCTAACTCTCAAAGGGGAACTTTGTTTTAACTCATAGGAAAAACACAAGATCTTTGTTATTAGTATAAGCACTGCACTTGCATATAGCAACAGATTTAGGGGGCAATACAGCTTCCAGCAACTCTGCCACAAGTTCATGATGTCCTGTGGGTTTTCCTGTGGAAGTAAGAAACTGCCTGTGTTTCCACATTCCTGCAAAATCATGCACCATCCCAAAAGCATAACGACACTGCCTTTACCATATTTGCATGCTTCTATTAAGGCTTTAAGTTCTGCTGCTTGTGCAGAATAATTAGCATTGAGTGCTTGAGCTATTACAGCCTCATGTTGAGTGACCACCGGAAACCCAGCTTGTATTTTACCTGTACCTGGATCACGTGAGACTGAACCATCGACAAAAAGTTCTACCTTAGCATTTTGCAATGGCGTAGATTGCAGGTCTGGCCTGGGACAGCAGACCTCTGTTATTACAGCGACACAATCATGTGGCTCACCATCGAGAGGTGTCGGGAGCAATTTGGCTGAATTTAGTACTTTGCACCTTTTCACTGTGATATTTGGCATATCCAACAAGATGGTATGGTATCTTAACCATCATGCTGCTGACAAGTGAGCAGTTTTCTGCTCCAATAAAATAAAAGACACAGCATGTGGTACCAACAACGTTAAGTCCTGCCTTGGCTTGGTTAGTCCAAGTCACTTTTCGATATGCAGTTAGTCCTTGGCCATGTACAATTTCAGACAATGGTGCTTCAAGTTCAGCATAGTTTATTATCCATTACCTGCAGAATGACGTCATACCTAGAAAAGACATTAATTGTTTCTTAGTCAAAGGATTAGGGATATTTATAATCGCAGATATCCTCTTTGGGGAGAGGGATTTGCTCTCAGCTGTGATCACATGCCCTAAAAAAGTCACCTGTGGTTGTACCCACTGAAGTTTACTAAGACTGGCCTTGTTACCATTCTCTGCTAAATATTGCAACAGTGCAGTGCAGTGCAGTGCAATGCAGACTCGGTCTCAGAGGCGACTAGTAGATCATCGACATACTGAATAAGAGTGCCCCCTGCTGCAAGAATTAAACTTTCCAGGTTTTCCTTTAGAGCCGCGTTATAAATAGCCGGACTTTCACAATAACCCATTGCTAAACGAGTCCAACAGTAAGTTTTACCCTGAAAGGAAAAACCAAACCAGTACTGGGAATCTTTATGTACGGGTATTGAAAAGAAAGCATTAGATAAATCGATTACACTGAACCATTTACTTTTAGCTGGTATTTGAGATAATATAGTATGAGGATTTGGAAAGTTAGGCGTACGCGCATGGACCGCAGCATTTACTGCCTGCAAGTCTTGCACAAAGCGGCACTCCTCTGGGCGACCAGCATCTCAAATCTTTTTAACCGGATAGATTGGCGTCCGGACCGGCGATGTCTCACATTTCACAATAAATACTGCTTTCAATAATTAATTAAAAACTGGCGTAATGCCTTTAATGGCTTCAGGTTTAAGAGTGTATTATATATATATATATACGTTGGGGCCAAAAAGTATTTAGTCAGCCACTGATTGTGCAAGTTCTCCTACTTAGCAAAGATGAGAGAGGTCTGTAATTTTCATCATAGGTACACTATGAGAGACAAAAATGAGAAAAAAAAATTCAGGATATAACATTGTAGGATTTTTAAAGAATTTATTTGTAAATTATGGTGAAAATAAGTATTTGGTCAATAACAAAAGTTCAACTCAATACTTTGTAACATAACCTTTGTTGGCAATGACAGAGGTCAAACGTTTCCTGTAAGTCTTCACCAGGTTTGCACACACTGTAGCTGGTATTTTGGCCCATTCCTCCATGCAGATCTCCTCTAGAGCAGTCATGTTTTGGGGCTGTCGCTGGGCAACACGGACTTTCAACTCCCTCCACAAATTTTCTATGGGGTTGAGGTCTGGAGACTGGCTAGGCCACTCCAGGACCTTGAAATGCTTTTTACGTAGCCACTCCTTCGTTGCCCGAGCGGTGTGTTTGGGATCATTGTCATGCTGGAAGACCCAGCCACGTTTCATCTTCAATGCTCTCACTGATGGAAGGAGGTTTTGGCTTCAAATCTCACGATACATGGCCCCGTTCATTCTTCCCTTAACACGGATCAGTCGTCCTGTCCCCTTTGCAGTAAAACAGCCCCAATGCATGATGTTTCCACCCCCATGCTTCACAGTAGGTATGGTGTTCTTGGGATGCAACTCAGCATTCTTCTTCCTCCAAACACGACGAGTTGAGTTTTTACCCAAAAGTTCTATTTTGGTTTCATCTGACCACATGATATTCTCCCAATCCTCTTCTGGATCATCCATATGCTCTCTGGCAAACTTCAGACGGGCCTGGACATGTACTGGCTTAAGCAGGGGGACACGCCTGGCACTGCAGGATTTGAGTCCCTCTCGGCGTAGTGTGTTACTGATTTTGTAACATTGATTTTGTTATTGCCTTTGTTACTTTGGCCCAGCTCTCTGCAGGTCATTCATCAGGTCCCTCCGTGTAGTTCTGGGATTTTTGCTCACCGTTCTCATGATCATTTTGACCCCACGGGATGAGATCTTGCGTGGGGCCCCAGATCGAGGGAGATTATCAATGGTCTTGTATGTCTTCCATTTTCTTACAATTGCTCCCACAGTTGATCTATTCACACCAACCTGCTTGCCTATTGCAGATTCACTCTTCCCAGCCTGGTGCAGGTCTACAATTTTCTTCCTGGTGTCCTTCGACAGCTCTTTGGTCTTGGCCATGGTTGAGTTTGGAGTCTGACTGTTTGAGGCTGTGGACAGGTGTCTTTTATACAGATGACGAGGTCAAAAAGGTTCCATTAATACAGGTAACGAGTGGAGGACAGAAGAGCTTCTTAAAGAAGAAGTTACAGGTCTGTGAGAGCCAGAAATCTTGTACCTATGATGAAAATTAAAGACCTCTCTCATCTTTCTAAGTAGGAGAACTGCACAATCAGTGGCTGACTAAATACTTTTTGGCCCCACTGTATATATATATATATAGAAAGCATACACACACACACACACACACACACACACCAAAATAGATTTCCCTTTTCTTTTTTTCTTTTTTTTCTCTTTTAGGGAAGGTTATTTATATATGTATGTATGTGCGTGCGTGCGTGCCTGCATACATACACAGTATTTTTGCTAACTACAGTATTTTCTTGGGTAGAGTTCATTTTCTGTTCTTACCATTGGGCAATCAATTGGGTACAAAGCAGGCGTTGTATGCGTTGTATGTCCCCCAGTTCAGTGGGTGGGCCTGGGCGAGATGCTGCTCTTACGGCCTGCGAGTAGGTCAGCCTGCCAGGCTGGGGCTCCTCAAGGGGTGTGATTGATGAAGGGGGGAGGAGGGTAGCAGAGCTTGAACGCAGGGGTCTTTGGCATGGTTGGGAGGGCCTGGGATTTGTTTGGTGTTTTCGGGATGTGGCTGCGGTGACATCCTTCAAGCTCTTTGTAAAGGCGGCAACTGTCTGCTTGTGTAAGTGGACATGGTCATACAGACAGTCCAAGTTGAGAGTTGGGAGGTAGGCCAGGTACACATTTGGTATATGGACACAGAACTGGTAAAGGGTGGCGTTGATCCTCTGGGTAATGGCAGGGTGGAAGTCCTTTCTCTGTAGAAGTGTGGATACCACAATCCGGGAGTTAGGAAAGTTTCTGGAGGCCTTCTCAATCACTTCGATTAGTGATGTGGCCACCCGCTCTTGTTAGGCACGTAGGTTGTTGGTGCCAGTGTGGAGTAATATGTGGATGGGAGAGCCAAGCTTGGTCTCAGTCAAGAACTCCAGGGAACTCTGTTGTGGGGCACCACATTTTGGCCACATGGTGATTTGGGAAAAGCTTATTTTCATCAATAAATGTACCATTGGAGTCTATAAGCAGCACAATCTCTGGACTAGGGTGGGTAGAATGTGGTCTGGGCTGTGCTTCTGTTGGTGTAGGGGGAGTGGGCTGACATAATGTCGGTGTAGGTGGGGAGTTGGGTTGTGCTGCTGCTGGGGTGGAGTATGATCTGGGCTGGGCTGCTGCTGTTTCTGTCCTGGGGGGGGGGGGGGTCTGTGCTGAGGAATGGGTTCTACCGCTTTGTTGGGGGGGTTCATTGGGCTGAGCTGGGGGGGGGGGGGGGAGGCGTTAATATCACATTGTTGGGGGGAGTTGTCAAAGGGGCTGTGGGCAGGGTAGACAAGTCGATCCGGTGGGTCTAGGTTAGCTGGAGGAAGGTATTTTTGGTGAGTGCAGCAGACAGGGTGGATAGCTGCTCCTGTAGATGGTCCACTTCTCGCTTCCTCTTTTGTAATTCCTCCTTCAGTGCGACCAGCTCGCTCTCACAGCTCTGTCTCTCTCTATGTAGCTCTCACCTCCTCTGTCAGTGCGGCCAGTTCTCTCCCATGTCTGTCTCTCTTCTGCTGGGCCTTCTTCATTTGCACTGTGAGGCTGCTGTCATGCTCTCTCTTGGTGGTGGCCAGGAGCTCCTCAAGAGTGGGAGTGTCTGGTTTTTGTTGATTCACCTGCTCTCCGAGCTGAACCAACTCTATTTCTATCAGAAAGTTTTCTCAGAAAAACCAAAAGTCTTCTATATCTTCCTCATCAGTTGTACTCACTCACGTTTTTCAAGATGTTTCTTGATGTTTCTTGTTAAGAAAGTCTTTAGTTTTATTTCCTTACTTCTTTAGATCTCCTTTCTTTCTTTTGGCATCTCCTATTTATTGTTTAGCTAGCCACAGTAAAACTGAGTGAATGTCTAAAGTAGCTTATTTCATCTGATTTTGGTTGCGGAGAAGTCCTTTTTTCTTTTTTTCCCCTTTTTTAGATATGTCTACTTTGTTTAGTTTACTTAATTTAGGTAAAGAAATGTGTTTATCTCGCCCTAAACAGCAAAAGAAAAGTAAAAAACATCAGGTGTGTGTGTGTGTGTGTGTGTGTGTCTCTCTCTCTCTGTCTCTCGCGTGCGCTCGCTCTCTCTCTCTCTCGCGCTATGTCTCTCTCCCAGCTATCTCTTTGCTTGTCTATCCCTCTGTCTGTGCCTCTGTTTATCTGTATCTCTGTCTCATCAGTTTCTGTCTTCTCTCCTGCTCTTTTTCTATCTCTCACTCACTCACTCACTCACTCACTCACTCACTCACTCACTCGCTCACTCACTCACTCACTCTCTCTTTCAATTCAATTCAATTTAATGAGCTTTACTGGCATGAAAAGACAAATGCTTATATTGCCAAAGCGAACGTAGATTTACAAATATTTAGACAACTACAATAATAATAAAGTAATAATATACATACATATACACACACAAACTTGTATATTTGTATAAGAAATGTATAAAGTGTAAAAAAAACTCTGTTAACATGACAGTACATTTAAAAGTAACTTTTTGAGCAACTAATGACACATTTAACTTGTATTGGTCCCCCCCAAAAGGTCCCCTAAAGTCCTCCACAGGTCCCCCAAAGGTCCACCAAAGTCCTCAACAGGTCCCCCCAAAGGTCCCCCCAAAGGTCCTCCAACGGTCCACCAAGGTCTCCAAAAGTCCACCAAGGTCCCCCGAAGGTGCCCCAAAGTCCCCGAAAGGTAATCCACAGGTCCACCAAGGTCCACCAAGGTCCTCCACAGGTCCTCCAAAGTGTCCTAAAAACCCCAAAAGGTCCTCCACAGGTCCCCCCAGGTCCCCCACAGGTCCCACCAAAGTGCCCAAAAGTCCCCCACAGGTCCTACCAACGTCTCCAAACGTTCCCCAAAGGTCTCCAAACGTTCCCCAAAGGTCCCCCAACGTCTCCAAAGGTCCCCCAACGTCTCCAAAGGTCCCCCAACGTCTCCAAAGGTCCCCCAAAGTCCCCCAAAGGTCCCCCAAGGTCTCCAAAAGGTCCCCCAAGGTCTCCAAAAGGTCCCCCAAAGTCTCCAAAAGGTCCACCAAGGTCCCCAAAAGTCCCCCAAAGGCCCACCAAGGTCCCCCAAAGGTCCACCAAAGGTAAACCAAAGTCCCCCAAAGGTCCACCAAGGTCCCCTAAAGTCCACCAAAGTCTCCAAATGTCCCCCGGAGATCCACAAGTCTTCCAAAGGATCCCCCAAAGTCCTCCAAACGTCCCCCAAAGTCCTCCAAACGTCCCCCAAAGTCTTCCAAAGGCACACCAAAGTCCCCCAAAGGTACACCAAGGTCCCCCAAAGTCCTCCAAATTTCCACCAAAATCCCCCAAAGGTCCACCAAGGTCCCCCCAAAGTCCACAACAGGTAAACCAAAGTCCACCAAAGGTCCACCAAAGTCTCCACAAGTCCCCCGGAGGTCCACCAAAGTCGCCCGGAGGTCCCCCAAAGGACCCACAAGGTCCACGAAAGGCTCACCAGGGTCCCTCAAGGTCCTCAAAAGGTTCACAAATCCCCCAAAGTCTCAAAAGGTCAACCAAGTTCCTCCAAAGGTCCCCCAAGGTCCCCAAAAGTCCCAAAAGGTTAACAAAGGTCCCCCAAAGTCCCCCGGAGGTCGACCAAAGTCTGCAAAAGTCCCCCAAAGGTCCACCAACGTCTCCAAAAGTCCCTCCAAGGTCCACCCAGGTCTCCAAAGCTCCACCAAGGTCTCCAAAAGCTCCACCAAGGTCTCCAAAAGCTCCACCAAGGTCTCCAAAAGGTCAACCAAAGTCTCCAAAAGGTTCACCAAACTCTCCAAAAGTCCCCCAAAGTCCTCCAAGGTCTCCCAAAGTCCTCCAAAGGCACACCAAAGTCCCCCATGGTCCCCCAAAGGTCCACAAAAGGTAAACCAAAGTCCCCCAAATGTCCACCAAAGTCCCCTAAAGTCCCCCGGAAGTCCACAAGTCCCCCAAAGGGTCCCCCAAAGGGTCCCCCAAAGGATCCCCCAAAGTCTCCAAAGGATCCCCCAAAGTCTCCAAAGGTCCACCAAGGTCCTCCAAACGTCCCCCACAGGTCCCCCAAAGTCCTCCAAAGGTCCAGCAAAGTCCTTCAAAAGTCCACCAAAGTATCCAAAGTCCCCCAAAGTCCTCCAAAGGCACACCAAGGTCCTCCAAATTTCCACCAAGGTCCCCCAAAGTCCACTAAAGGAAACCAAAGTCCACCAAAGGTCCACCAAAGTCTTCACAAGTCCCCCGAAGGTCCCCCAAGGTCTCAAAAGGTCAATCAAGTTCCTCCAACGTCCCCCAAAGGTCCACCAAAGTCCCCCAAAGTCCACAAAAGGTAAACCAAGGTCCCCAAAAAATCCACCAAGGTCCCCCAAAGATCCCCCGGAGGTCGACCAAAGGCCCACCAAGGTACCCCAAAGTCCTCCAAAGGTCCACCAAAGTCTCCAAAAGTCCCCAAAAGTCTCCAAACGTACCCCAAAGCCCTCCAAATGTCCCCAAGGTCCCCAAAAGTCCCCCGGTCCCCCAAGGTCACCAAAAGTCCACCAAGGTACTCCAAAGGTCCTCCAAATTTCAACCAAAGTCCCCCAAAGGTCCACCAAAGTCAAAGGCTCAAAAGGTCAACCAAGTTCCAAATGTCCAGCAAGGTCCACCAAAGGTCCCCCAAAGTCCCCCGGAGGTCGACCAAAGTCTGCAAAAGTCCCCCAAAGGTACACCAAGGTACCCCAAAATCCTCTAAAGGTCCACCAAAGTCTGCAAAAGTCCCCCAAAGGTCCACCAAGGTACCCCAAAGTCCTCCAAAGGTCCACCAAAGTCTCCCAACGTCCCCCAAAGTCCTCCAAATGTCCAGCAAGGTCCCCAAACGTCCCCCAAAGGCCCACAAAGGTCTCCCAAAGGGCCACCAAGCTCCCCCAAAGGTCCCCAAAAGTCGCCCACGGTCCCCCAAGGTCACCAAAAGTACCAAAACGTCAACCAGGGTCCTCCAAACTTCCACCAAAGTCCCCCAAAGGTCCACCAAAGTCAAAGTCTCAAAAGGTCAACCAAGTTCCAAATGTCCAGCAAGGTCCGCCAAAGGTACCCCAAAGGTCCACCAAGGTCCCCCTAAGTCCTCCAAAGGTCCTCCAAAAGTCCCCCAAGGTCCACCAAAGTCTAAATAAGTGAACCAATGTCCCCCAAAAGTCTCCCAAAGGTTCATCAAAGTCAACCAAGCTCCAGCAAAGTCTACAAAAGTCCACCAAGGTCAACCAAAGTCCTCGAAAGTCCTCCAAGGTTTTCCAAGGTCCCCCAAAGTCCCCCAATGGTCAAGACAAACCCACCAGTCTCCAAAGGTCCACCAAAGTCCACCAAAGTCCTCCAAAGGTCCACAAAAGTCTCCCAGGTCCCCCAAAGTTCCCCCAAGGTCCCCCAAATTCTCCCAAGGTCCCCCAAAATCCCCCAAGGTCCCCTAAAGTCCCCCAAAAGTCCCCCAATGTCCTCCAAAGTTCCATAGGTCCAACAAAGTCTACAAAAGTCCACAGAGGTCAACCAAAGTCCACCATTGTCCACTAAAGTCTCCCAGGGTCCCCCAAAGTCCTTGATATGTCCACCAAAATCTCAAAAAGTCGCCCAACGGTCCATCAAAGTCAACAAAGCCCCCAAAGTCCCCCGAAAGTCCCCCAAAGGTCAACCAAAGTAATCCGAGGTCCCCCAATGTCCCGTGAGGTCCCCCAAAGTCCCCCGAGGTCCCCCAAAGTCTCAAGAGGTACTCCAAAAGTCCCCCAAAGTCCCCCAAAGTCTTCAAAGGTCCCCCAAAGTTCCAAAGTCCCCCAAGGTCCAAGAAAGTCCCCCAAAGTCCCCATAGGTCCTCCAAAAGTTTACAAAGGTCCACCAAAGTCCCCCAAAGTCCCACAAAGGTCCACCGAAGTCCCCCAAAAGTCCCCCAACGGTCCACACAAACCAACTAACGTCCTCCAAAGGTCGCCCAAAGTCCCCCAAAGTCTCCAAATGTCCACCAAGGTCCCCCAAATTCTCCCGAGGTCCCCCAAAATCCCCCAAGGTCCCCTAAAGTCTGCGGAGGTCCCCCAAAGTCTCCCGGGGTTCCCAAAAGTCCCCCAAGGTCCCCCATCCCCTCCCAAAGTCCCCCACGCTTCCCCAAGGTCCTCCAAAGGTCCCCGAAGGTACCCCAACGTCACCGAAAGTCCCATATGTTCCCCCAAAGTTCCAAAGGTTCCCCAAGGTCCACCAAAGCCTCCAAAATCCCCCCAAAGTCCCTTCAAGGCCCCCCAAAGTCTCCCTATGTCCCCCTAGGTCCCGCCTAGCCTCTCAATGTCTACCCAGGCTCCCCCAAAGTCCCCCATGGTCCCCAAAAGTTCTTCCAAGGTCCCCCAAAGTCCCCCAGAGTACCCCGAGGTCCCCCAAAGTCTCCCGAGGTCCCCCAAAGTCCCCTAAAGACCCCAACGTCCCCTAAAGTCTCCCAAGGTTTCCAAAAGTCCAATAAGGTCACCAAGGTCACCCAAAGTCCCCCAAGGTCCCCAAATGGTCCCCCAAGGACCCCAAAAGATCCACAAGGTTCCCCGAAGTCCCACAAGGTCACCCAACCTCGCAGAAGTCCCCCAAGGTCCCCAAAGTTCCCCCAAAGTCCCCCGAGGTCCCCCAAAGTCTCCCGAGGTCCCCTGAAGTCCCCCAAAGTCTCCTGAGGCCCCCCAAAGTCCCCCAAGGTCCTCCAAGGGTCCCCGAAGGTCTCCCATGGTCCCCAAAAGTTTTTCCAAAGTCCCCCAAAGTCCCCCATGGTCCCCCAAAGTTCTTCCAAGGTCCCCCAAGGTCCCCCACAGTACCCCGAGATCCCCCAAAGTCTCCCGAGGTCCCCCAAAGTCCCCTAAAGTCCCATACGACCCCTAAAGTCTCCCAAGGTTTCCCAAAGTCCAATAAGGTCCCCAAGGTAACCCAAAGTCCCCCAAAAGTCCCCAAAAGTCCACGGAGGTCCCCCAACGTCGTCCAAGGTCCCCCAAAGTCCTCCAACAGTCCCCCAAGGTCCCCTAAAGTCCCCAAAGGTCCCCAAAAGTCCCCCAAGGTCCCCCAAAGTCCTTCCAAGGTCCTCCAAGGTTCCACAATTTCCCCCTAGGTCCCCCAACCTCTCCCAAGGTCCCCCAACGTCCCACAAGGTCCCCCAAGGTCCCCAAAGTCCCTCCAAGGCCCCCTAAAGTCCCCCAAGGTCTTCCCAAAGTCTCCCAAGGTCCCCCTAGGTCCTGCAAAGCCTCTCAAAGTCTCCCAGGGTCCCCCAAAGTCCCCCATGGTCCCCCAAAGTTTTTCCAAGGTCGCCCTAGGTCCCCCACAGTCCCCCGAGGTCCCCCAAAGTCTCCCAAGGTCCCCCAAAGTCCTCCAAGGTCTCCCAATGTCCTCCGAGGTCCCCCAAAGTCCCACAAGGTCCCCCAAGGTCCCCAAAGGCCAACCATAGTCCCCGAAGATCTTCCCAAAGTTTCCCTATGACCCCCTAGGTCCCCCAAAGCGTCTAAAATTCTCCCTGGGTCCCCCAAAGTCACCCATGGTCCCCAAAAGTGTTTCCAAGGTCCCCCAGAGTCCCCCGAGTTCCCAAAATGTCTCCCGAGGTCCCCAAAGTCCCCTAAAGTCCCGTATTGTCTTCCAAAAGTCCCCCTAGGTCTTCCAAAAGTCCCCAAAGGTCCCCCAAAGCCTCCCAAGGTCCCCCAAAAGTCCACTAAGGTCCTCCAATAGTCCCCCTAGGTCCTCCCACGGTCCCCCGAGGTCCCCCAAAGCCTCCCAAAGTCCCCCACGCTCCCCCAAGGTCCTCCAAAGGTCTCCCACAGTCCACCGAGGTCCCCCAAAGTCTCCCGAGGTCCCCAAAGTCCCCTAAAGTCCCCTAACGTCCCCTAAAGTCCCCCAAGGTCTTCCAAAAGTTCCCCTTGGTCCTCCAAACGTCCCCAAAAGTTCCCCAAAGCCTACCAAGTTCCCAAAGGTCCCCAACAGTCCCCTAAGGTCCTCCAACAGTCCCCCTAGGCCCTCCCACGGTCCCCCAAGGTCCCCCAAAGCCTCCCAAAGTCCCCCAAGCTCCCCCAAGGTCCTCCAAAGATCCCCGAAGGTACCCAAACATCCCCGAAAGTCCCCAAAGTTCCCCACAAGTTCCAAAGGTTCCCCAAGGTCCACCAAAGCCTCCCAAAGTCCCCCAAAGTCCCTCCAAGGCTCCCCAAAGTCTCCCTATATCCCCCTAGGTCCCGCCTAGCCTCTCAATGTCTACCCAGGCTCCCCCAAAGTCCCCCATGGTCCCCCAAAGTTCTTCCAAGGTCCCCCAAGGTCCCCCAGAGTACCCCGAGGTCCCCCAAAGTCTCCCGAGGTCCCCCAAAGTCCCCTAAAGCCCCCAACGTCCCCTAAATTCTCCCAAGGTTTCCAAAAGTCCAATAAGGTCCCCAAGGTCACTCAAAATCCCCCAAGGTCCCCAAATGGTCCCCCAAGGACCCCCAAAGTCCCCCAAGGTTCCCAAAAGTCCCACAAGGTCACCCTACCTCGCAGAAGTCCCCCGAGATCTCTGAAGGTCTCCCAAAGTTCCCCCCAGGTCCCCCAAAGTCCCACAAGGTCCCCCAAAATCCCCCGAGGTCCCCCGAAGTCCCCTACAGTCCCCAAAGGTATCCGAAAGTCCCCCAAGGTCCCCCAAAGTCCATCCAAGGTCCCCCAAGGTCCCCCAATGTCCCCCGAGGTCCCCCAAAGTCTCCCAAGGTCCCCTAAAGTCCCCCAAAGTCTCCGGAGGCCCCCAAAAGTCCCCCAAGGTCCTCCAAGGGTTCCCCAAGGTCTCCCATCGTCCCCAATAGTTTTTCCAAGGTCCCCCACGGTCCCCCGAGGTCCCCCAAATTCTCCCAAAGTCCCCAAAGTCTCCTAAAGTCCCCTAATGTCCCCTAAAGTCCCCCAAGGTCCTCCAAACGTCCACAAATGTTCCCCAAAGCCTCCCAAGGTCCCCCAACCGTCCCCTAAGGTCCTCCAACAGTCCCCCTAGGTCCTCCCACGGTCCCCCGAGGTCCCCTAAAGCCTCCCAAAGTCCCCCACGCTCCCCCGAGGTCCTCCAAAGGTCCCCAAAGGTCCCCCAATGTCCCCCAAAGTCCACAAAGTTCCCCCAAAGTTTCAAAGGTTCCCCAAGGTCCCCCAAAGTCCCACAATGTCCCCCAAAGCGTCCCAAAGTCCCCCAAAGTCCCCCGACGTCCCCCAAAGTCCCCCGAGGTCCCCAAAGCCTCCCACGGTCCCCCGAAGTCCCCCAAAGTATCCCAACGTCCCCCAAGGCCCCTCAAAGTCCCAAAAGGTCCCCAAAGTCTCCTGAGTTCCCCCAGAAACCCCCAAGGTCCTCCAAAAGTCCCCTAAGACCCCGCAAAGTTTCCCGAGGTCTCCCAAGGTCCCCCAAAGTCCTTCCAATGTCCCCCAAGGTCCCCCAATGTCCCCCAATGTCCCCCAAAGTCTCCCGAGGTCCCCCAAAGTCCCCGAAGTCTCCTGAGGCCCCCCAAAGTCCCCCAAGGTCCTCCAAGGGTCCCCCTAGGTCTCCCATGGTCTCCAAAAGTTTTTCCAAGATCCCCCAGGGTCCCCCACAGACCCCCCGGTCCCCCAAAGTCTCCCGAGGTCCACAAAGTCCCCTAAAGTCCTCTAATGTCCCCTAAAGTCCCCCAAGGTCTTCCAAAAGTCCCCCTAGGTCCTCCAAACGTCCCCAAAGGTTCCCCAAAGCCTCCCAAGGTCCCCCAAGGTCCCCCAACAGTCCCCTAAGGTACTCCAACAGTCCCCCTAGGTCCTCCCACGGTCCCCCGAGGTCCCCCAAAGCCTCCCAAAGTCTCCCACGCTCCACCTAGGTCCTCCAAAGGTCCCCAAAGGTCCCCCAACATCCCCAAAGGTTCCCCAAAGCCTACCAAGCTCCCCCAAGGACCTCCAACAGTCCCAAAAGCTCCTCCCACGGTCCCCCGAGGTCCCCCAAAGTATCCCAGTCCCCCACGCTCCCCCAAGGTCCTCCAAACGTCCCCCAAGGTACCCCAACATCCCCCAAAGTCCCCAAAGTTCCCAAAAAGTTCCAAAGGTTCCCCAAGGTCCCCCAAAGTCCCAAAAGGTCCCCCAAAGACTCCCACAGTCCCCCAAAGTCCCCCGAGGTCCCCCAAAGCCTCCCACAGTCCCCCGAGGTCCCCCAAAGTATCCCAACGTCCCCCAAGGCCCCCCAAAGTCCCACCAGGTCCCCCAAAGTCTCCTGAGGTCCCCCAGAAAACCCCTAGGTCCCCCACAGTACCCCGAGATCCCCCAAAGTCTCCCGAGGTCCCCCAAAGTCCCCTAAAGTCCCATACGTCCCCTAACGTCTCACAAGGTTTCCAAAAGTCCATTAAGGTCCCCAAGGTAACCCAAAGTCCCCCAACGTCCCCAAAAGTCCCCGGAGGTCCCCCAACGTCCTCCAAGCTCCCCCAAAGTCCTCCAACAGTCCCCCAAGTTCCCCTAAAGTCCCCAAAGGTCCCCGAAAGTCCCCCAAGGTCCCCCAAAGTCCCCAAAGGTCCCCGAAAGTCCCCCAAGGTCCCCCAAAGTCCTTCCAAGGTCCTCCTAGGTCCCACAATTTCCCCCTAGGTCCCCCAACGTCTCCCAAGGTCCCCCAACGTCCCACAAGGTCCCCCAAGGTCCCCAAAGTCCCTCCAAGGCCCCCTAAAGTCCCCCAAGGTCTTCCCAAAGTCTCCCTATGTCCCCCAAGGTCCTGCAAAGCCTCTCAAAGTCTCCCAGGGTCCCTCAAAGTCCCCCATGGTCCCCCAAAGTTCTTCCAAGGTTGCCCTAGGTCCCCCACAGTCCCCCGAGGTCCCCCAAAGTCCCCTAACACCCCCCAAAGTTCCCCCAAGGCCCCCCAAAGTCCCTCAAGATCCTCCCAAAGTCTCCCTAGGTCCCCCAAAGTCCCCCAAGGTCCCTGGAGGTCCTCCAAAGTCCCCCGAGGTCCCCCAAAGTCCTCAGAGGTCCTCCCAAAGTCTCCCTAGGTCCCCCAGAGTCCCCCAAGGTCCCTGGAGGTCCTCCACAGTCCCCAAAGGTCCCCCAAAGTCCTCAGAGGTCCTCCAAATTACCCCCAAGGTCCCCTATAAAGTCCCCCAAGTTCCCCAAAGTTCCAACGTTCCTTTAAGGTCCCCCAAAGTCCCCCAAGGTCTCCCAAAGTCTCCCAAGATCCCCCAATGTCCCCCGAGGTCCCCCAAAGCCCCCCAAGGTCCCCCAAAGGTCCCAAAAAGTCTCCCAACGTCCCCCAAGGCCCCCAAAAGTCCCACAAGTCCCCCAAAGTCTCCTGAAGTCCCCCAGAAACCCCCAAGGTCCTCAAAAAGTCCCCAAACGTCCCCCAAAGTCCCCCAAGGTCCCCTAAAGTCCCCAAAGGTCTCCGAAAGACCCCCAAGGTCCCCCAAAGTCCTTCCAAGGTTCCCCACGGTCCCCCGAGGTCCGCCAAAGCCTCCCAAAGTCACGCACGCTCCACCAAGGTCCTCCAAAAGTTCCCCTAGGTCCTCCAAAAGTCCCCCAAGGTCCACCAATGTCCCCCGACGTCCCCGAAGGCTCTCCCAAAGGTCCGCAAAGTCCCAGAGGTAACCCAAAGTCTCCCCTAGGTCCCCCAACGTCTGCCAAGGTCCCCCAAGGTCCCCCAAAGTCCCACAAGGTCCCCCAAAGCCTCCCAAAGTCCCCCAAAATCCACTGAGGTCCCCCAAAGTCCCCCGAGGTCCCCCAAATGCCTCCCACGGTCCCCCGAGGTCCCCCAAAGTATCCAAACGTCCCAGAAAGGCTCCCAAAATCCCCCAAGGCCCCCCAAAGTCCCACAAGGTCCCCCAAAGTCTCTTTAGGTCCCCCAGGAACCCCCAAGGTCCTCCAAAAGTCCCCCAAGGTCCCCCAAAGTCCCCCAAGGTCCCCCAACGTCCCGCACTCTCCCCCACAGTCCTCCAACAGTCCCCCAACGTCCCCTACGGTCCCGAAAGTCCCCCGAGGTTCCCCAAAGTCCCCCAAAGTCCCCCAACACCCCCGAAAGTCCCCCAAGGCCCCCCAAAGTCCCCCCGAGGTCCTCCCAAGGTCTCCCAAGGTCCCCCAAAAGCCTCTCAATGTCTCCCCGAGTCCCCCAAAGTCCCCCATGGTCCCCCAAAGTTCTTCCAAGGTCCCCCAAGGTCTCCCACAGTACCCCGAGGTCCCCAAAGTCTCCCGAGGTCCCCCATAGTCCCCTAAAGTCCCCAACGTCCCATAAAGTCTCCCAAGGTTTCCAAAAGTCCAAAAAGGTCCTCAAGGTCACCCAAAGTCACCCAAGGTCCCCAAAAGTCCCCGGAGGTCCCCCAACATCCCCCAAGCTCCCCCAAAGTCCTCCAACAGTCCCCCAAGGTCCCCGAAAATCCCCAAAGTTCCCCGAAAGTCCCCCAAGGTCCCCCAGAGTCCTTCCAAGGTCCTCCAAGGTCCCACAATTTCCCCCTACGTCCCCCAACGTCTCCCAAGGTCCACCAACGTCCCACAAGGTCCCCCAAGGTCCCCAAAGTCCCTCGAAGGCCCTCCAAAGTCCCCCCAAATCCCTCCAAGGCCCCCCAAAGTCCCCCAAGGTCTTCCCAAAGTCTCCCTATGTCCCCCTAGGTCCTGCAAAGCCTCTCAAAGTCTCCCAGGGTCCCCCAAAGTCCCCCATGGTCCCCCAAAGTTCTTCCAAGGTCGCCCTAGGTCCCCCACAGTCCCCTGAGGTCCCCCAAAGTCTCCCAAGGTCCCCCAATTCCTTCCAAGGTCTCCCAAAGTCCCCCAAGGTCCCTGGAGGTCCTCCACAGTCCCCAAAGGTCCCCCAAAGTCCTCAGAGGTCCTCCAAATTACCCCCAAGGTCCCCTATAAAGTCCCCCAAGTTCCCCAAAGTTCCAACGTTCCTTTAAGGTCCCCCAAAGTCCCCCAAGGTCTCCCAAAGTCTCCCAAGATCCCCCAATGTCCCCCGAGGTCCCCCAAAGCCCCCCAAGGTCCCCCAAAGGTCCCAAAAAGTCTCCCAACGTCCCCCAAGGCCCCCAAAAGTCCCACAAGTCCCCCAAAGTCTCCTGAAGTCCCCCAGAAACCCCCAAGGTCCTCAAAAAGTCCCCAAACGTCCCCCAAAGTCCCCCAAGGTCCCCTAAAGTCCCCAAAGGTCTCCGAAAGACCCCCAAGGTCCCCCAAAGTCCTTCCAAGGTTCCCCACGGTCCCCCGAGGTCCGCCAAAGCCTCCCAAAGTCACACACGCTCCACCAAGGTCCTCCAAAAGTTCCCCTAGGTCCTCCAAAAGTCCCCCAAGGTCCACCAATGTCCCCCGACGTCCCCGAAGGCTCTCCCAAAGGTCCGCAAAGTCCCAGAGGTAACCCAAAGTCTCCCCTAGGTCCCCCAACGTCTGCCAAGGTCCCCCAAGGTCCCCCAAAGTCCCACAAGGTCCCCCAAAGCCTCCCAAAGTCCCCCAAAATCCACTGAGGTCCCCCAAAGTCCCCCGAGGTCCCCCAAATGCCTCCCACGGTCCCCCGAGGTCCCCCAAAGTATCCAAACGTCCCAGAAAGGCTCCCAAAATCCCCCAAGGCCCCCCAAAGTCCCACAAGGTCCCCCAAAGTCTCTTTAGGTCCCCCAGGAACCCCCAAGGTCCTCCAAAAGTCCCCCAAGGTCCCCCAAAGTCCCCCAAGGTCCCCCAACGTCCCGCACGCTCCCCCACAGTCCTCCAACAGTCCCCCAACGTCCCCTACGGTCCCGAAAGTCCCCCGAGGTTCCCCAAAGTCCCCCAAAGTCCCCCAACACCCCCGAAAGTCCCCCAAGGCCCCCCAAAGTCCCCCCGAGGTCCTCCCAAGGTCTCCCAAGGTCCCCCAAAAGCCTCTCAATGTCTCCCCGAGTCCCCCAAAGTCCCCCATGGTCCCCCAAAGTTCTTCCAAGGTCCCCCAAGGTCTCCCAGAGTACCCCGAGGTCCCCCAAAGTCTCCCGAGGTCCCCCATAGTCCCCTAAAGTCCCCAACGTCCCATAAAGTCTCCCAAGGTTTCCAAAAGTCCAATAAGGTCCTCAAGGTCACCCAAAGTCCCCCAAGGTCCCCAAAAGTCCCCGGAGATCCCCCAACATCCCCCAAGCTCCCCCAAAGTCCTCCAACAGTCCCCCAAGGTCCCCGAAAGTCCCCAAAGGTCCCCGAAAGTCCCCCAAGGTCCCCCAGAGTCCTTCCAAGGTCCTCCAAGGTCCCACAATTTCCCCCTACGTCCCCCAACGTCTCCCAAGGTCCACCAACGTCCCACAAGGTCCCCCAAGGTCCCCAAAGTCCCTCCAAGGCCCTCCAAAGTCCCCCCAAATCCCTCCAAGGCCCCCCAAAGTCCCCCAAGGTCTTCCCAAAGTCTCCCTATGTCCCCCTAGGTCCTGCAAAGCCTCTCAAAGTCTCCCAGGGTCCCCCAAAGTCCCCCATGGTCCCCCAAAGTTCTTCCAAGGTCGCCCTAGGTCCCCCACAGTCCCCTGAGGTCCCCCAAAGTCTCCCAAGGTCCCCCAATTCCTTCCAAGGTCTCCCAATGTCCTCCAAGGTCCCCAAAGGCCCACCAAAGTCCCCCAAGGTCTTCCCAAAGTCCCCCTATGTCCCCCTAGGTCCCCCAAAGCGTCTCAAAGTCTCCCTGGGTCCCCCAAAGCCCCCCATGGTTCCCAAAAGTTTTTTCAAGGTCCTCCAAGGTCCCCCACAGTCCCCCGAGTTCCCCCAATGTCTCCCGAGGTCCCCAAAGTCCCCTAAAGTCCCCTAATGTCTTCCCAAAGCCTCCCAAGGTCCCCCAAAAGTCCCCTAAGGTCCTCCAACAGTCCCCCTAGGTCCTCCCACGGTCCCCCGAGGTCCCCCAAAGCCTCCCAAAGTCCCCCACACTCCCCCAAGGTCCTCCAAAGGTCCCCAAAGGTACCCCACCATTCCCCAAAGTCCCCAAAGTTCCTGCAAAGTTCCAAAGTGTCCCCAAGGTCCCCCAAGGTCCCACAAGGTCCCACAATGCCTCCCAAAGTCCCCCAAAGTCCCCTGAGGTCCCCCAAAGTCCCCCAAGGTCCCCCATAGCCTCCCACGGTTTTCCGAGGTCCCCCAAATTATCCCAACATCCCCCAAGGCCCCCCAAAGTCCCCCAAGGTTCTCCAAGGGTCCCCCAAGGTCTCCCACGGTCCCCAAAAAGTTTTTCCAAGGTCCCCCAAGGTCCCCAACAGTCCCCCGAGGTCCCCCAAAGTCTCCCGAGGTCCCCAAAGTCCCCTAAAGTCCCCTAACGTCCCCAAAAGTTCCCCTTGGTCCTCCAAACGTCCCCAAAGGTTCCCCAAAGCCTACCAAGTTCCCAAAGGTCCCCCAACAGTCCCCTTAGGTCCTCCAACAGTCTCCCTAGGCCCTCCCACGGTCCCCCGAGGTCCCCCAACCCCTCCCAAAGTCCCCCACACTCCCCCAAGGTCCTCCAAAGATCCCCGAAGGTACCCCAACGTCCCCGAAAGTCCCCAATGTTCCCCCAAAGTTCCAAAGGTTCCCCAAGGTCCACCAAAGCCTCCAAAAGTCCCCCAAAGTCCATTCAAGAACCCCCAAAGTCTCCCTATGTCCCCCTAGGTCCCGCCTAGCCTCTCAATGTCTACCCAGGCTCCCCCAAAGTCCTCCATGGTCTCCAAAAGTTCTTCCAAGGTCCCCCAAGGTCCCCCACAGACCCCCGAGGTCCCCCTAAGTCTCCCGAGGTCCACAAAGTACCCTAAAGTCCCCTAATGTCCCCTAAAGTCCCCCAAGGTCTTCCAAAAGTCCCCCTAGGTCCTCCAAACGTCCCCAAAGGTTCCCCAAAGCCTCCCAAGGTCTCCCAAGGTCCCCCAACAGTCCCCTAAGGTACTCCAACAGTCCCCCCATGTCCTCCCAGGGTCCCCCGAGGTCCCGCAAAGCCTCCCAAGGTCCCCCACGCTCCTCCAAGGTCCTCCAAAGGTCCCCAAAGGTCCCCCAACGCCCCCAAAGGTTCCCCAAAGCCTACCAAGTTCCCCCAAGGACCTCCAACAGTCCCACAAGGTACTCCCACGGTCCCCCGAGGTCCCCCAAAGTTTCCCAGTCCCCCACGCTCCCCCAAGGTCCTCCAAAGGTCCCCCAAGGTACCCCAACCTCCCCCAAAGTCTCCCAAAGTTCCCCAAAAGTTCCAAAGGTTCCCCAGGGTCCCCCAAAGTCCCACAAGGTCCCCCACAGTCCCCTGAGGTCACCCAAAGTCCCCCGAGGTCACCCAAAGCCTCCCAAAGTCCCCCGAGGTCCCCCAAAGTATCCCAACGTCCCCCAAGGCCCCCCAAAACCCCACCAGGTCCCCCAAAGTCTCCTGAGGTCCCCCAGAAAACCCAAACGTCCTCCAAAAGTCCCCAAACGTCCCCCAAAGTCCCCCGAGGTCCCCCAAGGTCCCCTATAGTCCCAAAGGTCTCCGAAAGACCCCCAAGGTCCCCCAAAGTCCTTCCAAGGTTCCCCACGGTCCCCCGAGGTCCGCCAAAAACTCCCAAACTCAGGCACGCTCCACCAAGGTCCTCCAAAAGTTCCCCTAGGTCCTCCAAAAGTCCCCCAAGGTCCCCGAATTCCTCCCAAGGTCCACCAATATCCCCCCACGTCCCAGAAGAATCTCCCAAAGGTCCGAAAAGTCCCAGAGGTAACCCAAAGTCTCCCCTAGGTCCCCCAACGTCTCACAAGGTCCCCCAAGGTCCCCAAAGTCCCTCCAAGGCCCTCCAAAGTCCCCCAAAATCCCTCCAAGGCCCCCCAAAGTCCCCCAAGGTCTTCCCAAAGTCTCCCTATGTCCCCCTAGGTCCTGCAAAGCCTCTCAAAGTCTCCCATGGTCCCCCAAAGTCTCCCATGGTCCCCCAAAGTTCTTCCAAGGTCGCCCTAGGTCCCCCACAGTACCCCGAGGTCCCCCAAAGTCTCCCAAGGTCCCCCAACGTCCTCCAAGGTCTCCCAATGTCCTCCAAGGTCCCCCAAAGTCCCACAAAGTCCCCCAAGGTCTTCCCAAAGTCCCCCTATGTCCCCCTAGATCCCCCAAAGCGTCTCAAAGTTGCCCTGGGTCCCCCAAAGTCACCCATGGTTCCCAAAAGTTTTTCCAAGGTCCCCCAAGGTCCCCCACAGTCCCCCGAGTTCCCCCAATGTCTCCCGAGGTCCCCAAAGTCCCCTAAAGTCCCCTAATGTCTTCCCAAAGCCTCCCAAGGTCCCCCACGTTCCCCCAAGGTCCTCCAAAGGTCCCCAAAGGTACCCCACCATTCCCCAAAGTCCCCAAAGTTCCTGCAAAGCTCCAAAGGTTCCCCAAGGTCCCCCAAGGTCCCACAAGGTCCCCCAATGCCTCCCAAAGTCCCCCAAAGTCCCCTGAGGTCCCCCAAAGTCCCCCGAGGTCCCCAGTAGCCTCCCACGGTTTTCCGAGGTCCCCCAAATTATCCCAACATCCCCCAAGGCCTCCCAAAGTCCCCCAAGGTTCTCCAAGGGTCCCCCAAGGTTTCCCACGGACCCCAAAAAGTTTTTCCAAGGTCCCCCAAGGTCCCCAACAGTCCCCCGAGGTCCCCCAAAGTCTCCCGAGGTCCCCAAAGTCCCCTAAAGTCCCCTAACGTCCCCAAAAGTTCCCCTTGGTCCTCCAAACGTCCCCAAAGGTTCCCCAAAGCCTACCAAGTTCCCAAATGTCCCCCAATAGTCCCCTTAGGTCCTCCAACAGTCTCCCTAGGCCCTCCCACGGTCCCCCGAGGTCCCCCAACCCATCCCAAAGTCCCCCACGCTCCCCCAAGGTCCTCCAAAGGTCCCCGAAGGTACCCCAATGTCCCCGAAAGTCCCCAATGTTCCCCCAAAGTTCCAAAGGTTCCCCAAGGTCCCCCAAAGTCCCACAAGGTCCCCCAAAGACTCCCAAAGTCCCCCACAGTCCCCCGAGGTCCCCCAAAGTCCCCCGAGGTCACCCAAAGCCTCCCACAGTCCCCCGAGGTCCCCCAAAGTATCCCAATGTCCCCCAAGGCCCCCCAAAGTCCCACAAGGTCCCCCAAAATCCCGCGAGGTCCCCGAAGGTCCCATACAGTCCCCAAAGGTATCCGAAAGTCCCCCAAGGTCCCCCGAAGTCCTTCCAAGGTCCCCCAAGGTCCCCCAATGTCCCCCGAGGTCCCCCAAAGTCTCCCGAGGTCCCCTAAAGTCCCCCAAAGTCTCCTGAGGCCCCCAAAAGTCCCTCAAGGTCCTCCAAGGGTTCCCCAAGGTCTCCCATGGTCCCCAAAAGTTTTTCCAAGGTCCCCCACGGTCCCCCGAGGTCCCCCAAAGTCTCCCGAGGTCCCCAAAGTCCCCTAAAGTCCCCTAATTTCCCCTAAAGTCCCCCAAGGTCTTCCAAAAGTCCCCCAAGGTCCTCCAAACGTCCCCAAATGTTCCCCAAAGCCTCCCAAGGTCCCCCAAGGTCCCCCAACAGTCCCCTAAGGTCCTCCAACAGTCCCCCTAGGTCCTCCCATGGTCCCCCGAGGTACCCTAAAGCCTCCCAAAGTCCCCCACGCTCCCCCGAGGTCTCCGAAGCTCCCCAAAGGTCCCCCAACGTCCCCCAAAGTCCACAAAGTTCCCCCAAAGTTCCAAAGGTTCCCCAAGGTCCCCCAAAGTCCCACAATGTCCCCCAAAGCGTCCCAAAGTCCCCCAAAGTCCCCCGAGGTCCCCCAAAGTCCCTCGAGGTCCCCAAAAGCCTCCCACGGTCCCCCAAAGTATCCCAACGTCCCCCAAGGCCCCTCAAAGTCCAAAAAGGTCCCCCAAAGTCTCCTGAGTTCCCCCAGAAACCCCCAAGGTCCTCCAAAAGTCCCCCAAGACCCCGCAAAGTCCCCCGAGGTCTCCCAAGGTCCCCCAAAGTCCTTCCAACAGTCCCCCAAGGTCCCCCAATGTCCCCCGAGGTCCCCCAAAGTCTCCCGAGGTCCCCCAACGTCCCCAAAGTCTCCTGAGGCCTCCCAAAGTCCCCAAAGGTCCTCCAAGGGTCCCCCAACGTCTCCCATGGCCTCCAAAAGTTTTTCCAAGAACCCCCAGGGTCCCCCACAGACCCCCCGGTCCCCCAAAGTGTCCCGAGGTCCACAAAGTCCCCTAAAGTCCTCTAATGTCCCCTAAAGTCCCCCAAGGTCTTCCAAAAGTCCCCCTAGGTCCTCCAAACGTCCCCAAAGGTTCCCCAAAGCCTCCCAAGGTCCCCCAAGGTCCCCCAACAGTCCCCTAAGGTACTCCAACAGTCCCCCTAGGTCCTCCCATGGTCCCCCGAGGTCCCCCAAAGCCGAGTCCCCCACGCTCCCCCTAGGTCCTCCAAAGGTCCCCCAAGGTCCCCCAAAAGCCTCTCAATGTCTCCCAGAGTCCCCCAAAGTCCCCCATGGTCCCCCATAGTTCTTCCAAGGTCCCCCAAGGTCTCCCACAGTACCCCGAGGTCCCCCAAAGTCTCCCGAGGTCCCCCAACGTCCCCTAAAGTCTCCCAAGGTTTCCAAAAGTCCAATAAGGTCCTCAAGGTCACCCAAAGTCCCCCAAGGTCCCCAAAAGTCCCCGGAGGTCCCCCAACGTCCCCCAAGCTCCCCCAAAGTCCTCAAACAGTCCCCCAAGGTCCCCGAAAGTCCCCCAAGGTCCCCCAAAGTCCTTCCAAGGTCCTCCAAGGTCCCACAATTTACCCCTACGTCCCCGAACGTCTCCCAAGGTCCCCCAACGTATCACAAGGTCCCCCAACGTCCCATAAGGTCCCCCAAGGTCCCCAAAGTCCCTCCAAGGCCCCCTAAAGTCGCCCAAGGTCTTTCCAAAGTCTCCCTATGTCCCCCTAGGTCCTGCAAAGCCTCTCAAAGTCTCCCAGGGTCCCCCAAAGTCCCCCATGGTCCCCTAAAGTTCTTCCAAGGTCACCCTAGGTCCCCCACAGTCCCCCGAGGTCCCCCAAAGTCCCCCAACACCCCCCAAAGTTCCCCCAAGGCCCCCCAAAGTCCCTCAAGGTCCTCCCAAAGTCTCCCTAGGTCCCCCGAAGTCCCCCAAGGTCCCCCAAAGTCCCCCAAGATCCCTGGAGGTCCTCCAAAGTCCCCCGAGGTCCCCCAAAGTCCTGAAAAGTCCTCCAAATTACCCCCTAGGTCCCCTATAAAGTCCCCCAAGGTCCCCCAAAGTTCCAACGTTCCTCGAAAGGTCCCCCAAAGTCCCCCAAGGTCTCCCAAAGTCTCCCAAGATCCCCCAATGTCCTCCGAGGTCCCCCAAAGCCCCCCAAGGTCCCCCAAAGTCCCACAATGTCCCCCAAAGCGTCCCAAAGTCCCCCAAAGTCCCCCGAGGTCCCCCAAGTCCCCCGAGGTCTCCAAAAGCCTCCCACGGTCCCCCGAGGTAACTCAAAGTATCCCAACGTCCCCCAAGGCCCCCCAAAGTCCCAAAAGGTCCCCCAAAGTCTCCTGAGGTCCCCCAGAATCCCCCAAGGTCCTCCAAAAGTCCCCCAAGACCCTGCAAAGTCCCCCGAGGTCTCCCAAGGTCCCCCAAAGTCCTTCCAATGTCCCACAATGTCCCCCGAGGTCCCCCAAAGTCTCCCGAGGTCCCCCAAAGTCCCCGAAGTCTCCTGAGGCCCCCCAAAGTCCCCCAAGGTCCTCCAAGGGTCCCCCAAGGTCTCCCATGGTCTCCAAAAGTTTTTCCAAGATCCCCCAGAGTCCCCCACAGACCCCCCGGTCCCCCAAAGGCTCCCGAGGTCCCCAAAGTCCCCTAAAGTCCTCTAATGTCCCCTAAAGTCCCCCAAGGTCTTCCAAAAGTCCCCCTAGGTCCTCCAAACGTCCCCAAAGGTTCCCCAAAGCCTCCCAAAGTCCCCCAAGGTCCCCCAACAGTCCCCTAAGGTACTCCAACAGTCCCCCTAGGTCCTCCCACGGTCCCCCGAGGTCGCCCAAAGCCTCCCAAAGTCCCCCACGCTCCCCCTAAGTCCTCCAAAGGTCCCCCAACGTCCCCAAAGGTTCCCCAAAGCCTACAAAGTTCCCCCAAGGACCTCCAACAGTCCCACAAGGTCCTCCCACGGTCTCCCGAGGTCCCCTAAAGTATCCCAGTCCCCCACGCTCCCCCAAGGTCCTCCAAAGGTCCCCCAAGGTACCCCAACATCCCCCAAAGTCCCCAAAGTTCCCCAAAAGTTCCAAAGGTTCCCCAAGGTGCCCCAAAGTCCAAAAAAAGGTCCCCCAAAGACTCCCAAAGTCCCCCACAGTCCCCCGAGGTCCCCCAAAGTCCCCCGAGGTCACCCAAAGCCTCCCACAGTCCCCCGAGGTCCCCCAAAGAATCCCAACGTCCCCCAAGGTCCCCCAAAGTCCCCCGAGGTCCCCCAAGGTCCCCTAAAGTCCCAAAGGTCTCCGAAAGACCCCCAAGGTCCCCCAAAGTCCTTCCAAGGTCCCCCTATGTCCCCCGAGGTCCCCCAAAGTCTCCCGAGGTCCTCCAAAGTCCCCAAAGTCCCTCGAGGTCCCCCGAAGTCCCCCAACACCCCCAAAGTTCCCCCAAGGTCCCTCAAGGTCCTCCCAAAGTCTCCCTAGGTCCCCCAAAGTTCCCCAAGGTCCCCCAAAGTCCCCCAAGGTCCCTGGAGGTCCTCCAATGTCCCCCGAGGTCCCCCAACGTCCCCAAAGGTTCTCCACAGCCTACCAAGTTCCCCCAAGGACCTCCAACAGTCCCACAAGGCCCTCCCACGGTCCCCCGAGGTCCCCCAAAGTTTCCAAGTCCCCCACACTACCCCAAGGTCCTCCAAAGGTCCCTCAAGGTACCCCAACGTCCCCCAAAGTCCCCAAAGTTCCCCAAAAGTTTCAAAAGTTCCCCAGGGTCCCCCAAAGTCCCACAAGGTCCCCCAAAGCCTCCCAAAGTCCCCCAAAGTCCCCTGAGGTCCCCCAAAGTCCCCGGAGGTCACCCAAAGCCTCCCAAAGTCCCCCGAGGTCCCCCAAAGTATCCCAAAGTCCCCCAAGGTCCCCCAAAGTCCCCCGAGCTCCCCCAAGGTCCCCTATAGTCCCAAAGGTCTCCGAAAGACCCCCAAGGTCCCCCAAAGTCCATCCAAGGTCCCCCAAGGTCCCCCAAGGTCCCCCTATGTCCCCCGAGGTCCCCCAAAGTCTCCCGAGGTCCCCCAAAGTCCCTGAAGTCCTTCGAAGTCTCCCAAAGTCCCCCAACACCCCCCAAAGTTCCCCCAAGGCCCCCCAAAGTTTTTCAAGGTCCTCCCAAAGTCCCCCCAGGTCCCCCAAAGCACCCCAAGGTCCCCCAAAGGTCCCCAAAAGTCTCCCACGTCCCCCATGGCCCCCCAAAGTCCCAAAAGGTCCCCCAAAGTCTCCTTAGGTCCCCCAGATACCCCTAAGGTCCTCCAAAAGTCCCCAAAGGTCCCCAAAAGTCCCCCAAGGTTCCCTAAAGTCCTTCCAAGGTCCCCTAAGGTCCCCCAATTTTCCCCTAGGTCCCCGAACGTCTCCCAAGGTCCCCCAACATCCTCCAAGGTCTCCCAATGTCCACGAAGGTCCCTCAAAGTCCCACAAGGTCCCCCAAGGTCCCCAAAGTCCATCCAAGAGCCCCAAAAGTCCCACAAGTCCCCCAAAGTCTCCTGAAGTCCCCCAGAAACCCCCAAGGTCCTCCAAAAGTCCCCAAACGTCCCCAAAAGTCCCCCAAGGTCCCCTAAAGTCCCCAAAGGTCTCCGAAAGACCCCCAAGGTCCCCCAAAGTCCTTCCAAGGTTCCCCAAGGTCCCCCGAGGTCCGCCAAAGCCTCCCAAAGTCACGCACGCTCCACCAAGGTCCTCCAAAAGTTCCCCTAGGTCCTCCAAAAGTCCCCCAAGGTCCCCGACATTCTCCCAAGGTCCACCAATGTCCCCCGACGTCCCCGAAGGCTCTCCCAAAGGTCTGCAAAGTCCCAGAGGTAACCCAAAGTCTCCCCTAGGTCCCCCAACGTCTGCCAAGGTCCCCCAAGGTCCCCGAAAGTCCCACAAGGTCCCCAAAGCCTCCCAAAGTCCCCAAAAATCCCCTGAGGTCCCCCAAAGTCCCCCGAGGTCCCCCAAAGCACCCCATAGTCCCCCAAAGGTCCCCAAAAGTCTCCCAACGTCCCCCATGGCCCCCCAAAGTCCCAAAAGGTCCCCCAAAGTCTCCTTAGGTCCCCCAGGAACCCCCAAGGTCCTCCAAAAGTCCCCGGAGGTCCCCCAAAGTCCCCCGAGGTCCCCCAACGTCCCGCACGCTCCCCCAAAGACTTCCAACAGTCCCCCAACGTCCCCTACGGTCCCGAAAGTCCCCCGAGGTCCCCCAAAGTCCCCCAAAGTCCCCCAACACCCCCGAAAGACCCCCAAGGCCCCCCAAAGTCCCCCCAAGGTCCTCCCAAGGTCTCCCTAGGTCCCCCAAAAGCCTATCAATGTCTCCCAGAGTCCCCCAAAGTCCCCCATGGTCACCCAAAGTCCTTCCAAGGTCCTCCAAGGTCCGACAATTTCCCCCTACGTCCCCTAACGTCTCCCCAGGTCCCCCAACGTCTCACAAGGTCCCCCAAGGTCCCCAAAGTCCCTCCAAGGCCCTCCAAAGTCCCCCCAAATCCTTCCAAGGCCCCCCAAAGTCCCCCAAGGTCTTCCCAAAGTCTCCCTATGTCCCCCTAGTTCCTTTAGCCTCTAAAAGTCTCCCAGGGTCCCCCAAAGTCCCCCATGGTCCCCCAAAGTTCTTCCAAGGTCGCCTTAGGTCCCCCACAGTCCACCGAGGTCCCCCAAAGTCTCCCAAGGTCCCCCAACGTCCTCCAAGGTCTCCCAATGTCCTCCAAGGTCCCCCAGAGTCCCACAAGGTCCCCCAAGGTCCCCAAAGGCCCACCAAAGTCCCCCAAGGTCTTCCCAAAGTCCCCCTATGTCCCCCTAGGTCCCCCGAAGCATCTCAAAGTCTCCCTGGGTCCCCCAAAGTCACCCATGGTTCCCAAAAGTTTTTCCAAGGTCCCCCACAGTCCCCAGAGTTCCCCCAATGTCTCCCGAGGTCCCCAAAGTCCCCTAAAGTCCCCTAATGTCTTCCCAAAGCCTCCCAAGGTCCCCCAAAGTCCCCTAAGGTCCTCCAACAGTCCCCCTAGGTCTTCCCACGGTCCCCCAAGGTCCCCCAAAGCCTCCCAAAGTCCCCCAGGCTCCCCCAAGGTCCTCCAAAGGTCACCAAAGGTACCCCACCATTCCCCAAAGTCCCCAAAGTTCCTGCAAAGTTCCAAAGGTCCCCCAAGGTCACACCAGGTCCGCCAATGCCTCCCAAAGTCCCCCAAAGTCCCCTGAGGTCCCCAAAAGTCCCCCGAGGTCCCTCATAGCCTCCCACGGTTTTCCGAGGTCCCCCAAATTATCCCAACATCCCCCAAGGCCCCCCAAAGTCCCCCAAGGTTCTCCAAGGGTCCCCCAAGGTCTCCCACGGTGCCCAAAAAGTTTATTCAAGGTCCCCCAAGGACCCCAACAGTCCCCCAAGGTCCCCCAAAGTCTCCCGAGGTCTCCAAAGTCCCCTAAAGTCCCCTAAAGTCCCCTAAAATCCCCAAAAGTTCCCCTTGGTCCTCCAAACGTCCCCAAAGGTTCCCCAAAGCCTACCAAGTTCCCAAAGGTCCCCCAACAGTCCCCTTAGGTCCTCCAACAGTCTCCCTAGGCCCTCCCACGGTCCCCCGAGGTCCCCCAACCCCTCCCAAAGTCCCCCACGCTCCACCAAGGTCCTCCAAAGGTCCCCGAAGGTACCCCAACGTCCCTTAAAGTCCCCAATGTTCCCCCAAAGTTCCAAAGGTTCCCCAAGGTCCACCAAAGCCTCCAAAAGTCCTCCAAAGTCCCTTCAAGGCCCCCCAAAGTCTCCCTATGTCCCCCTAGGTCCCCCAAAAGCCTCTCAATGTCTACCCAGGGTCCCCCAAAGTCCCCCATGGTCCCCAAAAGTTCTTCCAAGGTCCCCCAAGGTCCCCCAGAGTACCCCGAGGTCCCCCAAAGTCCCCTAAAGCCCCCAACGTCCCCTAAAGTCTCCCAAGGTTTCCAAAAGTCCAATAAGGTCCCCAAGGTCACCCAAAGTCCCCCAAGGTCCCCAAATGGTCCCTCAACGACCCCGAAAGTCCCACAGGGTTCCCCAAAGTCCCACAAGGTCACCCAACCTCGCAGAAGTCCCCCAAGGTCCCCCAAGGTCCCCAAAGTTCCCCCAAAGTCCCCCGAGGTCCCCCAAAGTCTCCCGAGATCCCCTGAAGTCCCCCAAAGTCTCCTGAGGCCCCGCAATGTCCTCCAAGGTCCTCCAAGGGTCCCCCAAGGTCTCCCATGGTCCCCAAAAGTTTTTCCAAGGTCCCCCACAGTCCCCCGAGGTCCCCCAAAGTCTCCCGAGGTCCCCCAAAGTCCCCTAAAGCCCCCAACATCCCCTAAATTCTCCCAAGGTTTCCAAAAGTCCAATAAGGTCCCCAAGGTCACCCAAAGTCCCCCAAGGTCCCCAAATGGTCCCCCAAGGACCCCCAAAGTCTCCCAAGGTTCCCAAAAGTCCCACAAGGTCACCCTACCTCGCAGAAGTCCCCCAAGGTCTCCCAAGGTCCCCCAAAGTTCCCCCAAGGCCCCCCAAAGTCCCACAAGGTCCCCCAAAATCCCCCGAGGTCCCCGAAGGTCCCCTACAGTCCCCAAAGGTATCCAAAAGTCCCCCAAGGTCCCCCAAAGTCCTTCCAAGGTCCCCCAAGGTCCCCCAATGTCCCCCAAAGTCTCCCGAGGTCCCCCAAAGTCCCCCATAGTCTCCTGAGGCCCCCAAAAGTCCCTCAAGGTCCTCCAAGGGTTCCCCAAGGTCTCCCATGGTCCCGAAAAGTTTTTCCAAGGTCCCACACGGTCCCCCGAGGTCCCCCAAAGTCTCCCGAGGTCCCCAAAGTCCCCTAAAGTCCCCTAATGTCCCCTAATGTCCCCCAATATCTTCCAAAAGTCCCCCAAGGTCCCCCAACGTCCCCAAAGGTTCCCCAAAGCCTACCAAGTTTCCCCAAGGACCTCCAATAGTCCCACAAGGTCCTCCCACGGTCCCCCGAGGTCCCCCAAAGTATCCCAGTCCCCCAAGCTCCCCCAAGGTCCTCCAAAGGTCCTGCAAGGTACCCCAACATCCCCCAAAGACTCCCAAAGTCCCCCACAGTCCCCCGAGGTCCCCCAAAGTCCCCCGAAGTCACCCAAAGCCTCCCAGAGTCCCCCGAGGTCCCCCAAAGTATCCCAATGTCCCCCAAGGCCCCCCAAAGTCCCACCAGGTCCCCCAAAGTCTCCTGAGGTCCCCAAGAAAACCCCAAGGTCCTCCAAAAGTCCCCCAAGGTCCCCCAAAGTCCCCCGAGGTCCCCCAAGGTCCCCTAAAGTCCCAAAGGTCTCCGAAAGACCCCCAAGGTCCCCCAAAGTCGTTCCAAGGTCCCCCGAGGTCCCCCTATGTCCCCCGAGGTCCCCCAAAGTCTCCCGAGGTCCCCCAAATTCCCCAAAGTCCCTCTAGGTCCCCCAAAGTCCCCCAACACCCCCCAAGGTACCCCCAAGGTCCCTCAAGGTCCTCCCAAAGTCTCCCTAGGTCCCCCAAAGTTCCCTAAGGTCCCCCAAAGTCCCCCAAGGTCCCTGTAGGTCCTCCAAAGTCCCCCGAGGTCCCCCAACGTCCTCAAAGGTTCCCCAAAGCCTACCAAGTTCCCCCAAGGACCTCCAACAGTCCCACAAGGTCCTCCCACAGTCCCCAGAGGTCCCCCAAAGTTTCCAATTCCCCGACGCTCCCCCAAGGTCCTCCAAAGGTACCCCAAGGTACCCCAACGTCCCCCAAAGTCCCCAAAGTTCCCCAAAAGTTTCAAAGGTTCCCCAGGGTCCCCCAGAGTCCCACAAGGTCCCCCAAAGCCTCCCGAAGTCCCCCACTGTCCCCTGAGGTCCCCCAAAGTCCCCGGAGGTCACCCAAAGCCTCCCACAGTCCCCCGAGGTCCCCCAAAGTATCCCAAAGTCCCGCAAGGTCCCCCAAAGTCCCCCGAGGTCCCCCAAGGTCCCCTATAGTCCCAAAGGTCTCCGAAAGACCCCAAAGGTCCCCCAAAGTCCATCCAAGGTCCCCCAAGGTCCCCCTATGTCCCCCGAGGTCCCCCAAAGTCTCCTGAGGTCCCCCAAAGTCCCCGAAGTCCCTCGAGGTCCCCCAACGTCCCCCAACACCCCCCAAAGTTCCCCCAAGGCCCCCAAAAGTTCCTCAAGGTCCTCCCAAAGTCCCCCGAGGTCCCCCAAAGCACCCCAAGGTCCCCCAAAGGTCCCCAAAAGTCTCCCAACGTCCCCCATGGCCCCCCAATCCCACAAGGTTCCCCAAAGTCTCCGTAGGTCCCCCAGATACCCCTAAGGTCCTCCAAAATTCCCCAAAGGTCCCCGAAAGTCCCCCAAGGTTCCCTAAAGTCCTTCCAAGGTCCCCTAAGGTCCCCCAATGTCCCCCTAGGTCCCCGAACGTCTCCCAAGGTCCCCCAACATCCTCCAAGGTCTCCCAATGTCCACGAAGGTCCCTCAAAGTCCCACAAGGTCCCCAAAGTCCCTCCAAGGCCCCCACAAGTCCCACAAGTCCCCCGAAGTCTCCTGAAGTCCCGCAGGAACCCCCAAGGTCCTCCAAAAGTCCCCAAACGTTCCCCAACGTCCTCTGAAGTCCCCCAAGGTCCCCTAAAGTCCCCAAAGGTCTCCGAAAGACCCCAAAGGTCCCCCAAAGTCCTTCCAAGGTCCCCCAAGGTCCCCAACGGTCCCCCGAGGTCCGCCAAAGCCTCCCAAAGTCGCGCACGCTCCACCAAAGTCCTCCAAAGGTCCCCCAAGGTCCCCCAAAAGTCCCTCAAGGTCCTCCAAAGTCCCCCTAGGTCCTCCAAAAGTCCCCCAAGGTCCCTGACATTCTCCCAAGGTCCCCCAATGTCCCCCGACGTCCCCGAAGGCTCTCCCAAAGGTCTGCAAAGTCCCAGAGGTAACCCAAAGTCTCCCCTAGGTCCCCCAACGTCTGCCAAGGTTCCCCAATGTCCCCCAAAGTCCCACAAGGTCCCCAAAGTCTCCCAAAGTCCCCAAAAATCCCCTGAGGTCCCCCAAAGTCCCCCGAGGTCCCCCAAATGCCTCCCACGGTCTCCCGAGGTCCCCCAAAGTATCCAAACGTCCCCAAAAGTCTCCCAACATCCCCCAAGGCCCCCCAAAGTCCCACAAGGTCCCCCAAAGTCCCCCGAGGTCCCCCAACGTCCCGCATGTTCCCCCAAAGTCCTCCAACAGTCCCCCAAGGTCCCCTACGGTCCCTAAAGTCCCCCAAGGTCCCCCAAAGTCACCCAAAGTCACCCAACACCCCCAAAAGTCCCCTAAGTCCCCCCAAAGTCCCCCCAAGGTCCTCCCAATGTCTCCCGAGGTCCCCAAAAGCCTCCCAAGGTCCCCCGAAGTCCCCCAAAGTATCCCAACGTCCCCCAAGGCCCCTCAAAGTCCCAAAAGGTCCCCCAAAGTCTCCTGAGTTCCCCCAGAAACCCCCAAAGTTCATCCAAAAGTCTCCCTATGTCCCCCTAGGTCCTGCAAAGCCTCTCAAAGTCTCCCAGGGTCCCTCAAAGTCCCCCATGGTCCCCCAAAGTTCTTCCAAGGTCACCCTAGGTCCCCCACAGTCCCCCGAGGTCCCCCAACGTAATCCAAGGTCTCCCAATGTCCTCCAAGGTCCCCCAAAGTCCCACAATGTCCCCAAAGTCCCTGCAAGGCCCCCTAAAGTCCCCCAAGGTCTTCCCATAGTCTCCCTATGTCCCCCTAGGTCCCCCAAAGCGTCTCAAAGTCTCCCTGGGTCCCCCAAAGTCACCAATGGTTCCGAAAAGTTTTTCCAAGGTCCCCCAAGGTCCGCCACAGTCCCCCGAGTTCCCCCAATGTCTCCCGAGGTCCCCAAAGTCCCCTAAAGTCCCCTAATGTCTTCCCAAAGCCTCCCAAGGTCCTCCAAAAGTCCCCTAAGGTCCTCCAACAGTCCCCCTAGGTCCTCCCACGGTCCCCCGAGGTCCCCCAAAGCCTCCCAAAGTCCCCCACGCTCCCCCAAGGTCTTCCAAATGTCCCCAAAGGTACCCCACCATTCCCCAAAGTCCCCAAAGTTCATGCAAAGCTCCAAAGGTTCCCCAAGGTCCCCCAAGGTCCCACAAGGTCCCCCAATGCCTCCCAAAGTCCCCCAAAGTCCCCTGAGGTCCCCCAAAGTCCCCCGAGATCCCCCATAGCCTCCCACGGTTTTCCGAGCTCCCCCAAATTATCCCAACATCCCCCAAGGCCCCCCAAAGTCCCCCAAGGTTCTCCAAGGGTCCCCCAAGGTCTCCCACGGTCCCCAAAAAGTTTTTCCAAGGTCCCCCAAGGTCCCAAACAGTCCCCCGAGGTCCCCCAAAGTCTCCCGAGGTCCCTAAAGCACCCTAAAGTCCCCTAACGTCCCCAAAAGTTCCCCTTGGTCCTCCAAACGTCCCCAAAGGTTCCCCAAAGCCTACCAAGTTCCCAAAGGTCCTCCAACAGTCCCCTTAGGTCCTCCAACAGTCTCCCTAGGCCCTCCCACGGTCCCCCAAGGTCCCCCAACCCCTCCAAAAGTCCCCCACGCTCCCCCAAGGTCCTCCGAAGGTCCCCAAAGGTACCCCAACGTCCCCGAAAGTCCCCAATGTTCCCCCAAAGTTCCAAAGGTTCCCCAAGGTCCACCAAAGCCTCCAAAAGTCCCCCAAAGTCCCTTCAAGGCCCCCCAAAGTCTCCCTATGTCCCCCTAGGTCCCCCAAAAGCCTCTCAATGTCTACCCATGGTTCCCAAAAGTTCTTCCAAGGTCCCCCAAGGTCCCCCAGAGTACCCCGAGGTCCCCAAAAGTCTCCCGAGGTCCCCCAAAGTCCCCTAAAGCCCCCAACGTCCCCTAAAGTCTCCCAAGGTTTCCAAAAGTCCAATAGGGTCCCTAAGGTCACCAGAAGTCCCCCAAGGTCCCCAAATGGTCCCCCAAGGCCCCCCAAAGTCCCACAAGGTTCCCCAAAGTCCCAAAAGGTCACCCAACCTCGCAGAAGTCCCCCAAGGTCCCAAAAGGTCCCCAAAGTTCCCCCAAAGTCTCCCGAGGTCCCCTAAAGTCCCCCAAAGTCTCCTGAGGACCCCAAAAGTCCCCCAAGGTCCTCCAAGGGTCCCCCAAGGTCTCCCATGGTCCCCAAAAATTTTTCCAAGGTCCCCCACAGTCCCCCGAGGACCCCAAAGTCTCCCGAGGTCCCCAAAGTCCCCTAAAGTCCCCTAATGTCCCCTAAAGTCCCCCAAGGTCCTCCAAACGTCCCCAAATGTTCCCCAAAGCCTCCCAAGGTCCCCCAAGGTCCCCCAACAGTCCCCTAAGGTCCTCCAATAGGCCCCCCAGGTCCTCCCACGGTCCCCCGAGGTCCCCTAAAGCCTCGCAAAGTCCCCCAGACTCCCCCGAGGTCTCCAAAGGTCCCCAAAGGTCCCCCAACGTCCCCCAAAGTCCACAAAGTACCCCCAAAGTTCCAAAGGTTCCCCAAGGCCCCCCAAAGTCCCACAATGTCCCCCAAAGCGTCCCAAAGTCCCCCAAAGTCCCCCGAGGTCCCCCAAAGTCCCCCGAGGTCCCCAAAAGCCTCCCACGGTCCCCCGAAGTCCCCCAAAGTATCCCAACGTCCCCCAAGGCCCTCAAAGTCCCAAAAGGTCCCCCAAAGTCTCCTGAGTTCCCCCAGAAACCCCCAAGGTCCTCCAAAAGTCCCCCAAGACCCCGCAAAGTCCCCCGAGGTCTCCCAAGGTCCCCCAAAGTCCTTCCAATGTCCCCCATGGTCCCCCAATGTCCCCCAAGGTCCCCCAAAGTCTCCCGAGTTCCCCAAAGTCCCCGAAGTCTCCTGAGGCCCCCCAAAGTCCCCCAAGGTCCTCCAAGGGTCCCCCAAGGTCTCCCATGGTCTCCAAAAGTTTTTCCAAGATCCCCCAGGGTCCCCCACAGACCCCCCGGTCCCCCAAAGTCTCCCGAGGTCCACAAAGTCCCCTAAAGTCCTCTAATGTCCCCTAAAGTCCCCCAAGGTCTTCCAAAAGTCCCCCTAGGTCCTCCAAACGTACCCAAAGGTTCCCCAAAGCCTCGCAAGGTCCCCCAAGGTCCCGCAACAGTCCCCTAAGGTCCTCTAACAGTCCCCCTAGGTCCTCCCACGGTCCCCCGAGGTCCCCTAAAGCCTCCCAAAGTCCCCCACACTCCCCCAAGGTCCTCCAAAGGTCCCCAAAGATCCCCCAACGTCCCCCAAAGTCCACAAAGTTCCCCCAAAGTGCCAAAGGTTTCCCAAGGTCCCCCAAAGTCCCACAATGTCCACCAAAGCGTCCCAAAGTCCTCCAAAGTCCCCCGAGGTCCCCCAAAGTCCCCCGAGGTCCCCAAAGCCTCGCAAGGTCCCCCAAGGTCCCCCAACAGTCCCCTAAGGTCCTCCAACAGTCCCCCTAGGTCCTCCCACAGTCCCCCAAGGTCCCCCAAACCCTCCCAAAGTCCCCCACGCTCCCCCTAGGTCCTCCAAAGGTCCCCCAAGGTCCCCCAACGTCCCCAAAGGTTCCCCAAAGCCTACCAAGTTCCCCCAAGGACCTCCAACAGTCCCACAAGGTCCTCCCACGGTCCCCCGAGGTCCCCCAAAGTATCCCAGTCCCCAACGCTCCCCCAAGGTCCTCCAAAGGTTCCCCAAGGTACCCCAACATCCCCCAAAGTCCCCAAAGTTCCCAGAAAGTTCCAAAGTTCCCCAAGGTCCCCCAAAGTCCCACAAGGTCCCCCAAAGACTCCCAAAGTCCCCCACAGTCCCCCGAGGTCCCCCAAAGTCCCCCGAGGTCACCCAAAGCCTCCCACAGTCCCCCGAGGTCCCCCAAAGTATCCCAACATCCCCCAAGGCCCCCCAAAGTCCCACCAGGTCCCCCAAAGTCTCCTGAGGTCCCCCAGAAAACCCCAAGGTCCTCCAAAAGTCCCCCAAGGTCCCCCAAAGTCCCCCGAGGTCCCCCAAGGTCCCCTAAAGTCCCAAAGGTCTCCGAAAGACCCCCAAGGTCCCCCAAAATCTTTCCAAGGTCCCCCAAGGTCCCCCTATGTCCCCCGAGGTCCCCCAAAGTCTCCCAAGGTCCCCCAAAGTCCCCGAAGTCCCTCGAGGTCCCCAAAGTCCCCCAACACCCCCCAAAGTTCCCCCAAAGCCCCCAAAAGTTCCTCAAGGTCCTCCCAAAGTCCCCCGAGGTCCCCAAAGCACCTCAAGGTCCCCCAAAGGTCCCCAAAAGTCTCCCAACTTCCCCCATGGACCCCCAGAGTCCCACAACGTCCCCCAAAGTCTCCTTAGGTCCCCCAGATACCCTTAAGGTCCTCCAAAAGTCCCCAAAGGTCCCCGAAAGTCCCCCAAGGTTCCCTAAAGTCCTTCCAAGGTCCCCCAAGGTCCCCCAACATCCTCCAAGGTCTCCCAAGGTCCACGAAGGTCTCTCAAAGTCCCACAAGGTCCCCCAAGGTCCCCAAAGTCCTTCCAAGGCCCCCAAAAGTCCCAAAAGTCCCCCAAAGTCTCCTGAAGTCCCCCAGAAACCCCCAAGGTCCTCCGAAAGACTCCCAAGGTCCCCCAAAGTCCTTCCAAGGTCCCCCAAGGTCCTTCGAGGTCCCCCGAAGTCCGCCAAAGCCTCCCAAAGTCGCGCAAGCTCCACCAAGGTCCTCCAAAGGTCCCCCAAGGTCCCCCAAAAGTCCCCCAAGGTCCTCCAAAGTCCCCCTAGGTCCTCCAAAAGTCCCCCAAGGTCCCTGACATTCTCCCAAGGTCCCCCAATGTCCCCCGACGTCCCCGAAGGCTCTCCCAAAGGTCTGCAAAGTTCCAGAGGTAACCCAAAGTCTCCCCTAGGTCCCCCAACGTCTAGCTAGGTCCCCCAAGGTCCCCCAAGGTCCCAGAAAGGTCCCCAAAGCCTCCCAAAGTCCCCAAAAATCCCCTGAGGTCCCCCAAAGTCCCCCGAGGTCCCCCAAATTCCTCCCACGGTCCCCCGAGGTCCCCCAAAGTATCCAAACGTCCCGAAAAGTCTCCCAACATCCCCCGAGGCCCCCCAAAGTCCCACAAGGTCCCCCAAAGTCCCCCGAGGTCCCCCAACGTCCCGCACGCTCCCCCAAAGTTCTCCAACAGTCCCCCAAGGTCCCCTACGGTCCCTAAAGTCCCCCAAGGTCCCCCAAAGTCACCCAAAGTCACCCAACACCCCCAAAAGTCCCCCAAGACCCCCCAAAGTCCCCCCAAGGTCCTCCCAATGTCTCCTTAGGTCCCCCAAAGCCTCTCAATGTCTCCCTGAGTCCCCCAAAGTCCCCCATGGTCCCCCAAAGTTCATCCAAGGTCCCCCAAGGTCCCCCACTGTACCCCGAGATCCCCCAAAGTCTCCCGAGGTCCCCCAAAGTCCCCTAAAGTCCCATACGTCCCCTAAAGTCTCCCAAGGTTTCCAAAAGTCCAATAAGGTCCCCAGGGTAAGCCAAAGTCCCCCAACGTCCCCAAAAGTCCCCGGAGGTCCCCGGAGGTCCCCGGAGGTCCCCCAACGTCTTCCAAGCTCCCCCAAAGTCCTCCAACAGTCCCCCAAGTTCCCTAAAGTCCCCAAAGGTCCCCGAAAGTCCCCCAAGGTCCCCAAAGTCCTTCCAAGGTCCTCCAAGGTCCCACAATTTCCCCCTATGTCCCCCAACGTCTCCCACGGTCCCCCAACGTCCCATAAGGGCCCCCAAGGTCCCCAAAGTCCCTCCAAGGCCCCCTAAAGTCCCCCAAGGTCTTTCCAAAGTCTCCCTATGTCCCCCTAGGTCCTGCAAAGCCTCTCAAAGTCTCCCAGGGTCCCCCACAGTCCCCCGAGGTCCCCCAAAGTCCCCCAAAACCCCCCAAAGTTCCCCCAAGGCCCCCCAAAGTCCCTCAAGGTTCTCCCAAAGTCTCCCTAGGTCCCCCAAAGTCCCCCTAAGTCCCCCAAAGTCCCCCAAGGTCCCTGGAGGTCCTCCAAAGTCCCCCGAGGTCCCCCAAAGTCCTCAAAGGTCCTCCAAATGACCCCCAAGGTCCCCTATAAAGTCCCCCAAGGTCCCCCAAAGTTCCAACGTTCCTCTAAGGTCCCCCAAAGTCCCCCAAGTTCTCCCAAAGTCTCCCAAGATCCCCCAATGTCCCCCGGGGTACCCCAAAGCCCCCCAAGGTCCCCCAAAGGTCCCCAAAAATCTCCCAACGTCCCCCAAGGCCCCCAAAAGTCCCACAAGTCCCCCAAAGTCTCCTAAAGTCCCCCAGAATCCCCCAAGGTCCTCAAAAAGTCCACAAACGTCCCCCAAAGTCCCCCAAGGTCCCCTAAAGTCCCCAAAGGTCTCCGAAAGACCCCCAAGGTCCCCCAAAGTCCTTCCAAGGTTCCCCACGGTCCCCCGAGGTCCACAAAATCCTCCCAAAGTCACGCACGCTCCACCAAGGTCCTCCAAAAGCTCCCCTAGGTCCTCCAAAAGTCCCCAAAGGTCCCCGACATTCTCCCAAGGTCCACCAATGTCCCCCGACGTCCCCGAAGGCTCTCCCAAAGGTCCGCAAAGTCCCAGAGGTAACCCAAAGTCTCCCCTAGGTCCCCCAACGTCTGCCAAGGTCCCCCAAGGTCCCCCAAAGTCCCACAAGGTCCCCCAAAGCCTCCCAAAGTCCCCCAAAATCCACTGAGGTCCCCCAAAGTCCCCCGAGGTCCCCCAACGTCCCGCACGCTCCCCCAAAGTCCTCCAACAGTCCCCCAACGTCCCCTACGGTCCCAAAAGTCCCCCGAGGTCCCCCAAAGTCCCCCAAAGTCCCCCAACACCCCCAAAAGTCCCCCAATGCCCCCCAAATTCCCCCCAAGGTTCTCCCAAGGTCTCCCTAGGTCCCCCAAAAGCCTCTCAATGTCTCCCAGAGTCCCCCAAAGTCCCCCATGGTCCCCCAAAGTTCTTCCAAGGTCCCCCAAGGTCTCCCACAGTACCCCGAGGTCCCCCAAAGTCTCCCGAGGTCCCCCAAAGTCCCCTAAAGTCCCCAACGTCCCCTAAAGTCTCCCAAGGTTTCCAAAAGTCCAATAAGGTCCTCAAGGTCCCCAAAGTCCCCTAAAGTCCCCTAATGTCTTCCCAAAGCCTCCCAAGGTCCCCCACGCTCCCCCAAGGTCCTCCAAAGGTCCCCAAAGGTACCCCAGCATTCCCCAAAGTCCCCAAAGTTCCTGCAAAGTTCCAAAGGTCCCCCAAGGTACCCCAACCTGCCCCAAAGTCTGCCAAAGTTCCCGAAAAGTTCCAAAGGTTCGCCAGGGTCCTCCAAAAGTCCCACAAGGTCCCCCACAGTCCCCTGAGGTCCCCCAAAGTCCCCCGAGGTCACCCAAAGCCTCCCAGAGTCCCCCGAGGTCCCCCAAAGTATCCCAACGTCCCCCAAGGCAACCCAAAGTCCCAACAGGTCCCCCAAAGTCTCCTGAGGTCCCCCAGAAAACCCAAACGTCCTCCAAAAGTCCCCCAAGGTCCCCCAAAGTCCCCCGAGGTCCCCCAAGGTCCCTTATAGTCCCAAAGGTCTCCGAAAGACCCCCAAGGTCCCCCAAAGTCCTTCCAAGGTCCCCCAACGTCCCCCAATGTCCCCCGAGGTCCCCCAAAGTCTCCCGAGGTCCCCCTAAGTCCCCGAAGTCCCTCGAGGTCCCCCAAAGTCCACCAATACCCCCAAAAGTTCCCCCAAGGCCCCCTAAAGTCCCTCAAGGTCCTCCCAAAGTCTCCCTAGGTCCCCCAAAGTCCCCCAAGGTCCCTGGAGGTCCTCCAAAGTCCCCCGAGGTCCCCCAAAGTCCCCAAAGGTCCTCCAAATTTCCCCAAAGGTCCACTATAAAGTCCCCCAAGGTCCCCCAAAGTTCCAACGTTCCTCTAAGGTCCCCCAAAGTCCCCCAAGGTCTCCCAAAGTCTCCCAAGATACCCCAATGTCCCCCGAGATCGCCCAAAGCCCCCCAAGGTCCCCCAAAGGTCCCATAAAGTCTCCCAACGTCCCCCCAGGCCCCCCAAAGTCCCACAAGGTCCCCCAAAGTCTCCTTAGGTCCCCCAGATACCCCTAAGGTCCTCCAAAAGTCCCCAAAGGTCCCCGAAAGTCCCCCAAGGTTCCCCAAATCCTTCCAAGGTCCCCTAAGGTCCCCCAATGTCCCCCTAGGTCCCCGAACGTCTCCCAAGTTCCCCCGACGTCCTCCAAGATCTCCCAATGTCCACGAAGGTCCCTCAAAGTCCCACAAGGTCCCCCAAGGTCCCCAAAGTCCCTCCAAGGCCCCCAAAAGTCCCACAAGTCCCCCAAAGTCTCCTGAAGTCCCCCAGAAACCCCCAAGGTCCTCAAAAAGTCCCCAAACGTCCCCCAAAGTCCCCCAAGGTCCCCTAAAGTCCCCTAAGGTCTCCGAAAGACCCACAAGATCCCCCAAAGCCTCCCAAAGTCCCCCAAAATCCACTGAGGTCCACCAAAGTCCCCCGAGGTCCCCCAAATGCCTCCCACGGTCCCCCGAGGTCCCCCAAAGTATCCAAACGTCCCATAAAGTCTCCAAAAATCCCCCAAGGCCCCCCAACGTCCCACAAGGTCCCCCAAAGCCTCCTTAGGTCCCCCAGGAACCCCCAAGGTCCTCCAAAAGTCCCCCAAGGTCCCCCAAAGTCCCCCGAGGTCCCCCAACGTCCCGCACGCTCCCCCAAAGTCCTCCAACAGTCCCCCAACGTCCCCTACGGTCCCGAAAGTCCCCCGAGGTCCCCCAAAGTCCCCCAAAGTCCCCAAACACCTCCGAAAGTCCCCCAAGGCCCCCCAAAGTCCCCCCAAGGTCCTCCCATGGTCTCCCTAGGTCCCCCAAAAGCCTCTCAATGTCTCCCAGAGTCCCCCAAAGTCCCCCATTGTCCCACAAAGTTCTTCCAAGGTCCCCCAAGGTCTCCCACAGTACCCCGAGGTCCCCCAAAGTCTCCCGAGGTCCCCCAAAGTCCCCTAAAGTCCCCAATGTCCCCTAAATTCCCCAATGTTCCCCCAAAGTTCCAAAGGTTCCCTAAGGTCCACCAAAGCCTCCAAAAGTCCCCCAAAGTCCCTTCAAGACCCCCTAAAGTCTCCCTATGTCCCCCTAGGTCCCGCCTAGCCTCTCAATGTCTACCCAGGGTCCCTCAAAGTCCCCCATGGTACCCCAAAGTTCTTCCAAGGTCCCCCAAGGTCCCCCAGAGTACCCCGAGGTCCCCCAAAGTCTCCCGAGGTCCCCCAAAGTCCCCTAAAGCCCCCAACGTCCCCTAAATTCTCCCAAGGTTTCCAAAAGTCCAATAAGGTCCCCAAGGTCACCCAAAGTCCCCCAAGGTCCCCAAATGGTCCCCCAAGGACCCCCAAAGTCCCACAAGGTTCCCAAAAGTCCCACAAGGTCACCCTACCTCGCAGATGTCCCCAGAGGTCTCCGAAGGTCCCCCAAAGTTCCCCCAAGGCCCCCCAAAATCCCACAAGGTCCCCCAAAATCCCCCGAGGTCCCCGAAGGTCCCCTACAGTCCCCAAAGGTATCCGAAAGTCCCCCAAGGTCCCCCAAAGTCCTTCCAAGGTCCCCCAAGGTCCCCCACATGTCCCCCGAGGTCCCCCAAAGTCTCCCGAGGTCCCCTAAAGACCCCCAAAGTCTCCTGAGGCCCCCAAAAGTCCCCCAAGATCCTCCAAGGGTTCCCCAAGGTCTCCCATGGTCCCCAAAAGTTTTTCCAAGGGCCCCCACAGTCCCCCGAGTTCCCCCAAAGTCTCCCGAGGTCCCCAAAGTCCCCTAAAGTCCCCTAATGTCCCCTAAAGTCCCCCAAGGTCTTCCAAAAGTCCCCCAAGGTCCTCCAAACGTCCCCAAATGTTCCCCAAAGCCTCCCAAGGTCCCCCAAGGTCCCCCAACAGTCCCCTAAGGTCCTCCAACAGTCCCCCTAGGTCCTCCCACGGTCCCCAGAGGTCCCCTAAAGCCTCCCAAAGTCCCCCACGTTCTCCCGAGGTCCTCCAAAGGTCCCCAAAGGTCCCCCAACGTCCCCCAAAGTTCAGAAAGTTCCCCCAAAGTTCCAAAGGTTCCCCAAGGTCCCCCAAAGTCCCACAATGTCCCCCAAAGCGTCCCAAAGTCCCCCAAAGTCCCACGAGGTCCCCCAAAGTCCCCCGAGGTCCCCAAAAGCCTCCCACGGTCCCCCGAAGTCCCCCAAAGTATCCCAACGTCCCCCAAGGCCCCTCAAACTCCCAAAAGGTCCCCCAAAGTCTCCTGAGTTCCCCCAGAAACCCCCAAGGTCCTCCAAAAGTCCCCCAAGACCCCGCAAAGTCCCCGAGGTCTCCCAAGGTCTCCCAAAGTCCTTCCAATGTCCCCCAAGGTCCCCCAATGTCCCCCGAGGTCCTCCAAAGGTTCCCCAAGGTCCCCCAAAGTCCCACAATGTCCCCCAAAGCGTCCCAAAGTCCCCCAAAGTCCCACGAGGTCCCCCAAAGTCCCCCGAGGTCCCCAAAAGCCTCCCACGGTCCCCCGAAGTCCCCCAAAGTATCCCAACGTCCCCCAAGGCCCCTCAAACTCCCAAAAGGTCCCCCAAAGTCTCCTGAGTTCCCCCAGAAACCCCCAAGGTCCTCCAAAAGTCCCCCAAGACCCCGCAAAGTCCCCGAGGTCTCCCAAGGTCTCCCAAAGTCCTTCCAATGTCCCCCAAGGTCCCCCAATGTCCCCCGAGGTCCTCCAAAGTCTCCCGAGGTCCCCCAAAGTCCCCGATGTCTCCTGAGGCCCCCAAAAGTCCCCCAATGTCCTCCAAGGGTCCCCCAAGGTCTCCAATGGTCTCCAAAAGTTTTTCCAAGATCCCCCAGGGTCCCCCACATACGGTCCCCCAAAGTCTCCTGAGGTCCACAAAGTCCCCTAAAGTCCTCTAATGTCCCCTAAAGTCCCCCAAGGTCTTCCAAAAGTCCCTCTAGGTCCTCCAAACGTCCCCAAAGGTTCCCCAAAGCCTCCCAAGGTCCCGCAAGGTCCCCCAAAAGTCCCCTAAGGTACTCCAAAAGTCCCCCTAGGTCCTCCCACGGTCCCCCGAGGTCCCCCAAAGCCTCCCAAAGTCCCCCTCGTTCCCCCTAGGTCCTCCAAAGGTCCCCCAACGTCCCCAAAGGTTCCCCAAAGCCTACCAAGTTCCCCCAAGGACCTCCAACAGTCCCACAAGGTCCTCCCACGGTCCCCCGAGGTCCCCCAAAGCCTCCCAAAGTCCCCCACGCTCCCCCTAGGTCCTCCAAAGGTCCCCCAAGGTCCCCCAACGTCCCCAAAGGTTCCCCAAAGCCTACCAAGCTCCCCCAAGGACCTCCAACAGTCCCACAAGGTCTTCCCACGGTCCCTCGAGGACCCCCAAAGTATCCCAGTCCCCCACGCTCCCCCAAGGTCCTCCAAAGGTCCCCCAAGGTACCCCAACATCCCCAAAAGTCCCCAAAGTTCCCCAAAAGTTCCAAAGGTTCCCCAAAGTCCCCCAAAGTCCCACAAGGTCCCCCAAAGACTCCCAAAGTCCCCCACAGTCCCCCGAGGTCCCCCAAAGTCCCCCGAGGTCACTAAAAGCCTCCCACAGTCCCCCGAGGTCCCCCAAAGTATCCCAACGTCCCCCAAGGCCCCCCAAAGTCCCACCAGGTCCCCCAAAGTCTCCTGAGGTCCCCCAGAAAACCCCAAGGTCCTCCAAAAGTCTCCCAAGGTCTCCCTAGGTCCCCCAAAAGCCTCTCAATGTCTCCCAGAGTCCCCCAAAGTCCCCCATGGTCCCCCAAAGTTCTTCCAAGGTCCCCCAAGGTCTCCCACAGTACCCCGAGGTCCCCCAAAGTCTCCCGAGGTCCCCCAAAGTCCCCTAAAGTCCCCAACGTCCCCTAAAGTCTCCCAAGGTTTCCAAAAGTCCAATAAGGTCCTCAAGGTCCCCAAAGTCCCCTAAAGTCCCCTAATGTCTTCCCAAAGCCTCCCAAGGTCCCCCACGCTCCCCCAAGGTCCTCCAAAGGTCCCCAAAGGTACCCCACCATTCCCCAAAGTCCCCAAAGTTCCTGCAAAGTTCCAAAGGTCCCCCAAGGTACCCCAACCTGCCCCAAAGTCTGCCAAAGTTCCCGAAAAGTTCCAAAGGTTCGCCAGGGTCCTCCAAAAGTCCCACAAGGTCCCCCACAGTCCCCTGAGGTCCCCCAAAGTCCCCCGAGGTCACCCAAAGCCTCCCAGAGTCCCCCGAGGTCCCCCAAAGTATCCCAACGTCCCCCAAGGCAACCCAAAGTCCCAACAGGTCCCCCAAAGTCTCCTGAGGTCCCCCAGAAAACCCAAACGTCCTCCAAAAGTCCCCCAAGGTCCCCCAAAGTCCCCCGAGGTCCCCCAAGGTCCCTTATAGTCCCAAAGGTCTCCGAAAGACCCCCAAGGTCCCCCAAAGTCCTTCCAAGGTCCCCCAACGTCCCCCTATGTCCCCCGAGGTCCCCCAAAGTCTCCCGAGGTCCCCCTAAGTCCCCGAAGTCCCTCGAGGTCCCCCAAAGTCCACCAATACCCCCAAAAGTTCCCCCAAGGCCCCCTAAAGTCCCTCAAGGTCCTCCCAAAGTCTCCCTAGGTCCCCCAAAGTCCCCCAAGGTCCCTGGAGGTCCTCCAAAGTCCCCCGAGGTCCCCCAAAGTCCCCAAAGGTCCTCCAAATTTCCCCAAAGGTCCCCTATAAAGTCCCCCAAGGTCCCCCAAAGTTCCAACGTTCCTCTAAGGTCCCCCAAAGTCCCCCAAGGTCTCCCAAAGTCTCCCAAGATACCCCAATGTCCCCCGAGATCGCCCAAAGCCCCCCAAGGTCCCCCAAAGGTCCCATAAAGTCTCCCAACGTCCCCCAAGGCCCCCCAAAGTCCCACAAGGTCCCCCAAAGTCTCCTTAGGTCCCCCAGATACCCCTAAGGTCCTCCAAAAGTCCCCAAAGGTCCCCGAAAGTCCCCCAAGGTTCCCCAAATCCTTCCAAGGTCCCCTAAGGTCCCCCAATGTCCCCCTAGGTCCCCGAACGTCTCCCAAGTTCCCCCGACGTCCTCCAAGATCTCCCAATGTCCACGAAGGTCCCTCAAAGTCCCACAAGGTCCCCCAAGGTCCCCAAAGTCCCTCCAAGGCCCCCAAAAGTCCCACAAGTCCCCCAAAGTCTCCTGAAGTCCCCCAGAAACCCCCAAGGTCCTCAAAAAGTCCCCAAACGTCCCCCAAAGTCCCCCAAGGTCCCCTAAAGTCCCCTAAGGTCTCCGAAAGACCCACAAGATCCCCCAAAGCCTCCCAAAGTCCCCCAAAATCCACTGAGGTCCACCAAAGTCCACCGAGGTCCCCCAAATGCCTCCCACGGTCCCCCGAGGTCCCCCAAAGTATCCAAACGTCCCATAAAGTCTCCAAAAATCCCCCAAGGCCCCCCAACGTCCCACAAGGTCCCCCAAAGCCTCCTTAGGTCCCCCAGGAACCCCCAAGGTCCTCCAAAAGTCCCCCAAGGTCCCCCAAAGTCCCCCGAGGTCCCCCAACGTCCCGCACGCTCCCCCAAAGTCCTCCAACAGTCCCCCAACGTCCCCTACGGTCCCGAAAGTCCCCCGAGGTCCCCCAAAGTCCCCCAAAGTCCCCAAACACCTCCGAAAGTCCCCCAAGGCCCCCCAAAGTCCCCCCAAGGTCCTCCCATGGTCTCCCTAGGTCCCCCAAAAGCCTCTCAATGTCTCCCAGAGTCCCCCAAAGTCCCCCATTGTCCCACAAAGTTCTTCCAAGGTCCCCCAAGGTCTCCCACAGTACCCCGAGGTCCCCCAAAGTCTCCCGAGGTCCCCCAAAGTCCCCTAAAGTCCCCAATGTCCCCTAAATTCCCCAATGTTCCCCCAAAGTTCCAAAGGTTCCCTAAGGTCCACCAAAGCCTCCAAAAGTCCCCCAAAGTCCCTTCAAGACCCCCTAAAGTCTCCCTATGTCCCCCTAGGTCCCGCCTAGCCTCTCAATGTCTACCCAGGGTCCCTCAAAGTCCCCCATGGTACCCCAAAGTTCTTCCAAGGTCCCCCAAGGTCCCCCAGAGTACCCCGAGGTCCCCCAAAGTCTCCCGAGGTCCCCCAAAGTCCCCTAAAGCCCCCAACGTCCCCTAAATTCTCCCAAGGTTTCCAAAAGTCCAATAAGGTCCCCAAGGTCACCCAAAGTCCCCCAAGGTCCCCAAATGGTCCCCCAAGGACACCCAAAGTCCCACAAGGTTCCCAAAAGTCCCACAAGGTCACCCTACCTCGCAGATGTCCCCAGAGGTCTCCGAAGGTCCCCCAAAGTTCCCCCAAGGCCCCCCAAAATCCCACAAGGTCCCCCAAAATCCCCCGAGGTCCCCGAAGGTCCCCAACAGTCCCCAAAGGTATCCGAAAGTCCCCCAAGGTCCCCCAAAGTCCTTCCAAGGTCCCCCAAGGTCCCCCACATGTCCCCCGAGGTCCCCCAAAGTCTCCCGAGGTCCCCTAAAGTCCCCCAAAGTCTCCTGAGGCCCCCAAAAGTCCCCCAAGATCCTCCAAGGGTTCCCCAAGGTCTCCCATGGTCCCCAAAAGTTTTTCCAAGGGCCCCCACAGTCCCCCGAGTTCCCCCAAAGTCTCCCGAGGTCCCCAAAGTCCCCTAAAGTCCCCTAATGTCCCCTATAGTCCCCCAAGGTCTTCCAAAAGTCCCCCAAGGTCCTCCAAACGTCCCCAAATGTTCCCCAAAGCCTCCCAAGGTCCCCCAAGGTCCCCCAACAGTCCCCTAAGGTCCTCCAACAGTCCCCCTAGGTCCTCCCACGGTCCCCAGAGGTCCCCTAAAGCCTCCCAAAGTCCCCCACGTTCTCCCGAGGTCCTCCAAAGGTCCCCAAAGGTCCCCCAACGTCCCCCAAAGTTCAGAAAGTTCCCCCAAAGTTCCAAAGGTTCCCCAAGGTCCCCCATAGTCCCACAATGTCCCCCAAAGCGTCCCAAAGTCCCCCAAAGTCCCACGAGGTCCCCCAAAGTCCCCCGAGGTCCCCAAAAGCCTCCCACGGTCCCCCAAAGTCCCCCAAAGTATCCCAACGTCCCCCAAGGCCCCTCAAACTCCCAAAAGGTCCCCCAAAGTCTCCTGAGTTCCCCCAGAAACCCCCAAGGTCCTCCAAAAGTCCCCCAAGACCCCGCAAAGTCCCCGAGGTCTCCCAAGGTCTCCCAAAGTCCTTCCAATGTCCCCCAAGGTCCCCCAATGTCCCCCGAGGTCCTCCAAAGTCTCCCGAGGTCCCCCAAAGTCCCCGATGTCTCCTGAGGCCCCCAAAAGTCCCCCAATGTCCTCCAAGGGTCCCCCAAGGTCTCCAATGGTCTCCAAAAGTTTTTCCAAGATCCCCCAGGGTCCCCCACATACGGTCCCCCAAAGTCTCCTGAGGTCCACAAAGTCCCCTAAAGTCCTCTAATGTCCCCTAAAGTCCCCCAAGGTCTTCCAAAAGTCCCTCTAGGTCCTCCAAACGTCCCCAAAGGTTCCCCAAAGCCTCCCAAGGTCCCGCAAGGTCCCCCAAAAGTCCCCTAAGGTACTCCAAAAGTCCCCCTAGGTCCTCCCACGGTCCCCCGAGGTCCCCCAAAGCCTCCCAAAGTCCCCCTCGCTCCCCCTAGGTCCTCCAAAGGTCCCCCAACGTCCCCAAAGGTTCCCCAAAGCCTACCAAGTTCCCCCAAGGACCTCCAACAGTCCCACAAGGTCCTCCCACGGTCCCCCGAGGTCCCCCAAAGCCTCCCAAAGTCCCCCACGCTCCCCCTAGGTCCTCCAAAGGTCCCCCAAGGTCCCCCAACGTCCCCAAAGGTTCCCCAAAGCCTACCAAGCTCCCCCAAGGACCTCCAACAGTCCCACAAGGTCTTCCCACGGTCCCTCGAGGACCCCCAAAGTATCCCAGTCCCCCACGCTCCCCCAAGGTCCTCCAAAGGTCCCCCAAGGTACCCCAACATCCCCAAAAGTCCCCAAAGTTCCCCAAAAGTTCCAAAGGTTCCCCAAAGTCCCCCAAAGTCCCACAAGGTCCCCCAAAGACTCCCAAAGTCCCCCACAGTCCCCCGAGGTCCCCCAAAGTCCCCCGAGGTCACTAAAAGCCTCCCACAGTCCCCCGAGGTCCCCCAAAGTATCCCAACGTCCCCCAAGGCCCCCCAAAGTCCCACCAGGTCCCCCAAAGTCTCCTGAGGTCCCCCAGAAAACCCCAAGGTCCTCCAAAAGTCCCCCAAGGTCCCCCAAAGTCCCCCGAGGTCCCCCAGGGTCCCCTAAAGTCCCAAAGGTCTCCGAAAGACCCCCAAGGTCCCCCATAGACCTTCCAAAGTCTCCCGAGGTCCCCCTAAGTCCCCGAAGTCCCTCGAGGTCCCCCAAAGTCCCCCAACACCCCCCAAAGCACCCCAAGGTCCCCCAAAGGTCCCCAAAAGTCTCCCAACGTCCCCCTTGGCCCCCCAAAGTCCCACAAGGTCCCCCAAAGTCTCCTTAGGTCTCCCAGATACCCCTAAGGTCCCCCAATGTCCCCCTAGGTCCCCGAACATCTCCCAAGGTCCCCCAACATCCTCCAAGGTCTCCCAATGTCCACGAAGGTCCCTCAAAGTCCCACAAGGTCCCCCAAGGTCTCCAAAGTCCCTCCAAGGCCCCCAAAAGTCCCACAAGTCCCCCAAAGTCTCCTGAGGTCCCCCAGAAACCCCCAAGGTCCTCCAAAAGTCCCCAAACGTCCCCCAAAGTCCCCTGAGGTCCCCCAAGGTCCCCTAAAGTCCCCAAAGGTCTCCGAAAGACCCCCAAGGTCCCCCAAAGTCCTTCCAAGGTCCGCCAAGGTCCCCAACGGTCCCCCGAGGTCCGCCAAAGCCTCCCAAAATCGCACAAGCTCCACCAAGGTCCTCCGAAGGTCCCCCAAGGTCCCCCAAAAGTCCCCCAAGGTCCTCCAAAGTCCCCCTAGGTCCTCCAAAGGTCCCCCAATGTCCCTGACATTCTCCCAAGGTCCCCCAATGTCCCCCCACGTCCCCGAAGGCTCTCCCAAAGGTCTGCAAAGTCCCAGAGGTACCCCAAAGTCTCCCCTAGGTCCCCCAACGTCTGCCAAGGTCCCCCAAGGTCCCCCAAAGTCCCACAAGGTCCCCAAAGCCTCCCAAAGTCCCCAAAAATCCCCTGAGGTCCCCCAAAGTCCCCCGAGGACCCCAAAAGCCTCCCACGGTCCCCCGAAGTCCCCCAAAGTCTCCCAACGTCCCCCTTGGCCCCCCAAAGTCCCCCAAAGTCCCCCAAGGTCCCTGGAGGTCCTCCAAAGTCCCCCGAGGTCCCCCAACGTCCCCAAAGGTTCCCCAAAGCCTACCAAGTTCCCCCAAGGACCTCCAACAGTCCCACAAGGTCCTCCCACGGTCCCCCGAGGTCACCCAAAGTTTCCAAGTCCCTCACGCTCCCCCAAGGTCCTCCAAAGGTCCCCCAAGGTACCCCAACGTCTCCCAAAAGCCCCAAAGTTCCCCAAAAGTTTCTAAGGTTCCCCAAGGTCCCCCAAAGTCCCACAAGGTCCCCCAAAGCCTCCCAAAGTCCCCCACAGTCCCCTGAGGTCCCCCAAAGTCCCCGGAGGTCACCCAAAGCCTCCCAAAGTCCCCCGAGGTCCCCCAAAGTATCCCAAAGTCCCCCAAGGTCCCCCAAATTCCCCCGAGGTCCCCCAAGGTCCCCTATAGTCCCTAAGGTCTCCGAAAGACCCCCAAGGTCCCCCAAAGTCCATCCAAGGTCCCCCAAGGTCCCCCTATGTCCCCCGAGGTTCCCCAAAGTCTCCCGAGGTCCCCCAAAGTCTCCGAAGTCCCTCGAGGTCCCCCAGTCCCCCAACACCCCCCAAAGTTCCCCCAAGGCGCCCCAAAGTTCCTCAAGGTCCTCCCAAAGTCCCCCGAGGTCCCCCAAAGCACCCCAAGGTCCCCCAAAGGTCCCCAAAAGTCTCCCAACGTCCCCCATGGCCCCCTTAAGTCCCACAAGGTCCCCCAAAGTCTCCATAGGTCCCCCAGATACCCCTAAGGTCCTTCAAACGTCCCCAAAGGTCCCCGAAAGTCCCCCAAGGTTCCCTAAAGTCCTTCCAAGGTCCCCTAAGGTCCCCCAATGTCCCCCTAGGTCCCCGAACGTCTCCCAAGGTCCCCCAACATCCTCCAAGGTCTCCCAATGTCCACGAAGGTCCCTCAAAGTCCCACAAGGTCCCCCAAGGTCCCCAAAGTCCCTCCAAGGCCCCCAAAAGTCCCACAAGTCTCCCAAAGTCTCCTGAAGTCCCCCAGAAACCCCCAAGGTCCTCCAAAAGTCCCCAAACGTCCCCCAAAGTCCCCTGAGGTCCCCCAAGGTCCCCTAAAGTCCCCAAAGGTCTCCGAAAGACCCCCAAGGTCCCCCAAAGTCCTTCCAAGGTCCCCCAAGGTCCCCAACGGTCCCCCGGGGTCCGCCAAAGCCTCCCAAAGTAACGCAGGCTCCACCAAGGTCCTCCAAAGGTCCCCCAAGGTCCCCCAAAAGTCTCCCAAGGTCCTCCAAAGTCCCCCTAGGTCCTAAAAAAGTCCCCCAAGGTCCCTGACATTCTCCCAAGGTCCCCCAATGTCCCCCGACGTCCCTGAAGGCTCTCCCAAAGGTCTGCAAAGTCCCAGAGGTAACCCGAAGTCTCCCCTAGGTCCCCCAACGTCTGCCAAGGTCCCCCAAGGCCCCCCAAAGTCCCACCAGGTCCCCCAAAGTCTCCTGAGGTCCCCCAGAAAACCCAAACGTCCTCCAAAAGTCCCCCAAGGTCCCCCAAAGTCCCCCGAGGTCCCCCAAGGTCCCCTATAGTCCCAAAGGTCTCCGAAAGACCCCCAAGTCTCCCAAAGTCCTTCCAAGGTTCCCCACGGTCCCCCGAGGTCCGCCAAAGCCTCCCAAACTCAGGCACGCTCCACCAAGGTCCTCCAAAAGTTCCCCTAGGTCCTCCAAAATTCCCCCAAGGTCCCCGACATTCTCCCAAGGTCCACCAATATCCCCCGACGTCCCCGAAGGCTCTCCCAAAGGTCCGCAATGTCCCAGAGGTATCCCAAAGTCTCCCCTAGGTCCCCCAACGTCTGCCAAGGTCCCCCAAGGTCCCCCAAAGTCCCACAAGGTCCCCCAAAGCCTCCCAAAGTCCCCCAAAATCCACTGAGGTCCCCCAAAGTCCCCCGAAGTCCCCCAAATGCCTCCCACGGTCCCCCGAGGTCCCCCAAAGTATCCAAACGTCTCATAAAGTCTCCCAAAATCCCCCAAGGCCCCCCAAAGTCCCACAAAGTCCCCCAAAGTCTCCTTAGGTCCCCCAGGAACCCCCAAGGTCCTCCAAAAGTCCCCCAAGGTCCCCCAAAGTCCCCCGAGGTCCCCCAACGTCCCGCACGCTCCCCCAAAGTCCTCCAACAGTCCCCCAACGTCCCCTACGGTCCCGAAAGTCCCCCAAAGTCCCCCAACATCCCCAAAAGTCCCCAAAGGCCCCCAGAAGTCCCCCCAAGGTCCTCCCAAGGTCTCCCTAGGTCCCCCAAAAGCCTCTCACTGTCTCCCAGATTCCCCCAAAGTCCCCCATGGTCCCCCAAAGTTCTTCCAAGGTCCCCCAAGGTCCCCCAGAGTACCCCGAGGTCCCCCAAAGTCTCCCAAGGTCCCCCAAAGTCCCCTAAAGCCCCCAACGTCCCCTAAAGTCTCCCAAGGTTTCCAAAAGTCCAATAAGGTCCCCAAGGTCACCCAAAGTCCCCCAAGGTCCCCAAATGGTCCCCCAAGGACCCCCAAAGTCCCACAAGGTTCCCCAAAGTCCCACAAGGTCACCCAACCTCGCAGAAGTCCCGCAAGGTCCCCCAAGGTCCCCAAAGTTCCCCCAAAGTCCCCCGAGGTCCCCCAAAGTCTCCCAAGGTCCCCTGAAGTCCCCCAAAGTCTCCTGAGGCCCCCCAAAGTCCCCCAAGGTCCTCCAAGGGTCCCCCAAGGTCTCCCATGGTCCCCAAAAGTTTTTCCAAGGTCCCCCACAGTCCCCCGAGGTCCCCCAAAGTCTCCCAAAGTCCCCCAAAGTCCCCTAAAGCCCCAAACGTCCCCTAAATTCTCCCAAGGTTTCCAAAAGTCCAATAAAGTCCCCAAGGTCACCCAAAGTCCCCCAAGGTCCCCAAATGGTCCCCCAAGTACCCCCAAAGTCCCCCAAGGTTCCCAAAAGTCCCACAAGGTCACCCTACCTCGCAGAAGTCCCCCGAGGTCTCCGAAGGTCCCCCAAAGTTCACCCAAGGCCCCCCAAAGTCCCACAAGGTCCCCCAAAATCCCCCGAGGTCCCCGAAGGTCCCCTACAGTCCCCAAAGGTATCCGAAAGTCCCCCAAGGTCCCCCAAAGTCCTTCCAAGGTCCCCCAAGGTCCCCCAATGTCCCCCGAGGTCCCCCAAAGTCTCCCGAGGTCCCCTAAAGTCCCCCAAAGACTCCTGAGGCCCCAAAAAGTCCCCCAAGGTCCTCCAAGGGTTCCCCAAGGTCTCCCATGGTCCCCAAAAGTTTTTCCAAGGTCCCCCACGGTCCCCCAAGGTCCCCCAAAGTCTCCCCAAAGTCCCCTAAAGTCCCCTAATGTCCCCTAAAGTCCCCCTAGGTCTTCCAAAAGTCCCCCAAGGTCCTCCAAACGTCCCCAAATGTTCCCCAAAGCCTCCCAAGGTCCCCCAAGGTCCCCCAACAGTCCCCCTAGGTCCTCCCACGGTCCCCCGAGGTCCCCTAAAGCCTCCCAAAGTCCCCCACGCTCCCCCAAGGTCCTCCAAAGGTCCCCAAAGATCCCCCAACGTCCCCCAAAGTCCACAAAGTTCCCCCAAAGTTCCAAAGGTTCCCCAAGGTCCCCCAAAGTCCCACAATGTCCCCCAAAGAATCCCAGAGTCCCCCAAAGTCCCCCGAGGTCCCCCAAAGTCCCCCGAGGTCCCCAAAAGCCTCCCGCGGTCCCCCGAAGTCCCCCAAAGTATCCCAACGTCCCCCAAGGCCCAAAAAGGTTCCCCAAAGCCTACCAAGCTCCCCCAAGGACCTCCAACAGTCCCACAAGGTCCTCCCATTGTCCCCCGAGGTCCCCCAAAGTATCCCAGTCCCCCACTCTTCCCCAAGGTCCTCCAAAGGTCCCCCAAGGTACCCCAACATCCCCCAAAGTCCCCAAAGTTCCCCAAAAGTTCCAAAGGTTCCCCAAGGTCCCCCAAAGTCCCACAAGGTCCCCCAAAGACTCCCAAAGTCCCCCACAGTCCCCCGAGGTCCCCCAAAGTCCCCCGAGGTCACCCAACGCCTCCCAGAGTCCCCCGAGGTCCCCCAAAGTATCCCAACGTCCCCCAAGGCCCCCCAAAGTCCCACCAGGTCCCCCAAAGTCTCCTGAGGTCCCGCAGAAAACCCCATGGTCCTCCAAAAGTCCCCCAAGGTCCCCCAAAGTCCCCCGAGGTCCCCCAAGGTCCCCTAAAGTCCCAAAGGTCTCCGAAAGATCCCCAAGGTCCCCCAAGGTCCCCCTATGTCCCCCAAGGTCCCCCAAAGTCTCCCGAGGTCCCCCAAAGTCCCCAAAGTCTCTCGAGGTCCCCCAAAGTCCCCCAACACCCCCCAAAGTCCCCCCAAGGTCCCTCAAGGTCTCCCCAAAGTCTCCCTAGGTCCCCCAAAGTCCCCCAATGTCCCTGGAGGTCGTCCGAAGTCCCCCGAGGTCCCCCAACGTCCCCAACAGTTCCCCAAAGCCTACCAAGTTCCTCCAAGGACCTCCAACAGTCCCACAAGGTCCTCCCACGGTCCCCCGAGGTCCCCCAAAGTTTCCAAGTCCCTCACGCTCCCCCAAGGTCCTTCAAAGGTCCCCCAAGGTACCCCAACGTCCCCCAAAGTCCACAAAGTTCCCCAAAAGTTTCAAAGGTTCCCCAGGGTCCCCCAAAGTCCCACAAGTTCCCCAAAGCCTCCCAAAGTCCCCCACAGTCCCCTGAGGTCCCCCAAAGTCCCCATAGGTCAACCAAAGCCTCCCACAGTCCCCCGAGGTCCCCCAAAGTATCCCAAAGTCCCCCAAGGTCCCCCAAATTCCCCCGAGGTCCCCCAAGGTCCTCTATAGTCCCAAAGGTCTCCGAAAGACCCCCAAGGTCCCTCAAAGTCCATCCAAGGTCCCCCAAGGTCCCCCTATGTCCCCCGAGGTTCCCCAAAGTCTCCCGAGGTCCCCCAAAGTCTCCGAAGGCCCTCGAGGTCCCCCAGTCCCCCAACACCCCCCAAAGTTCCCCCAAGGCCCCCCAAAGTTCCTCAAGGTCCTCCCAAAGTCCCCCGAGGTCCCCCAAAGCACCCCAAGGTCCCCCAAAGGTCCCCAAAAGTCTCCCAACGTCCCCCATGGCCCCTCAAAGTCCCACAAGGTCCCCCAAGGTCCCCAAAGTCCCTCCAAGGCCCCCAAAAGTCCCACAAGTCTCCCAAAGTCTCCTGAAGTCCCCCAGAAACCCCCAAGGTCCTCCAAAAGTCCCCAAACGTCCCCCAAAGTCTCCTGAGGTCCCCCAAGGTCCCCTAAAGTCCCCAAAGGTCTCCGAAAGACCCCCAAGGTCCCCCAAAGTCCTTCCAAGGTCCCCCAAGGTCCCCAACGGTCCCCCGAGGTCCGCCAAAGCCTCCCAAAGTAACGCAGGCTCCACCAGGGTCCTCCAAAGGTCCCCCAAGGTCCCCCAAAAGTCTCCCAAGGTCCTCCAAAGTCCCCCTAGGTCCTAAAAAAGTCCCCCAAGGTCCCTGACATTCTCCCAAGGTCCCCCAATGTCCCCCGACGTCCCTGAAGGCTCTCCCAAAGGTCTGCAAAGTCCCAGAGGTAACCCGAAGTCTCCCCTAGGTCCCCCAACGTCTGCCAAGGTCCCCCAAGGCCCCCCAAAGTCCAACCAGGTCCCCCAAAGTCTCCTGAGGTCCCCCAGAAAACCCAAACGTCCTCCAAAAGTCCCCCAAGGTCCCCCAAAGTCCCCCGAGGTCCCCCAAGGTCCCCTATAGTCCCAAAGGTCTCCGAAAGACCCCCAAGTCTCCCAAAGTCCTTCCAAGGTTCCCCACGGTCCCCCGAGGTCCGCCAAAGCCTCCCAAACTCAGGCACGCTCCACCAAGGTCCTCCAAAAGTTCCCCTAGGTCCTCCAAAAGTCCCCCAAGGTCCCCGACATTCTCCCAAGGTCCACCAATATCCCCCGACGTCCCCGAAGGCTCTCCCAAAGGTCCGCAATGTCCCAGATGTATCCCAAAGTCTCCCCTAGGTCCCCCAACGTCTGCCAAGGTCCCCCAAGGTCCCCCAAAGTCCCACAAGGTCCCCCAAAGCCTCCCAAAGTCCCCCAAAATCCACTGAGGTCCCCCAAAGTCCCCCGAGGTCCCCCAAATGCCTCCCACGGTCCCCCGAGGTCCCCCAAAGTATCCAAACGTCCCATAAAGTCTCCCAAAATCCCCCAAGGCCCCCCAAAGTCCCACAAAGTCCCCCAAAGTCTCCTTAGGTCCCCCAGGAACCCCCAAGGTCCTCCAAAAGTCCCCCAAGGTCCCCCAAAGTCCCCCGAGGTCCCCCAACGTCCCGCACGCTCCCCCAAAGTCCTCCAACAGTCCCCCAACGTCCCCTACGGTCCCGAAAGTCCCCCGAGGTCCCCCAAAGTCCCCCAAAGTCCCCCAACACCCCCAAAAGTCCCCAAAGGCCCCCAGAAGTCCCCCCAAGGTCCTCCCAAGGTCTCCCTAGGTCCCCCAAAAGCCTCTCAATGTCTCCCAGATTCCCCCAAAGTCCCCCATGGTCCCCCAAAGTTCTTCCAAGGTCCCCCAAGGTCCCCCAGAGTACCCCGAGGTCCCCCAAAGTCTCCCAAGGTCCCCCAAAGTCCCCTAAAGCCCCCAACGTCCCCTAAAGTCTCCCAAGGTTTCCAAAAGTCCAATATGGTCCCCAAGGTCACCCAAAGTCCCCCAAGGTCCCCAAATGGTCCCCCAAGGACCCCAAAAGTCCCACAAGGTTCCCCAAAGTCCCACAAGGTCACCCAACCTCGCAGAAGTCCCGCAAGGTCCCCCAAGGTCCCCAAAGTTCCCCCAAAGTCCCCCGAGGTCCCCCAAAGTCTCCCGAGGTCCCCTGAAGTCCCCCAAAGTCTCCTGAGGCCCCCCAAAGTCCCCCAAGGTCCTCCAAGGGTCCCCCAAGGTCTCCCATGGTCCCCAAAAGTTTTTCCAAGGTCCCCCACAGTCCCCCGAGGTCCCCCAAAGTCTCCCAAAGTCCCCCAAAGTCCCCTAAAGCCCCAAACGTCCCCTAAATTCTCCCAAGGTTTCCAAAAGTCCAATAAAGTCCCCAAGGTCACCCAAAGTCCCCCAAGGTCCCCAAATGGTCCCCCAAGTACCCCCAAAGTCCCGCACGCTCCCCCAAAGTCCTCCAACAGTCCCCCAACGTCCCCTACGAAACCCGAAAGTCCCCCGAGGTCCCCCAAAGTCCCCCAAAGTCCCCCAACACCCCCGAAAGTCCCCCAAGGCCCCCCAAAGTCCCCCCAAGGTCCTCCCAAGGTCTCACAATTTCCCCCTACGTGCCCCAAAGTCTCCCAAGGTTCCCCAACGTCTCACAAGGTCCCCCAAGGTCCCCAAAGTCCCTCCAAGGCCCTCCAAAGTCCCCCCAAATCCCTCCAAGGCCCCCCAAAGTCCCCCAAGGTCTTCCCAAAGTCTCCCTATGTCCCCCTAGGTCCTGCAAAGCCTCTCAAAGTCTCCCAGGGTCCCCCAAAGTCTCCCATGGTCCCCCAAAGTTCTTCCAAGGTCGCCCTAGGTCCCCCACAGTCCCCCGAGGTCCCCCAACGTCTCCCAAGGTCCCCCAACGTCCTCCAAGGTCTCCCAATTTCCTCCAAGGTCCCCCAAAGTCCCACAAGATACCCCAAGGTCCCCAAAGGCCCACCAAAGTCCCCCAAGGTCTTCCCAAAGTTCCCCTATGTCCCCCTAGGTCCCCCAAAGCGTCTCCATGTCTCCTTGGGTCCCCCAAAGTCACCCATGGTTCCCAAAAGTTTTTCCAAGGTCCCCCACAGTCCCCCGAGTTCCCCCAATGTCTCCCGAGGTCCCCAAAGTCCCCTAAAGTCCCCTAATGTCTTCCCAAAGCCTCCCAAGGTCCCCCAAAAGTCCCCTAAGGTCCTCCAACAGTCCCCCTAGGTCCTCCCACGGTCCCCCAAGGTCCCCCAAAGCCTCCCAAAGTCCCCCACGCTCCCCCAAGGTCCTCCAAAGGTCCCCAAACGTACCCGACCATTCCCCAAAGTCCCCAAAGTTCCTGCAAAGTTCCAAAGGTCCCCCAAGGTCCCACAAGGTCCCCCAATGCCTACCAAAGTCCCCCAAAGTCCCCTGAGGTCCCCCAAAGTCCCCCGAGGTCCCCCAAATGCCTCCCAAGGTCCCCCGAGGTCCCCCAAAGTATCCAAACGTCCCATAAAGTCTCCCAAAATCCCCCAAGGCCCCCAAAAGTCCCACAAGGTCCCCCAAGGTCTCCTTAGGTCACCCAGGAACCCCCAAGGTCCTCCAAAAGTCCCCCAAGGTCCCCCAAAATCCCCCGAGGTCCCCCAACGTCCCGCACGCTCCCCCAAAGTCCTCCAACAGTCCCCCAAGGTCCCCAAGGTCCCTAAAGTCCCCCAAGGTCCCCCAAAGTCACCCAAAGTCACCCAACATCCCAGAAAGTCCCCCAAGACCCCCCAAAGTCCCCCCAAGGTCCTCCCAATGTCTCCTTAGGTCCCCCAAAGCCTCTCAATGTCTCCCAGAGTCCCCCAAAGTCCCCCATGGTCCCCCAAAGCTCTTCCAACGTCCCCCAAGGTCCCCCACAGTACCCCGAGATCCCCCAAAGTCTCCCGAGGTCCCCCAAAGTCCCCCAAAGTCCCCTAAAGCCCCCAACGTCCCCTAAAGTCTCCCAAGGTTTCCAAAAGTCCAATAAGGTCCCCAAGGTAACCCAAAGTCCCCCAACATCCCAAAAGGTCCCCGGAGGTCCCCGGAGGTCCCCGGAGGTCCCCGGAGGTCCCCGGAGGTCCCCGGAGGTCCCCCAACGTCCTCCAAGCTCCCCCAAAGTCCTCCAACAGTCCCCCAAGGTCCCCCAAAGTCCCCAAAGGTCCCCGAAAGTCCGCCAAGGTCCCCCAAAGTCCTTCCAAGGTCCTCCAAGGTCCCACAATTTCCCCCTACGTCCCCCAACGTCTCCCAAGGTCCCCCAAAGTACCATAAGGTCCCCAAAGCCTCCCAAAGTCTCCCAACATCCCCCGAGGCCCCCCAAAGTCCCACAAGGTCCCCCAAAGTCCCCCGAGGTCCCCCAACGTCCCGCACGCTCCCCCAAAGTCCTCCAACAGTCCCCCAAGGTCCCCTACGGTCCCTAAAGTCCCCCAAGGTCCCCCAAAGTCACCCCAAAGTCTCCTGAAGTCCCCCAAAAAAACCCCAAGGTCCTCCAAGTCCCCAAACGTCCCCCAAAGTCCCCTGAGGTCCCCCAAGGTCCCCTAAAGTCCCCAAAGGTCTCCGAAAGACCCCCAAGGTCCCCCAAAGTCCTTCCAAGGTCCCCCAAGGTCCCCCACGGTCCCCCACGGTCCCCCGAGGTCCGCCAAAGCCTCCCAAAGTCGCGCACGCTCCACCAAGGTCCTCCAAAGGTCCCCCAAGGTCCCCCAAAAGTCCCCCAAGGTCCTCCAAAGTCCCCCTAGGTCATCCAAAAGTCCCCCAAGGTCCCTGACATTCTCCCAAGGTCCCCCAATGTCCCCCGACGTCCCCGAAGGCTCTCCCAAAGGTCTGTAAAGTCTCAGAGGTAACCCGAAGTCTCCCCTAGGTCCCCCAACGTCTGCCAAGGTCCCCCAAGGTCCCCCAAAGTACCACAAGGTCCCCAAAGCCTCCTTAAGTCTCCCAACATCCCCCGAGGCCCCCCAAAGTCCCACAAGGTCGCCCAAAGTCCCCCGAGGTCCCCCAACGTCCCGCACGCTCCCCCAACGTCCTCCAACAGTCCCCCAAGGTCCCCTACGGTCCCTAAAGTCCCCCAAGGTCCCCCAAAGTCACCCAAAGTCACCCAATACCCCCAAAAGTCCCCCAAGACACCCCAAAGTCCCCCCAAGGTCCTCCCAATGTCTCCTTAGGTCCCCCAAAGCCTCTCAATGTCTCCCAGAGTCCCCAAAAGTCCCCCATGGTCCCCCAAAGTTCTTCCAAGGTCCCCCAAGGTCCCCCACAGTACCCCAAGATCCCCCAAAGTCTCCCGAGGTCCCCCAAAGTCCCCTAAAGTCCCATACGTCCCCTAAAGTCTCCCAAGGTTTCCAAAAGTCCAATAAGGTCCCCAAGGTAACCCAAAGTCCCCCAACGTCCCCAAAAGTCCCCGGAGGTCCCCGGAGGTCCCCCAACGTCCTCCAAGCTCCCCCAAAGTCCTCCAACAGTCCCCCAAGTTCCCCTAAAGTCCCCAAAGGTCCCCAAAAGTCCCCCAAGGTCCCCCAAAGTCCCCAAAGGTCCCCGAAAGTCCCCCAAGGTCCCCCAAAGTCCTTCCAAGGTCCTCCAAGGTCCCACAATTTCCCCCTAGGTCCCCAAACGTCTCCCAAGGTCCCCCAACGTCCCACAAGGTCCCCCAAGGTCCCCAAAGTCCCTCCAAGGCCCCCTAAAGTCCCCCAAGGTCTTCCCAAAGTCTCCCTATGTCCCCCTAGGTCCTGCAAAGCCTCTCAAAGTATCCCAGGGTCCCCCAAAGTCCCCCCTGGTCCCCCAAAGTTCTTCCAAGGTCGCGTTAGGTCCCCCACAGTCCCCCGAGGTCCCCCAAAGTCCCCCAACACCCCCCAAAGTTCCCCCAAGGCCCCCAAAAGTCCCTCAAGGTCCTCCCAAAGTCTCCCTAGGTCCCCCAAGGTCCCCCAAGGTCCCCCAAAGTCCCCCAAGGACCCTGGAGGTCCTCCAAAGTCCCCCGAGGTCTCCCAAAGTCCTCAAAAGTCCTCCAAATTACCCCCAAGGTCCCCTATAAAGTCCCCCAAGGTCCCCCAAAGTTCCAACGTTCCTCTAAGGTCCCCCAAAGTCCCCCAAGGTCTCCCAAAGTCTCCCAAGATACCCCAATGTCCCCCGAGATCGCCCAAAGCCCCCCAAGGTCCCCCAAAGGTCCCATAAAGTCTCCCAACGTCCCCCAAGGCCCCCCAAAGTCCCACAAGGTCCCCCAAAGTCTCCTTAGGTCCCCCAGATACCCCTAAGGTCCTCTAAAAGTCCCCAGAGGTCCCCGAAAGTCCCCCAAGGTTCCACAAATCCTTCCAAGGTCCCCTAAGGTCCCCCAATGTCCCCCTAGGTCCCCGAACGTCTCCCAAGTTCCCCCGACGTCCTCCAAGATCTCCCAATGTCCACGAAGGTCCCTCAAAGTCCCACAAGGTCCCCCAAGGTCCCCAAAGTCCCTCCAAGGCCCCCAAAAGTCCCACAAGTCCCCCAACGTCTCCTGAAGTCCCCCAGAAACCCCCAAGGTCCTCAAAAAGTCCCCAAACGTCCCCCAAAGTCCCCCAAGGTCCCCTAAAGTCCCCAAAGGTCTCCGAAAGACCCACAAGATCCCCCAAAGCCTCCCAAAGTCCCCCAAAATCCACTGAGGTCCACCAAAGTCCCCCGAGGTCCCCCAAATGCCTCCCACGGTCCCCCGAGGTCCCCCAAAGTATCCAAACGTCCCATAAAGTCTCCAAAAATCCCCCAAGGCCCCCCAACGTCCCACAAGGTCCCCCAAAGCCTCCTTAGGTCCCCCAGGAACCCCCAAGGTCCTCCAAAAGTCCCCCAAGGTCCCCCAAAATCCCCCGAGGTCCCCCAACGTCCCGCACGCTCCCCCAAAGTCCTCCAACAGTCCCCCAACGTCCCCTACGGTCCCGAAAGTCCCCCGAGGTCCCCCAACGTCCCCCAAAGTCCCCAAAAACCCCCGAAAGTACCCCAAGGCCCCCCAAAGTCCCCCCAAGGTCCTCCCATGGTCTCCCTAGGTCCCCCAAAAGCCTCTCAATGTCTCCCAGAGTCCCCCAAAGTCCCCCATGGTCCCACAAAGTTCTTCCAAGGTCCCCCAAGGTCTCCCACAGTACCCCGAGGTCCCCCAAAGTCTCCCGAGGTCCCCCAAAGTCCCCTAAAGTCCCCAACGTCCCCTAAATTCCCCAATGTTCCCCCAAAGTTCCAAAGGTTCCCTAAGGTCCACCAAAGCCTCCAAAAGTCCCCCAAAGTCCCTTCAAGACCCCCTAAAGTCTCCCTATGTCCCCCTAGGTCCCGCCTAGCCTCTCAATGTCTACCCAGGGTCCCCCAAAGTCCCCCATGGTACCCCAAAGTTCTTCCAAGGTCCCCCAAGGTCCCCCAGAGTACCCCGAGGTCCCCCAAAGTCTCCCGAGGTCCCCCAAAGTCCCCTAAAGCCCCCAACGTCCCCTAAATTCTCCCAAGGTTTCCAAAAGTCCAATAAGGTCCCCAAGGTCACCCAAAGTCCCCCAAGGTCCCCAAATGGTCCCCCAAGGACCCCCAAAGTCCCACAAGGTTCCCAAAAGTCCCACAAGGTCACCCTACCTCGCAGATGTCCCCCGAGGTCTCCGAAGGTCCCCCAAAGTTCCCCCAAGGCCCCCCGAAGTCCCACAAGGTCCCCCAAAATCCCCCGAGGTCCCCGAAGGTCCCCTACAGTCCCCAAAGGTATCCGAAAGTCCCCCAAGGTCCCCCAAAGTCCTTCCAAGGTCCCCCAAGGTCCCCCACATGTCCCCCGAGGTCCCCCAAAGTCTCCCGAGGTTCCCTAAAGTCCCCCAAGGTCTCCTGAGGCCCCCAAAAGTCCCCCAAGATCCTCCAAGGGTTCCCCAAGGTCTCCCATGGTCCCCAAAAGTTTTTCCAAGGGCCCCCACGGTCCCCCGAGTTCCCCCAAAGTCTCCCGAGGTCCCCAAAGTCCCCTAAAGTCCCCTAATGTCCCCTAAAGTCCCCCAAGGTCTTCCAAAAGTCCCCCAAGGTCCTCCAAACGTCCCCAAATGTTCCCCAAAGCCTCCCAAGGTCCCCCAAGGTCCCCCAACAGTCCCCTAAGGTCCTCCAACAGTCCCCCTAGGTCCTCCCATAGTCCCCAGAGGTCCCCTAAAGCCTCCCAAAGTCCCCCACGTTCTCCCGAGGTCCTCCAAAGGTCCCCAAAGGTCCCCCAACGTCCCCCAAAGTTCAGAAAGTTCCCCCAAAGTTCCAAAGGTTCCCCAAGGTCCCCCAAAGTCCCACAATGTCCCCCAAAGCGTCCCAAAGTCCCCCAAAGTCCCACGAGGTCCCCCAAAGTCCCCCGAGGTCCCCAAAAGCCTCCCACGGTCCCCCGAAGTCCCCCAAAGTATCCCAACGTCCCCCAAGGCCCCTCAAACTCCCAAAAGGTCCCCCAAAGTCTCCTGAGTTCCCCCAGAAACCCCCAAGGTCCTCCAAAAGTCCCCCAAGACCCCGCAAAGTCCCCGAGGTCTCCCAAGGTCTCCCAAAGTCCTTCCAATGTCCCCCAAGGTCCCCCAATGTCCCCCGAGGTCCCCCAAAGTCTCCCGAGGTTCCCCAAAGTCCCCGATGTCTCCTGAGGCCCCCAAAAGTCCCCCAATGTCCTCCAAGGGTCCCCCAAGGTCTCCAATGGTCTCCAAAAGTTTTTCCAAGATCCCCCAGGGTCCCCCACATACGGTCCCCCAAAGTCTCCTGAGGTCCACAAAGTCCCCTAAAGTCCTCTAATGTCCCCTAAAGTCCCCCAAGGTCTTCCAAAAGTCCCTCTAGGTCCTCCAAACGTCCCCAAAGGTTCCCCAAAGCCTCCCAAGGTCCCGCAAGGTCCCCCAAAAGTCCCCTAAGGTACTCCAAAAGTCCCCCTAGGTCCTCCCACGGTCCCCCGAGGTCCCCCAAAGCCTCCCAAAGTCCCCCTCGCTCCCCCTAGGTCCTCCAAAGGTCCCCCAACGTCCCCAAAGGTTCCCCAAAGCCTACCAAGTTCCCCCAAGGACCTCCAACAGTCCCACAAGGTCCTCCCACGGTCCCCCGAGGTCCCCCAAAGCCTCCCAAAGTCCCCCACGCTCCCCCTAGGTCCTCCAAAGGTCCCCCAAGGTCCCCCAACGTCCCCAAAGGTTCCCCAAAGCCTACCAAGCTCCCCCAAGGACCTCCAACAGTCCCAAAAGGTCTTCCCATGGTCCCTCGAGGACCCCCAAAGTATCCCAGTCCCCCACGCTCCCCTAAGGTCCTCCAAAGGTCCCCCAAGGTACCCCAACATCCCCAAAAGTCCCCAAAGTTCCCCAAAAGTTCCAAAGGTTCCCCAAAGTCCCCCAAAGTCCCACAAGGTCCCCCAAAGACTCCCAAAGTCCCCCACAGTCCCCCGAGGTCCCCCAAAGTCCCCCGAGGTCACTAAAAGCCTCCCACAGTCCCCCGAGGTCCCCCAAAGTATCCCAACGTCCCCCAAGGCCCCCCAAAGTCCCACCAGGTCCCCCAAAGTCTCCTGAGGTCCCCCAGAAAACCCCAAGGTCCTCCAAAAGTCTCCCAAGGTCCCCCAAAGTCCCCCGAGGTCCCCCAGGGTCCCCTAAAGTCCCAAAGGTCTCCGAAAGACCCCCAAGGTCCCCCATAGTCCTTCCAAAGTCTCCCGAGGTCCCCCTAAGTCCCCGAAGTCCCTCGAGGTCCCCCAAAGTCCCCCAACACCCCCCAAAGCACCCCAAGGTCCCCCAAAGGTCCCCAAAAGTCTCCCAACGTCCCCCTTGGCCCCCCAAAGTCCCACAAGGTCCCCCAAAGTCTCCTTAGGTCCCCCAGATACCCCTAAGGTCCCCCAATGTCCCCCTAGGTCCCCGAACATCTCCCAAGGTCCCCCAACATCCTCCAAGGTCTCCCAATGTCCACGAAGGTCCCTCAAAGTCCCACAAGGTCCCCCAAGGTCTCCAAAGTCCCTCCAAGGCCCCCAAAAGTCCCACAAGTCCCCCAAAGTCTCCTGAAGTCCCCCAGAAACCCCCAAGGTCCTCCAAAAGTCCCCAAACGTCCCCCAAAGTCCCCTGAGGTCCCCCAAGGTCCCCTAAAGTCCCCAAAGGTCTCCGAAAGACCCCCAAGGTCCCCCAAAGTCCTTCCAAGGTCCGCCAAGGTCCCCAACGGTCCCCCGAGGTCCGCCAAAGCCTCCCAAAATCGCACAAGCTCCACCAAGGTCCTCCGAAGGTCCCCCAAGGTCCCCCAAAAGTCCCCCAAGGTCCTCCAAAGTCCCCCTAGGTCCTCCAAAGGTCCCCCAAGGTCCCTGACATTCTCCCAAGGTCCCCCAATGTCCCCCCACGTCCCCGAAGGCTCTCCCAAAGGTCTGCAAAGTCCCAGAGGTATCCCAAAGTCTCCCCTAGGTCCCCCAACGTCTGCCAAGGTCCCCCAAGGTCCCCCAAAGTCCCACAAGGTCCCCAAAGCCTCCCAAAGTCCCCAAAAATCCCCTGAGGTCCCCCAAAGTCCCCCGAGGACCCCAAAAGCCTCCCACGGTCCCCCGAAGTCCCCCAAAGTCTCCCAACGTCCCCCTTGGCCCCCCAAAGTCCCCCAAAGTCCCCCAAGGTCCCTGGAGGTCCTCCAAAGTCCCCCGAGGTCCCCCAACGTCCCCAAACGTTCCCCAAAGCCTACCAAGTTCCCCCAAGGACCTCCAACAGTCCCACAAGGTCCTCCCACGGTCCCCCGAGGTCCCCCAAAGTTTCCAAGTCCCTCACGCTCCCCCAAGGTCCTCCAAAGGTCCCCCAAGGTACCCCAACGTCCCCCAAAGTCCCCAAAGTTCCCCAAAAGTTTCTAAGGTTCCCCAAGGTCCCCCAAAGTCCCAAAAGGTCCCCCAAAGCCTCCCAAAGTCCCCCACAGTCCCCTGAGGTCCCCCAAAGTCCCCGGAGGTCACCCAAAGCCTCCCAAAGTCCCCCGAGGTCCCCCAAAGTATCCCAAAGTCCCCCAAGGTCCCCCAAATTCCCCCGAGGTCCCCCAAGGTCCCCCAAGGTCCCCTATAGTCCCTAAGGTCTCCGATAGACCCCCAAGGTCCCCCAAAGTCCATCCAAGGTCCCCCAAGGTCCCCCTATGTCCCCCGAGGTTCCCCAAAGTCTCCCGAGGTCCCCCAAAGTCTCCGAAGTCCCTCGAGGTCCCCCAGTCCCCCAACACCCCCCAAAGTTCCCCCAAGGCCCCCCAAAGTTCCTCAAGGTCCTCCCAAAGTCCCCCGAGGTCCCCCAAAGCACCCCAAGGTCCCCCAAAGGTCCCCAAAAGTCTCCCAACGTCCCCCATGGCCCCCTTAAGTCCCACAAGGTCCCCCAAAGTCTCCATAGGTCCCCCAGATACCCCTAAGGTCCTTCAAACGTCCCCAAAGGTCCCCGAAAGTCCCCCAAGGTTCCCTAAAGTCCTTCCAAGGTCCCCTAAGGTGCCCCAATGTCCCCCTAGGTCCCCGAACGTCTCCCAAGGTCCCCCAACATCCTCCAAGGTCTCCCAATGTCCAAGAAGGTCCCTCAAAGTCCCACAAGGTCCCCCAAGGTCCCCAAAGTCCCTCCAAGGCCCCCAAAAGTCCCACAAGTCTCCCAAAGTCTCCTGAAGTCCCCCAGAAACCCCCAAGGTCCTCAAAAAGTCCCCAAACGTCCCCCAAAGTCCCCTGAGGTCCCCCAAGTTCCCCTAAAGTCCCCAAAGGTCTCCGAAAGACCCCCAAGGTCCCCCAAAGTCCTTCCAAGGTCCCCCAAGGTCCCCAACGGTCCCCCGAGGTCCGCCAAAGCCTCCCAAAGTAACGCAGGCTCCACCAAGGTCCTCCAAAGGTCCCCCAAGGTCCCCCAAAAGTCTCCCAAGGTCCTCCAAAGTCCCCCTAGGTCCTAAAAAAGTCCCCCAAGGTCCCTGACATTCTCCCAAGGTCCCCCAATGTCCCCCGACGTCCCTGAAGGCTCTCCCAAAGGTCCGCAATGTCCCAGAGGTATCCCAAAGTCTCCCCTAGGTCCCCCAACGTCTGCCAAGATCCCCCAAGGTCCCCCAAAGTCCCACAAGGTCCCCCAAAGCCTCCCAAAGTCCCCCAAAATCCACTGAGGTCCCCCAAAGTCCCCCGAGGTCCCCCAAATGCCTCCTACGGTCCCCCGAGGTCCCCCAAAGTATCCAAACGTCCCATAAAGTCTCCCAAAATCCCCCAAGGCCCCCCAAAGTCCCACAAAGTCCCCCAAAGTCTCCTTAGGTCCCCCAGGAACCCCCAAGGTCCTCCAAAAGTCCCCCAAGGTCCCCCAAAGTCCCCCGAGGTCCCCCAACGTCCCGCACGCTCCCCCAAAGTCCTCCAACAGTCCCCCAACGTCCCCTACGGTCCCGAAAGTCCCCCGAGGTCCCCCAAAGTCCCCCAAAGTCCCCCAACACCCCCAAAAGTCCCCAAAGGCCCCCAGAAGTCCCCCCAAGGTCCTCCCAAGGTCTCCCTAGGTCCCCCAAAAGCCTCTCAATGTCTCCCAGATTCCCCCAAAGTCCCCCATGGTCCCCCAAAGTTCTTCCAAGGTCCCCCAAGGTCCCCCAGAGTACCCCGAGGTCCCCTAAAGTCTCCCAAGGTCCCCCAAAGTCCCCTAAAGCCCCCAACGTCCCCTAAAGTCTCCCAAGGTTTCCAAAAGTCCAATAAGGTCCCCAAGGTCACCCAAAGTCCCCCAAGGTCCCCAAATGGTCCCCCAAGGACCCCCAAAGTCCCACAAGGTTCCCCAAAGTCCCACAAGGTCACCCAACCTCGCAGAAGTCCCGCAAGGTCCCCCAAGGTCCCCAAAGTTCCCCCAAAGTCCCCCGAGGTCCCCCAAAGTCTCCCGAGGTCCCCTGAAGTCCCCCAAAGTCTCCTGAGGCCCCCCAAAGTCCCCCAAGGTCCTCCAAGGGTCCCCCAAGGTCTCCCATGGTCCCCAAAAGTTTTTCCAAGGTCCCCCACAGTCCCCCGAGGTCCCCCAAAGTCTCCCAAAGTCCCCCAAAGTCCCCTAAAGCCCCAAACGTCCCCTAAATTCTCCCAAGGTTTCCAAAAGTCCAATAAAGTCCCCAAGGTCACCCAAAGTCCCCCAAGGTCCCCAAATGGTCCCCCAAGTACCCCCAAAGTCCCCCAAGGTTCCCAAAAGTCCCACAAGGTCACCCTACCTCGCAGAAGTCCCCCGAGGTCTCCGAAGGTCCCCCAAAGTTCACACAAGGCCCCCCAAAGTCCCACAAGGTCCCCCAAAATCCCCCGAGGTCCCCGAAGGTCCGCTACATTCCCCAAAGGTATACGAAAGTCCCCCATGGTCCCCCAAAGTCCTTCCAAGGTCCCCCAATGTCCCCCAATGTCCCCCGAGGTCCCCCAAAGTCTCCCGAGGTCCCCTAAAGTCCCCCAAAGACTCCTGAGGCCCCAAAAAGTCCCCCAAGGTCCTCCAAGGGTTCCCCAAGGTCTCCCATGGTCCCCAAAAGTTTTTCCAAGGTCCCCCACGGTCCCCCAAGGTCCCCCAAAGTCTCCCCAAAGTCCCCTAAAGTCCCCTAATGTCCCCTAAAGTCACCCTAGGTCTTCCAAAAGTCCCCCAAGGTCCTCTAAACGTCCCCAAATGTTCCCCAAAGCCTCCCAAGGTCCCCCAACAGTCCCCCTAGGTCCTCCCACGGTCCCCCGACGTCCCCTAAAGCCTCCCAAAGTCCCCCACGCTCCCCCAAGGTCCTCCAAAGGTCCCCAAAGATCCCCCAACGTCCCCCAAAGTCCACAAAGTTCCCCCAAAGTTCCAAAGGTTCCCCAAGGTCCCCCAAAGTCCCACAATGTCCCCCAAAGAATCCCAGAGTCCCCTAAAGTCCCCCGAGGTCCCCCAAAGTCCCCCGAGGTCCCCAAAAGCCTCCCGCGGTCCCCCGAAGTGCCCCAAAGTATCCCAACGTCCCCCAAGGCCCAAAAAGGTTCCCCAAAGCCTACCAAGCTCCCCCAAGGACCTCCAACAGTCCCACAAGGTCCTCCCACGGCCCCCCGAGGTCCCCCAAAGTATCCCAGTCCCCCGCTCTCCCCCAAGGTCCTCCAAAGGTCCCCCAAGGTACCCCAACATCCCCCAAAGTCCCCAAAGTTCCCCAAAAGTTCCAAAGGTTCCCCAAGGTCCCCCAAAGTCCCAAAAGGTCCCCCAAAGACTCCCAAAGTCCCCCACAGTCCCCCGAGGTCCCCCAAAGTCCCCCGAGGTCACCCAACGCCTCCCAGAGTCCCCCGAGGTCCCCCAAAGTATCCCAACGTCCCCCAAGGCCCCCCAAAGTCCCACCAGGTCCCCCAAAGTCTCCTGAGGTCCCGCAGAAAACCCCAAGGTCCTCCAAAGGTCCCCCAAGGTCCCCCAAAGTCCCCCGAGGTCCCCCAAGGTCCCCTAAAGTCCCAAAGGTCTCCGAAAGACCCCCAAGGTCCCCCAAGGTCCCCCTATGTCCCCCAAGGTCCCCCAAAGTCTCCCGAGGCCCCCCAAAGTCCCCAAAGTCCCTCGAGGTCCCCCAAAGTCCCCCAACACCCCCCAAAGTCCCCCCAAGGTCCCTCAAGGTCTCCCCAAAGTCTCCCTAGGTCCCCCAAAGTCCCCCAATATCCCTGGAGGTCGTCCGAAGTCCCCCGAGGTCCCCCAACGTCCCCAACGGTTCCCCAAAGCCTACCAAGTTCCTCCAAGGACCTCCAACAGTCCCACAAGGTCCTCCCACGGTCCCCCGAGGTCCCCCAAAGTTTCCAAGTCCCTCACGCTCCCCCAAGGTCCTTCAAAGGTCCCCCAAGGTACCCCAACATCCCCCAAAGTCCACAAAGTTCCCCAAAAGTTTCAAAGGTTCCCCAGGGTCCCCCAAAGTCCCACAAGCTCCCCAAAGCCTCCCAAAGTCCCCCACAGTCCCCTGAGGTCCCCCAAAGTCCCCATAGGTCAACCAAAGCCTCCCAAATTCCCCCGAGGTCCCCCAAGGTCCTCTATAGTCCCAAAGGTCTCCGAAAGACCCCCAAGGTCCCTCAAAGTCCATCCAAGGTCCCCCAAGGTCCCCCAAGGTCCCCCTATGTCCCCCGAGGTCCCCCAAAGTCTCCCGAGGTCCCCCAAAGTCCCCAAATGCCCTCGAGGTCCCCCAGTCCCCCAACACCCCCCAAAGTTCCCCCAAGTCCCCCAAAGTTCCTCAAGGTCCTCCGAAAGTCCCCCGAGGTCCCCCAAAGCACCCCAAGGTCCCCCAAAGGTCCCCAAAAGTCTTCCAATGTCCCCCATGGACCCCCAAAGTCCCACAAGGTCCCCCAAAGTCTCCTTAGGTCCCCCAGATACCCCGAAGGTCCTTCAAAAGTCCCCAAAGGTCCCCGAAAGTCCCCCAAGGTTCCCGAAAAGTCCTTCCAAGGTCCCATAAGGTCCCCCAATGTCCCCCTAGGTCCCCAAACGTCTCCCAAGGGCCCCCAACATCCTCCAAGGTCTCCCAATGTCCACGAACGTCCCTCAAAGTCCCACAAGGTCCCCCAAGGTCCCCAAAGTCCCTCCAAGGCCCCCAAAAGTCCCACAATTCCCCCAAGTCTCCTGAAGTCCCCCAGAAACCCCCAAGGTCCTCCAAAAGTCCCCAAACGTCCCCCAAAGTCCCCTGAGGTCCCCCAAGGTCCCCTAAAGTCCCCAAAGGTCTCCGAAAGACCCCCAAGGTCCCCCAAAGTCCTTCCAAGGTCCCCCAAGGTCCCCCTAGGTCCCCCGAGGTCCGCCAAAGCCTCCCAAAGTCACGCACGCTCCACCAAGGTCCTCCAAAGGTCCCCCAAGGTCCCCCAAAAGTCCCCCAAGTCCTCCAAAGTCCCCCTAGGTCCTCCAAAAGTCCCCCAAGGTCCCTGACATTCTCCAAAGGTCCCCCAATGTCTCCCGAGGTCCCCCAAATGCCTCCCACGGTCCCAAGAGGTCCCCCAAAGTATCCAAACGTCCCCAAAAGTCTCCCAAAATCCCCCAGGCCCCCCAACGTCCTCCAACAGTCCCCCAAGTTCCCCTAAAGTCCCCAAAGGTCCCCAAAAGTCCCCCAAGGTCCCCCAAAGTACCCAAAGGTCCCCGAAAGTCCCCCAAGGTCCCCCAAAGTCCTTCCAAGGTCCTCCAAGGTCCCACAATTTCCCCCTAGGTCCCCCAACGTCTCCCAAGGTCCCCCAACGTCCCACAAGGTCCCCCAAGGTCCCCAAAGTCCCTCCAAGGCCACCTAAAGTCCCCCAAGGTCTTCCCAAAGTCTCCCTATGTCCCCCTAGGTCCTGCAAAGCCTCTCAAAGTCTCCCAGGGTCCCCCAAAGTCCCCCATGGTCCCCCAAAGTTCTTCCAAGGTCGCCCTAGGTCCCCCACAGTCCCCCGAGGTCCCCCAAAGTACCCCAAAACCCCCCAAAGTTCCCCCAAGGCCCCCCAAGGTCCCTCAAGGTCCTCCCAAAGTCTCCCTAGGTCCCCCAAAGTCCCCCAAGGTCCCCCAAAGTCCCCCAAGGCCCCTGGAGGTCCTCCAAAGTCCCCCGAGGTCTCCCAAAGTCCTCAAAGGTCCTCCAAATAACCCCCAAGGTCCCCTATAGAGTCCCCAAAGGTCCCCCAAAGTTCCAACGTTCCTCTAAGGTCCCCCAAAGTCCCCCAAGGTCTCCCAAAGTCTCCCAAGATCCCCTAATGTCCCCCGAGGTCCCCCAAAGCCCCCCAAGGTCCTCCAAAGGTCCCCAAAAGTCTCCCAACGTCCCCCAAGGCCCCCCAAAGTCCCACAAGGTCCCCCTATGTCCCCCGAGGTCCCTCAAAGTCTCCCGAGGTCCCCCAAAGTCCCCGCAGTCCCTCGAGGTCCCCTATAGTCCCAAAGGTCTCCGAAAGACCCACAAGGTCCCCCAAAGTCCATCCAAGGTCCCCCAAGGTCCCCTTATGTCCCCCGAGGTCCCCCAAAGTCTCCCGAGGTCCCCCAAAGTCCCCGAAGTCCCTCGAGGTCCCCCAAAGTCCCCCAACACCCCCCAAAGTTCCCCCAAGGCCCCCAAAAGTTCCTCAAGGTCCTCCCAAAGTCCCCTGAGGTCCCCCAAGGTCCCCTAAAGTCCCCAAAGGTCTACGAAAGACCTCCAACGTCCTTCCAAGGTCCCCCAAGGTCCCCAACGGTCCCCCGCGGTCCGCCAAAGCCTCCCAAAGTCGCGCAAGCTCCACCAAGGTCCTCCAAAGGTCCCCCAAGGTCCCCCAAAAGTCCCCCAAGGTCCTCCAAAGTCCCCCTAGGTACTCCAAAGGTCCCCCAAGGTCCCTGACATTCTCCCAAGGTCCCCCAATGTTCCCCGACGTCCCCGAAGGCTCTCCCAAAGGTCTGCAAAATCCCAGAGGTAACCCAAAGTCTCCCCTAGGTCCCCCAACGTCTGCCAAGGTCCCCCAAGGTCCCCCAAAGTCCCACAAGGTCCCCAAAGCCTCCCAAAGTCTCCAAAAATCCCCTGAGGTCCCCCAAAGTCCCCCGAGGTCTCCCAAATGCCTCCCACGGTCCCCCGAGGTCCCCCAAAGTATCCAAACATCCCCAAAAGTCTCCCAACATCCCCCAAGGCCCCCCAAAGTCCCACAAGGTCCCCCAAAGTCCCCCGAGGTCCCCCAACGTCCCGCACGCACCCCCAAAGTCCTCCAACAGTCCCCCAACGTCCCCTACGGTCCCGAAAGTCCCCCGAGGTCCCCCAAAGTCCTCCAAAGTCCCCCAACACCCCCGAAAGTCCCCAAAGGCCCCCCAAAGTCCTCCCAAGGTCTCCCTAGGTCCCCCAAAAGCCTCTCAATTCTCCCAGAGTCCCCCAAAGTCCCCCATGGTCCCCCAAAGTTCTTCCAAGGTCCCCCAAGGTCTCCCACAGTACCCCGAGGTCCCCCAAGTCTCCCGAGGTCCCCCAAAGTCCCCTAAAGTCCCCAACGTCCCCTAAAGTCTCCCAAGGTTTCCAAAAGTCCAATAAGGTCCTCAAGGTCACCCAAAGTCCCCCAAGGTCCCCAAAAGTCCCCGGAGGTCCCCCAACGTCCCCCAAGCTCCCCCAAAGTCCTCAAACAGTCCCCCAAGGTCCCCTAAAGTCCCCAAAGGTCCCCGAAAGTCCCCCAAGGTCCCCCAAAGTCCTTCCAAGGTCCTCCAAGGTCCCACAATTTCCCCCTACGTCCCCCAACGTCTCCCAAGGTCCCCCAACGTCTCACAAGGTCCCCCAAGGTCCCCAAAGTCCCTCCAAGGCCCTCCAAAGTCCCCCCAAATCCCTCCAAGGCCCCCCAAAGTCCCCCAAGGTCTTCCCAAAGTCTCCCTATGTCCCCCTAGGTCCTGCAAAGCCTCTCAAAGTCTCCCATGGTCCCCCAAAGTCTCCCATGGTCCCCCAAAGTTCTTCCAAGGTCCCCCGAGGTCCCCCGAGGTCCCCCAATGTCTCCCAAGGTCCCCCAACGTCCTCCAAGGTCTCCCAATGTCCTCCAAGGTCCCCCAAAGTCCCAAAAGTCCCCCAAGGTCTTCCCAAAGTCCCCCTATGTCCCCCTAGATCCCCCAAAGCGTCTCAAAGTCTCCCTGGGTCCCCCAAAGTCACCCATGGTTCCCAAAAGTTTTTCCAAGGTCCCCCAAGGTCCCCCACAGTCCCCCGAGTTCCCCCAATGTCTCCCGAGGTCCCCAAAGTCCCCTAAAGTCCCCTAATGTCTTCCCAAAGCCTCCCAAGTTCCCCCAAAAGTCCCCTAAGGTCCTCCAACAGTCCCCCTAGGTCCTCCCACGGTCCCCCGAGGTCCCCCAAAGCCTGCCAAAGTCCCCCATGTTCCCACAAGGTCCTCCAAAGGTCCCCAAAGGTACCCCACCATTCCCCAAAGTCCCCAAAGTTCCTGCAAAGTTCCAAAGGTTCCCCAAGGTCCCCCAAGGTCCCACAAGGTCCCCCAATGCCTCCCAAAGTCCCCCAAAGTCCCCTGAGGTCCCCCAAAGTCCCCCGAGGTCCCCAGTAGCCTCCCACGGTTTTCTGAGGTCCCCCAAATTATCCCAACATCCCCCAAGGCCTCCCAAAGTCCCCCAAGGTTCTCCAAGGGTCCCCCAAGGTCTCCCACGGACCCCAAAAAGTTTTTCAAAGGTCCCCCAAGGTCCCCAACAGTCCCCCGAGGTCCCCCAAAGTCTCCCGAGGTTCCCAAAGTCCCCTAAAGTCCCCTAACGTCCCCAAAAGTTCCCCTTGGTCTTCCAAACGTCCCCAAAGGTTCCCCAAAGCCTACCAAGTTCCCAAAGGTCCCCCAACAGTCCCCTTAGGTCCTCCAACAGTCTCCCTAGGCCCTCCCACGGTCCCCCGAGGTCCCCCAACCCCTCCCAAAGTCCCCCACGCTCCCCCAAGGTCCTCCATAGGTCCCCCAAGGTACCCCAACATCCCCCAAAGTCCCAAACGTTCCCCAAAAGTTCCAAAGGTTCCCCAAGGGCCCCCAAAGTCCCACAAGGTCCCCCAAAGACTCCGAAAGTCCCCCACAGTCCCCCGAGGTCCCCCAAAGTCCCCCGAGGTCACCCAAAGCCTCCCACAGTCCCCCGAGGTCCCCCAAAGTATCCCAATGTCCCCCAAGGCCCCCCAAAGTCCCAGCAGGTCCCCCAAAGTCTCCTGAGGTCCCCCAGAAAACCCCAAGGTCCTCCAAAAGTCCCCCAAGGTCCCCCAAAGTCCCCCGAGGTCCCCCAAGGTCCCCTAAAGTCCCAAAGGTCTCAGAAAGACCCCCAAGGTCCCCCAAAGTCCTTCCAAGGTCCCCCAAGGTCCCCCTATGTCCCCCGAGGTCCCCCAAAAGTCTCCCGAGGTCCCCCAAAGTCCCCGAAGTCCCTCGAGGTCCCCCAAAGTCCCCCAATACCCCCCAAAGTCCCCCAAGGTCCCTCAAGGTCCTCCCAAAGTCTCCCGAGGTCCCCCAAAGTTCCCAAAGGTCCCCCAAAGTCCCCCAAGGTCCCTGGAGGTCCTCCAAAGTCCCCCGAGGTCCCCCAACGTCCCCAAAGGTTCTCCAAAGCCTACCAAGTTCCCCCAAGGACCTCCAACAGTCCCACAAGGTCCTCCCATGGTCCCCAGAGGTCCCCCAAAGTTTCCAAGTCCCCCACACTCCCCCAAGGTCCTCCAATGGACCCCCAAGGTACCCCAACGTCCCCTAAAGTCCCCAAAGTTCCCCAAAAGTTTCAAAGGTTCCCCAGGGTCCCCAAAGTCCCACAAGGTCCCCCAAAGCCTCCCAAAGTCACCCACAGTCCCCTGAGGTCCCCCAAAGTCCCCGGAGGTCACCCAAAGCCTCCCACAGTCCCCCGAGGTCCCCCAAAGTATCCCAAAGTCCCGCAAGGTCCCCCAAAGTCGCCCGAGGTCCCCCAAGGTCCCCTATAGTCCCAAAGGTCTCCGAAAGACCCCCAAGGTCCCCCAAAGTCCATCCAAGGTCCCCCAAGGTCCCCCTATGTCCCCCGAGGTCCCCCAAAGTCTCCTTAGGTCCCCCAAAGTCCCCGAAGTCCCTCGAAGTCCCCCAAAGTCACCCAACACCCCCCGAAGTTCCCCCAAGGCCCCCAAAAGTATCTCAAGGTCCTCCCAAAGTCCCCCGAGGTGCCCCAAAGCACCCCAAGGTCCCCCAAAGGTCCCCAAAAGTCTCCCAACGTCCCCCATGGCCCCCCAAAGTCCCACAAGGTCCCCCAAAGTCTCCTTAGGTCCCCCAGATACCCCTAAGATCCTCCAAAAGTCCCCAAAGGTCCCCGAAAGTCCCCCAGGGTTCCCTAAAGTCCTTCCAAGGTCCCCTAAGGTCCCCCAATGTCCCCCTAGGTCCCCGAACGTCTCCCAAGGTCCCCCAACATCCTCCAAGGTCTCCCAATGTCCACGAAGGTCCCTCAAAGTCCCATAAGGTCCCCCAAGGTCCCCAAAGTCCCTCCAAGGCCCCCAAAAGTCCCACAAGTCCCCCAAAGTCTCCTGAAGTCCCCCAGAAACCCCCAAGGTCCTCCAAAAGTCCCCAAACGTCCCCCAAAGTCCCCTGAGGTCCCCCAAGGTCCCCTAAGGCCCCAAAGGTCTCCGAAAGACCCCCAAGGTCCCCCAAAGTCCTTCCAAGGTCCCCCAAGGTCCCCAACGGTCCCCCGAGGTCCGCCAAAGCCTCCCAAAGTCGCGCAAGCTCCACCAAGGTCCTCCAAAGGTTCCCCAAGGTCCCCCAAAAGTCCCCCAAGGTCCTCCAAAGTCCCCCTAGGTCCTCCAAAGGTCCCCCAAGGTCCCTGACATTCTCCCAAGGTCCCCCAATTTCCCCCCACGTCCCCGAAGGCTCTCCCAAAGGTCTGCAAAGTCCCAGAGGTAACCCAAAGTCTCCCCTAGACCCCCCAACGTCTGGCAAGGTCCCCCAAGGTCCCCCAAAGTCCCAAAAGGTCCCCAAAGCCTCCCAAAGTCCCCAAAAATCCCCTGAGGTCCCCCAAAGTCCCCCGAGGTCCCCCAAATGCCTCCCACGGTCCCCCGAGGTCCCCCAAAGTATCAAAACGTCCCCAAAAGTCTCCCAACATCCCCCAAGGCCCCCCAAAGTCCCACAAGGTCCCCCAAAGTCACCCGAGGTCCCCCAACGTCCCGCACACTCCCCCAAAGTCCTCCAACAGTCCCCCAAGGGCCCCTATTGTCCCTAAGGTCCCCCAAGGTCCCCCAAAGTCCCCCAAAGTCACCCAAAACCCCCAAAAGTGCCCCAAGTCCCCCCAAAGTCCCCCCAAGGTCCTCCCAATGTCTCCTTAGGTCCCCCAAAGCCTCTCAATGTCTCCCAGAGTCCCCCAAAGTCCCCCATGGTCCCCCAAAGTTCTTCCAAGGTCCCCCAAGGTCCCCCACAGTACCCCGAGATCCCCCAAAGTCTCCCGAGGTCCCCCAAAGTCCCCTAAAGTCCCATACGTCCCCTATAGTCTCCCAAGGTTTCCAAAAGTCCAATAAGGTCCCCAAAGTAACCCAAAGTCCCCCAACGTCCCCAAAAGTCCCCGGAGGTCCCCGGAGGTCCCCCAACGTCCTCCAAGCTCCCCCAAAGTCCTCCAACAGTCCCCCAAGTTCCCCTAAAGTCCCCAAAGGTCCCCGAAAGTCCCCCAAGGTCCCCAAAGTCCCCAAAGGTCCCCGAAAGTCCCCCAAGAGCCCCCAAAATCCTTCCAAGGTCCTCCAAGGTCCCACAATTTCCCCCTAAGTCCCCCAACGTCTCCCAAGGTCCCCCAACATCCCACAAGGTCCCCCAGGGTCCCCAAAGTCCCCCCAAGGCCCCCTAAAGTCCCCCAAGGTCTTCCCAAAGTCTCCCTATGTCCCCCTAGGTCCCCCAAAAGCCTCTCAATGTCTACCCATGGTTCCCAAAAGTTCTTCCAAGGTCCCCCAAGGTCCCCCAGAGTACCCCGAGGTCCCCAAAAGTCTCCCGAGGTCCCCCAAAGTCCCCTAAAGCCCCCAACGTCCCCTAAAGTCTCCCAAGGTTTCCAAAAGTCCAATAAGGTTCCTAAGGTCACCAGAAGTCCCCCAAGGTCCCCAAATGGTCCCCCAAGGCCCCCCAAAGTCCCACAAGGTTCCCCAAAGTCCCAAAAGGTCACCCAACCTCGCAGAAGTCCCCCAAGGTCCCAAAAGGTCCCCAAAGTTCCCCCAAAGTCTCCCGAGGTCCCCTAAAGTCCCCCAAAGTCTCCTGAGGCCCCCAAAAGTCCCCCAAGGTCCTCCAAGGGTCCCCCAAGGTCTCCCATGGTCCCCAAAAATTTTTCCAAGGTCCCCCACAGTCCCCCGAGGACCCCCAAAGTCTCCCGAGGTCCCCAAAGTCCCCTAAAGTCCCCTAATGTCCCCTAAAGTCCCCCAAGGTCCTCCAAACGTCCCCAAATGTTCCCCAAAGCCTCCCAAGGTCCCCCAAGGTCCCCCAACAGTCCCCTAAGGTGCTCCAATAGGCCCCCCAGGTCCTCCCACGGTCCCCCGAGGTCCCCTAAAGCCTCGCAAAGTCCCCCAGACTCCCCCGAGGTCTCCAAAGGTCCCCAAAGGTCCCCCAACGTCCCCCAAAGTCCACAAAGTACCCCCAAAGTTCCAAAGGTTCCCCAAGGCCCCCCAAAGTCCCACAATGTCCCCCAAAGCGTCCCAAAGTCCCCCAAAGTCCCCCGAGGTCCCCCAAAGTCCCCCGAGGTCCCCAAAAGCCTCCCACGGTCCCCCGAAGTCCCCCAAAGTATCCCAACGTCCCCCAAGGCCCCTCAAAGTCCCAAAAGGTCCCCCAAAGTCTCCTGAGTTCCCCAAGAAACCCCCAAGGTCCTCCAAAAGTCCCCCAAGACCCCGCAAAGTCCCCCGAGGTCTCCAAAGGTCCCTCAAAGTCCTTCCAATGTCCCCCATGGTCCCCCAATGTCCCCCGAGGTCCCCCAAAGTCTCCCGAGTTCCCCAAAGTCCCCGAAGTCTCCTGAGAACCCCCAAAGTCCCCCAAGGTCCTCCAAGGGTCCCCCAAGGTCTCCCATGGTCTCCAAAAGTTTTTCCAAGATCCCCCAGGGTCCCCCACAGACCCCCCGGTCCCCCAAAGTCTCCCGAGGTCCACAAAGTCCCCTAAAGTCCTCTAATGTCCCCTAAAGTCCCCCAAGGTCTTCCAAAAGTCCCCCTAGGTCCTCCAAACGTCCCCAAAGGTTCCCCCAAACGTCCCCAAAGGTTCCCAAAAGCCTCGCAAGGTCCCCCAAGGTCCCGCAACAGTCCCCTAAGGTCCTCCAACAGTCCCCCTAGGTCCTCCCACGGTCCCCCGAGGTCCCCTAAAGCCTCCCAAAGTCCCCCACACTCCCCCAAGGTCCTCCAAAGGTCCCCAAAGATCCCCCAACGTCCCCCAAAGTCCACAAAGTTCCCCCAAAGTGCCAAAGGTTTCCCAAGGTCCCCCAAAGTCCCACAATGTCCACCAAAGCGTCCCAAAGTCCTCCAAAGTCCCCCGAGGTCCCCCAAAGTCCCCCGAGGTCCCCAAAGCCTCGCAAGGTCCCCCAAGGTCCCCCAACAGTCCCCTAAGGTCCTCCAACAGTCCCCCTAGGTCCTCCCACAGTCCCCCAAGGTCCCCCAAACCCTCCCAAAGTCCCCCACGCTCCCCCTAGGTCCTCCAAAGGTCCCCCAAGGTCCCCCAACGTCCCCAAAGGTTCCCCAAAGCCTACCAAGTTCCCCCAAGGACCTCCAACAGTCCCACAAGGTCCTCCCACGGTCCCCCGAGGTCCCCCAAAGTATCCCAGTCCCCAACGCTCCCCCAAGGTCCTCCAAAGGTTCCCCAAGGTACCCCAACATCCCCCAAAGTCCCCAAAGTTCCGAGAAAGTTCCAAAGTTCCCCAAGGTCCCCCAAAGTCCCACAAGGTCCCCCAAAGACTCCCAAAGTCCCCCACAGTCCCCCAAGGTCCCCCAAAGTCCCCCGAGGTCACCCAAAGCCTCCCACAGTCCCCCGAGGTCCCCCAAAGTATCCCAACATCCCCCAAGGCCCCCCAAAGTCCCACCAGGTCCCCCAAAGTCTCCTGAGGTCCCCCAGAAAACCCCAAGGTCCTCCAAAAGTCCCCCAAGGTCCCCCAAAGTCCCCCGAGGTCCCCCAAGGTCCCCTAAAGTCCCAAAGGTCTCCGAAAGACCCCCAAGGTCCCCCAAAATCTTTCCAAGGTCCCCCAAGGTCCCCCTATGTCCCCCGAGGTCCCCCAAAGTCTCCCAAGGTCCCCCAAAGTCCCCGAAGTGCCTCGAGGTCCCCAAAGTCCCCCAACACCCCCCAAAGTTCCCCCAAAGCCCCAAAAAGTTCCTCAAGGTCCTCCCACAGTCCCCCGAGGTCCCCAAAGCACCTCAAGGTCCCCAGAAGGTCCCCAAAAGTCTCCCAACTTCCCCCATGGACCCCCAGAGTCCCACAACGTCCCCCAAAGTCTCCTTAGGTCCCCCAGATACCCCTAAGGTCCTCCAAAAGTCCCCAAAGGTCCCCGAAAGTCCCCCAAGGTTCCCTAAAGTCCTTCCAAGGTCCCCCAAGGTCCCCCAACATCCTCCAAGGTCTCCCAAGGTCCACGAAGGTCCCTCAAAGTCCCACAAGGTCCCCCAAGGTCCCCAAAGTCCTTCCAAGGCCCCCAAAAGTCCCAAAAGTCCCCCAAAGTCTCCTGAAGTCCCCCAGAAACCCCCAAGGTCCTCCGAAAGACTCCCAAGGTCCCCCAAAGTCCTTCCAAGGTCCCCCAAGGTCCTTCACGGTCCCCCGAAGTCCGCCAAAGCCTCCCAAAGTCGCGCAAGCTCCACGAAGGTCCTCCAAAGGTCCCCCAAGGTCCCCCAAAAGTCCCCCAAGGTCCTCCAAGGTCCCCCTAGGTCCTCCAAAAGTCCCCCAAGGTCCCTGACATTCTCCCAAGGTCCCCCAATGTCCCCCGACGTCCCCGAAGGCTCTCCCAAAGGTCTGCAAAGTCCCAGAGGTAACCCAAAGTCTCCCCTAGGTCCCCCAACGTCTAGCAAGGTCCCCCAAGGTCCCCCAAGGTCTCAGAAAGGTCCCCAAAGCCTCCCAAAGTCCCCAAAAATCCCCTGAGGTCCCCCAAAGTCCCCCGAGGTCACCCAAATTCCTCCCACGGTCCCCCGAGGTCCCCCAAAGTATCCAAACGTCCCGAAAAGTCTCCCAACATCCCCCGAGGCCCCCCAAAGTCCCACAAGGTCCCCCAAAGTCCCCCGAGGTCCCCCAACGTCCCGCACGCTCCCCCAAAGTTCTCCAACAGTCCCCCAAGGTCCCCTACGGTCCCTAAAGTCCCCCAAGGTCCCCCAAAGTCACCCAAAGTCACCCAACACCCCCAAAAGTCCCCCAAGACCCCCCAAAGTCCCCCCAAGGTCCTCCCAATGTCTCCTTAGGTCCCCCAAAGCCTCTCAATGTCTCCCTGAGTCCCCCAAAGTCCCCCATGGTCCCCAAAGTTCATCCAAGGTCCCCCAAGGTCCCCCACTGTACCCCGAGATCCCCCAAAGTCTCCCGAGGTCCCCCAAAGTCCCCTAAAGTCCCATACGTCCCCTAAAGTCTCCCAAGGTTTCCAAAAGTCCAATAAGGTCCCCAAGGTAACCCAAAGTCCCCCAACGTCCCCAAAAGTACCCGGAGGTCCCCGGAGGTCCCCGGAGGTCCCCCAACGTCTTCCAAGCTCCCCCAAAGTCCTCCAACAGTCCCCCAAGTTCCCTAAAGTCCCCAAAGATCCCCGAAAGTCCCCCAAGGTCCCCAAAGTCCTTCCAAGGTCCTCCAAGGTCCCACAATTTCCCCCTAGGTCCCCCAACGTCTCCCACGGTCCCCCAACGTCCCATAAGGGCCCCCAAGGTCCCCAAAGTCCCTCCAAGGCCCCCTAAAGTCCCCCAAGGTCTTTCCAAAGTCTCCCTATGTCCCCCTAGGTCCTGCAAAGCCTCTCAAAGTCTCCCAGGGTCCCCCACAGTCCCCCGAGGTCCCCCAAAGTCCCCCAACACCCCCCAAAGTTTCCCCAAGGCCCCCCAAAGTCCCTTAAGGTCCTCCCAAAGTCTCCCTAGGTCCCCCAAAGTCCCCCAAGGTCCCCCAAAGTCCCCCAAGGTCCCTGGAGGTCCTCCAAAGTCCCCCGAAGTCCCCCAAAGTCCTCAAAGGTCCTCCAAATTACCTCCAAGGTCCCCTATAAAGTCCCCCAAGGTCCCCTAAAGTTCCAACGTTCCTCTAAGGTCCCCCAAAGTCCCCAAAGGTCTCCCAAAGTCTCCCAAGATCCCCCAATGTCCCCCGAGGTCCCCCAAAGCCCCCCAAGGTCCCCCAAAGGTCCCAAAAAGTCTCCCAACGTCCCCCAAGGCCCCCCAAAGTCCCACAAGGTCCCCCAAAGTCTCCTTAGCTCCCCCAGATACCCCTTAGGTCCTCCAAAAGTCCCCAAAGGTCCCCGAAAGTCCCCCAAGGTTCCCCAAAGTCCTTCCAAGGTCCCCCAAGGTCCCCCAATGTCCCCCTAGGTCCCCGAACGTCTCCCAAAGTCCCCCAACGTCCTCCAAGGTCTCCCAATGTCCACGAAGATCCCTCAAAGTCCCACAAGGTCCCCCAAGGTCCCCAAAGTCCCTCCAAGGCCCCCAAAAGTCCCACAAGTCCCCCAAAGTCTCCTGAAGTCCCCCAGAAAACCCCACGGTCCTCAAAAAGTCCCCAAACGTCCCCCAAAGTCCCCCAAGGTCCCCTAAAGTCCGCAAAGGTCTCTGAAAGACTCCCAAGGTCCCCCAAAGTCCTTCCAAGGTTCCCCACGGTCCCCCGAGGTCCGCCAAAGCCTCCCAAAGTCACGCACGCTCCACCAAGGTCCTCCAAAAGTTCCCCTAGGTCCTCCAAAAGTCCCCCAAGGTCCCCGACATTCTCCCAAGGTCCACCAATGTCCCCCGACGTCCCCGAAGGCTCTCCCAAAGGTCCGCAAAGTCCCAGAGGTAACCCAAAGTCTCCCTTTGGTCCCCCAACGTCTGCCAAGGTCCCCCAAGGTCCCCCAAAGTCCCACAAGGTCCCCCAAAGCCTCCCAAAGTCCCCCAAAATCCACTGAGGTCCCCCAAAGTCCCACGAGGTCCCCCAAATGCCTCCCACGGTCCCCCGAGGTCGCCCAAAGTATCCAAACGTCCCATAAAGTCTCCCAAAATCCCCAAAGGCCCCCCAAAGTCCCACAAAGTCCCCCAAAGTCTCCTTAGGTCCCACAGGAACCCCCAAGGTCCTCCAAAAGTCCCCGAAGGTCCCCCAAAGTCCCCCGAGGTCCCCCAACGTCCCGCACGCTCCCCCAAAGTCCTCCAACAGTCCCCCAACGTCCCCTACGGCCCCGAAAGTCCCCCAAGGCCCCCCAAAGTCCCCCCAAGGTCCTCCCAAGGTCTCCCTAGGTCCCCCAAAAGCCTCTCAATGTCTCCCAGAGTCCCCCAAAGTCCCCCATGGTCCCCCTAAGTTCTTCCAAGGTCCCCCAAGGTCTCCCACAGTACCCCGAGGTCCCCCAAAGTCTCCCGGGGTCCCCCAAAGTCCCCTAAAGTCCCGAACGTCCCCTAAAGTCTCCCAAGGTTGCCAAAAGTCCAATAAGGTCCTCAAGGTCATCCAAAGTCCCCCAAGGTTTCCAAAAGTCCCCGGAGGTCCCCCAACGTCCCCCAAGCTCCCCCAAAGTCCTCCAACAGTCCCCCAAGGTCCCCTAAAGTCCCCAAAGGTCCCCGAAAGTCCCCCAAGATCCCCCAAAGTCCTTCCAAGGTCCTCCAAGGTCCCACAATTTCCCGCTACGTCCCCCAACGTCTCCCAAGGTCCCCCTACGTCCCAACAGGTCCCCCAAGGTCCCCAAAGTCCCTCCAAGGCCCTCCAAAGTCCCCCCAAATCCCTCCAAGGCCCCCCAAAGTCCCCCATGGTCTTCCCAAAGTCTCCCTATGTCCCCCTAGGTCCTGCAAAGCCTCTCAAAGTCTCCCAGGGTCCCCCAAAGTCCCCCATGGTCCCCCAAAGTTATTTGAAGGTCACCCTAGGTCCCCCACAGTCCCCCGAGGTCCCCCAAAGTCCCCCAAAACCCCCCAAAGTTCCCCCAAGGCCCCCCAAAGTCCCTCAAGGTTCTCCCAAAGTCTCCCTAGGTCCCCCAAAGTCCCCCTAAGTCCACCACACCCCCAAGGTCCCTGGAGGTCCTCCAAAGTCCCCCGAGGTCCCCCAAAGTCCTCAAAGGTCCTCCAAATGACCCCCAAGGTCCCCTATAAAGTCCCCCAAGGTCCCCCAAAGTCCCCCAAGTTCTCCCAAAGTCTCCCAAGATCCCCCAATGTCCCCCGGGGTACCCCAAAGCCCCCCACGGTCCCCCAAAGGTCCCCAAAAGTCTCCCAACGTCCCCCAAGGCCCCCAAAAGTCCCACAAGTCCCCCAAAGTCTCCTAAAGTCCCCCAGAATCCCCCAAGGTCCTCAAAAAGTCCACAAACGTCCCCCAAAGTCCCCCAAGGTCCCCTAAAGTCCCCAAAGGTCTCCGAAAGACCCCAAAGGTCCCCCAAAGTCCTTCCAAGGTTCCCCACGGTCCCCCGAGGTCCAAAAAATCCTCCCAAAGTCACGCACGCTCCACCAAGGTCCTCCAAAAGCTCCCCTAGGTCCTCCAAAAGTCCCCAAAGGTCCCCGACATTCTCCCAAGGTCCACCAATGTCCCCCGACGTCCCCGAAGGCTCTCCCAAAGGTCCGCAAAGTCCCAGAGGTAACCCAAAGTCTCCCCTAGGTCCCCCAACGTCTGCCAAGGTCCCCCAAGGTCCCCCAAAGTCCCACAAGGTCCCCCAAAGCCTCCCAAAGTCCCCCAAAATCCACTGAGGTCCCCCAAAGTCCCCCGAGGTCCCCCAACGTCCCGCACGCTCCCCCAAAGTCCTCCAACAGTCCCCCAACGTCCCCTACGGTGCCGAAAGTCCCCCGAGGTCCCCCAAAGTCCCCCAAAGTCCCCCAACACCCCCAAAAGTCCCCCAATGCCCCCCAAATTCCCCCCAAGGTTCTCCCAAGGTCTCCCTAGGTCCCCCAAAAGCCTCTCAATGTCTCCCAGAGTCCCCCAAAGTCCCCCATGGTCCCCCAAAGTTCTTCCAAGGTCCCCCAAGGTCTCCCACAGTACCCCGAGGTCCCCCAAAGTCTCCCGAGGTCCCCCAAAGTCCCCTAAAGTCCCCAACGTCCCCTAAAGTCTCCCAAGGTTTCCAAAAGTCCAATAAGGTCCTCAAGGTCCCCAAAGTCCCCTAAAGTCCCCTAATGTCTTCCCAAAGCCTCCCAAGGTCCCCCACGCTCCCCCAAGGTCCTCCAAAGGTCCCCAAAGGTACCCCACCATTCCCCAAAGTCCCCAAAGTTCCTGCAAAGTTCCAAAGGTCCCCCAAGGTACCCCAACCTGCCCCAAAGTCTGCCAAAGTTCCCGAAAAGTTCCAAAGGTTCGCCAGGGTCCTCCAAAAGTCCCACAAGGTCCCCCACAGTCCCCTGAGGTCCCCCAAAGACCCCCGAGGTCACCCAAAGCCTCCCAGAGTCCCCCGAGGTCCCCCAAAGTATCCCAACGTCCCCCAAGGCAACCCAAAGTCCCAACAGGTCCCCCAAAGTCTCCTGAGGTCCCCCAGAAAACCCAAACGTCCTCCAAAAGTCCCCCAAGGTCCCCCAAAGTCCCCCGAGGTCCCCCAAGGTCCCTTATAGTCCCAAAGGTCTCCGAAAGACCCCCAAGGTCCCCCTAAGTCCTTCCAAGGTCCCCCAACGTCCCCCTATGTCCCCCGAGGTCCCCCAAAGTCTCCCGAGGTCCCCCTAAGTCCCCGAAGTCCCTCGAGGTCCCCCAAAGTCCCCCAATACCCCCAAAGGTTCCCCCAAGGCCCCCCAAAGTCCCTCAAGGTCCTCCCAAAGTCTCCCTAGGTCCCCCAAAGTCCCCCAAGGTCCCTGGAGGTCCTCCAAAGTCCCCCGAGGTCCCCCAAAGTCCCCAAAGGTCCTCCAAATTTCCCCAAAGGTCCCCTATAAAGTCCCCCAAGGTCCCCCAAAGTTCCAACGTTCCTCTAAGGTCCCCCAGAGTCCCCCAAGGTCTCCCAAAGTCCCCCAAGATCCCCCAAAGTCCCCCGAGGTCCCCCAAAGCACCCCAAGGTCCCCCAAAAGTCCCCAAAAGTCTCCCAACGTCCCCCATGGCCCCCCAAAGTCCCATAAGGTCCCCAAAGTCTCCTTAGGTCCCCCAGATACCCCTAAGGTCCTCCAAAAGTCCCCAAAGGTCCCCGAAAGTCCCCCAAGGTTCCCCAAAGTCCTTCCAAGGCCCCCAAAAGTCCCACAAGTCCCCCAAAGTCTCCTGAAGTCCCCCAGAAACCCCCAAGGTCCTCCAAAAGTCCCCAAACGTCCCCCAAAGTCCCCTGAGGTCCCCCAAGGTCCCCTAAAGTCCCCAAAGGTCTCCGAAAGACCCCCAAGGTCCCCCAAAGTCCTTCCAAGGTCCGCCAAGGTCCCCAACGGTCCCCCGAGGTCCGCCAAAGCCTCCCAAAATCGCACAAGCTCCACCAAGGTCCTCCGAAGGTCCCCCAAGGTCCCCCAAAAGTCCCCCAAGGTCCTCCAAAGTCCCCCTAGGTCCTCCAAAGGTCCCCCAAGGTCCCTAACATTATCCCAAGGTCCCCCAATGTCCCCCCACGTCCCCGAAGGCTCTCCCAAAGGTCTGCAAAGTCCCAGAGGTACCCCAAAGTCTCCCCTAGGTCCCCCAACGTCTGCCAAGGTCCCCCAAGGTCCCCCAAAGTCCCACAAGGTCCCCAAAGCCTCCCAAAGTCCCCAAAAATCCCCTGAGGTCCCCCAAAGTCCCCCGAGGACCCCAAAAGCCTCCCACGGTCCCCCGAAGTCCCCCAAAGTCTCCCAACGTCCCCCTTGGCCCCCCAAAGTCCCCCAAAGTCCCCCAAGGTCCCTGGAGGTCCTCCAAAGTCCCCCGAGGTCCCCCAACGTCCCCAAACGTTCCCCAAAGCCTACCAAGTTCCCCCAAGGACCTCCAACAGTCCCACAAGGTCCTCCCACGGTCCCCCGAGGTCACCCAAAGCCTCCCAAAGTCCCCCACGCTCCCCCAAGGTCTTCCAGGGGTCCCCCAAGGTACCCCAACGTCCCCCAAAAGCCCCAAAGTTCCCCAAAAGTTTCTAAGGTTCCCCAAGGTCCCCCAAAGTCCCACAAGGTCCCCCAAAGCCTCCCAAAGTCCCCCACAGTCCCCTGAGGTCCCCCAAAGTCCCCGGAGGTCACCCAAAGCCTCCCAAAGTCCCCCGAGGTCCCCCAAAGTATCCCAAAGTCCCCCAAGGTCCCCCAAATTCCCCCGAGGTCCCCCAAGGTCCCCTATAGTCCCTGAGGTCTCCGAAAGACCCCCAAGGTCCCCCAAAGTCCATCCAAGGTCCCCCAAGGTCCCCCTATGTCCCCCGAGGTTCCCCAAAGTCTCCCGAGGTCCCCCAAAGTCTCCGAAGTCCCTCGAGGTCCCCCAGTCCCCCAAAGCCCCCCAAAGTTCCTCAAGGTCCTCCCAAAGTCCCCCGAGGTCCCCCAAAGCACCCCAAGGTCCCCCAAAGGTCCCCAAAAGTCTCCCAACGTCCCCCATGGCCCCCTTAAGTCCCACAAGGTCCCCCAAAGTCTCCATAGGTCCCCCAGATACCCCTAAGGTCCTTCAAACGTCCCCAAAGGTCCCCGAAAGTCCCCCAAGGTTCCCTAAAGTCCTTCCAAGGTCCCCCAATGTCCCCCTAGGTCCCCGAACGACTCCCAAGGTCCCCCAACATCCTCCAAGGTCTCCCAATGTCCACGAAGGTCCCTCAAAGTCCCACAAGGTCCCCCAAGGTCCCCAAAGTCCCTCCAAGGCCCCCAAAAGTCCCACAAGTCTCCCAAAGTCTCCTGAAGTCCCCCAGAAACCCCCAAGGTCCTCCAAAAGTCCCCAAACGTCCCCCAAAGTCCCCTGAGGTCCCCCAAGGTCCCCTAAAGTCCCCAAAGGTCTCCGAAAGACCCCCAAGGTCCCCCAAAGTCCTTCCAAGGTCCCCCAAGGTCCCCAACGGTCCCCCGAGGTCCGCCAAAGCCTCCCAAAGTAACGCAGGCTCCACCAAGGTCTTCCAAAGGTCCCCCAAGGTCCCCCAAAAGTCTCCCAAGGTCCTCCAAAGTCCCCCTATGTCCTAAAAAAGTCCCCCAAGGTCCCTGACATTCTCCCAAGGTCCCCCAATGTCCCCCGACGTCCCTGAAGGCTCTCCCAAAGGTCTGCAAAGTCCCAGAGGTAACCCGAAGTCTCCCCTAGGTCCCCCAACGTCTGCCAAGGTCCCCCAAGGCCCCCCAAAGTCCCACCAGGTCCCCCAAAGTCTCCTGAGGTCCCCCAGAAAACCCAAACGTCCTCCAAAAGTCCCCCAAGGTCCCCCAAAGTCCCCCGAGGTCCCCCAAGGTCCCCTATAGTCCCAAAGGTCTCCGAAAGACCCCCAAGTCTCCCAAAGTCCTTCCAAGGTTCCCCACGGTCCCCCGAGGTCCGCCAAAGCCTCCCAAACTCAGGCACGCTCCACCAAGGTCCTCCAAAAGTTCCCCTAAGTCCTCCAAAAGTCCCCCAAGGTCCCCGACATTCTCCCAAGGTCCACCAATATCCCCCGACGTCCCCGAAGGCTCTCCCAAAGGTCCGCAATGTCCCAGAGGTATCCCAAAGTCTCCCCTAGGTCCCCCAACGTCTGCCAAGGTCCCCCAAGGTCCCCCAAAGTCCCACAAGGTCCCCCAAAGCCTCCCAAAGTCCCCCAAAATCCACTGAGGTCCCCCAAAGTCCCCCGAGGTCCCCCAAATGCCTCCCACGGTCCCCCGAGGTCCCCCAAAGTATCCAAACGTCTCATAAAGTCTCCCAAAATCCCCCAAGGCCCCCCAAAGTCCCACAAAGTCCCCCAAAGTCTCCTTAGGTCCCCCAGGAACCCCCAAGGTCCTCCAAAAGTCCCCCAAGGTCCCCCAAAGTCCCCCGAGGTCCCCCAACGTCCCGCACGCTCCCCCAAAGTCCTCCAACAGTCCCCCAACGTCCCCTACGGTCCCGAAAGTCCCCCGAGGTCCCCCAAAGTCCCCCAAAGTCCCCCAACACCCCCAAAAGTCCCCAAAGGCCCCCAGAAGTCCCCCCAAGGTCCTCCCAAGGTCTCCCTAGGTCCCCCAAAAGCCTCTCAATGTCTCCCAGATTCCCCCAAAGTCCCCCATGGTCCCCCAAAGTTCTTCCAAGGTCCCCCAAGGTCCCCCAGAGTACCCCGAGGTCCCCCAAAGTCTCCCAAGGTCCCCCAAAGATCCCTAAAGCCCCCAACGTCCCCTAAAGTCTCCCAAGGTTTCCAAAAGTCCAATAAGGTCCCCAAGGTCACCCAAAGTCCCCCAAGGTCCCCAAATGGTCCCCCAAGGACCCCCAAAGTCCCACAAGGTTCCCCAAAGTCCCACAAGGTCACCCAACCTCGCAGAAGTCCCGCAGGGTCCCCCAAGGTCCCCAAAGTTCCCCCAAAGTCCCCCGAGGTCCCCCAAAGTCTCCCGAGGTCCCCTGAAGTCCCCCAAAGTCTCCTGAGGCCCCCCAAAGTCCCCCAAGGTCCTCCAAGGGTCCCCCAAGGTCTCCCATGGTCCCCAAAAGTTTTTCCAAGGTCCCCCACAGTCCCCCGAGGTCCCCCAAAGTCTCCCAAAGTCCCCCAAAGTCCCCTAAAGCCCCAAACGTCCCCTAAATTCTCCCAAGGTTTCCAAAAGTCCAATAAAGTCCCCAAGGTCACCCAAAGTCCCCCAAGGTCCCCAAATGGTCCCCCAAGTACCCCCAAAGTCCCCCAAGGTTCCCAAAAGTCCCACAAGGTCACCCTACCTCGCAGAAGTCCCCCGAGGTCTCCGAAGGTCCCCCAAAGTTCACCCAAGGCCCCCCAAAGTCCCACAAGGTCCCCCCAAATCCCCCGAGGTCCCCGAAGGTCCCCTACAGTCCCCAAAGGTATCCGAAAGTCCCCCATGGTCCCCCAAAGTCCTTCCAAGGTCCCCCAAGGTCCCCCAATGTCCCCCGAGGTCCCCCAAAGTCTCCCGAGGTCCCCTAAAGTCCCCCAAAGTCTCCTGAGGCCCCCAAAAGTCCCCCAAGGTCCTCCAAGGGTTCCCCAAGGTCTCCCATGGTCCCCAAAAGTTTTTCCAAGGTCCCCCACGGTCCCCCAAGGTCCCCCAAAGTCTCCCCAAAGTCCCCTAAAGTCCCCTAATGTCCCCTAAAGTCCCCCTAGGTCTACCAAAAGTCCCCCAAGGTCCTCCAAACGTCCCCAAATGTTCCCCAAAGCCTCCCAAGGTCCCCCAAGGTCCCCCAACAGTCCCCCTAGGTCCTCCCACGGTCCCCCGAGGTCCCCTAAAGCCTCCCAAAGTCCCCCACGCTCCCCCAAGGTCCTCCAAAGGTCCCCAAAGATCCCCCAACGTCCCCCAAAGTCCACAAAGTTCCCCCAAAGTTCCAAAGGTTCCCCAAGGTCCCCCAAAGTCCCACAATGTCCCCCAAAGAATCCCAGAGTCCCCCAAAGTCCCCCGAGGTCCCCCAAAGTCCCCCGAGGTCCCCAAAAGCCTCCCGCGGTCCCCCGAAGTCCCCCAAAGTATCCCAACGTCCCCCAAGGCCCAAAAAGGATCCCCAAAGCCTACCAAGCTCCCCCAAGGACCTCCAACAGTCCCACAAGGTCCTCCCATTGTCCCCCGAGGTCCCCCAAAGTATCCCAGTCCCCCACTCTTCCCCAAGGTCCTCCAAAGGTCCCCCAAGGTACCCCAACATCCCCCAAAGTCCCCAAAGTTCCCCAAAAGTTCCAAAGGTTCCCCAAGGTCCCCCAAAGTCCCAAAAGGTCCCCCAAAGACTCCCAAAGTCCCCCACAGTCCCCCGAGGTCCCCCAAAGTCCCCCGAGGTCACCCAACGCCTCCCAGAGTCCCCCGAGGTCCCCCAAAGTATCCCAACGTCCCCCAAGGCCCCCCAAAGTCCCACCAGGTCCCCAAAGGTCTCCTGAGGTCCCGCAGAAAACCCCAAGGTCCTCCAAAAGTCCCCCAAGGTCCCCCAAAGTCCTTCCAAGGTCCCCCAAGGTCCCCCAATGTCCCCCGAGGTCCCCCAAAGTCTCCCGAGGTCCCCTAAAGTCCCCCAAAGACTCCTGAGGCCCCAAAAAGTACCCCAAGGTCCTCCAAGGGTTCCCCAAGGTCTCCCATGGTCCCCAAAAGTTTTTCCAAGGTCCCCCACGGTCCCCCAAGGTCCCCCAAAGTCTCCCCAAAGTCCCCTAAAGTCCCCTAATGTCCCCTAAAGTCCCCCTAGGTCTTCCAAAAGTCCCCCAAGGTCCTCCAAACGTCCCCAAATGTTCCCCAAAGCCTCCCAAGGTCCCCCAAGGTCCCCCAAGGTCCCCCAACAGTCCCCCTAGGTCCTCCCACGGTCCCCCTAGGTCCCCTAAAGCCTCCCAAAGTCCCCCACGCTCCCCCAAGGTCCTCCAAAGGTCCCCAAAGATCCCCCAACGTCCCCCAAAGTCCACAAAGTTCCCCCAAAGTTCCAAAGGTTCCCCAAGGTCCCCCAAAGTCCCACAATGTCCCCCAAAGAATCCCAGAGTCCCCCAAAGTCCCCCGAGGTCCCCCAAAGTCCCCCGAGGTCCCCAAAAGCCTCCCGCGGTCCCCCGAAGTCCCCCAAAGTATCCCAAAGTCCCCCAAGGCCCAAAAAGGTTCCCCAAAGCCTACCAAGCTCCCCCAAGGACCTCCAACAGTCCCACAAGGTCCTCCCATTGTCCCCCGAGGTCCCCCAAAGTATCCCAGTCCCCCACTCTTCCCCAAGGTCCTCCAAAGGTCCCCCAAGGTACCCCAACATCCCCCAAAGTCCCCAAAGTTCCCCAAAAGTTCCAAAGGTTCCCCAAGGTCCCCCAAAGTCCCAAAAGGTCCCCCAAAGACTCCCAAAGTCCCCCACAGTCCCCCGAGGTCCCCCAAAGTCCCCCGAGGTCACCCAACGCCTCCCAGAGTCCCCCGAGGTCCCCCAAAGTATCCCAACGTCCCCCAAGGCCCCCCAAAGTCCCACCAGGTCCCCCAAAGTCTCCTGAGGTCCCGCAGAAAACCCCAAGGTCCTCCAAAAGTCCCCCAAGGTCCCCCAAAGTCCCCCGAGGTCCCCCAAGGTCCCCTAAAGTCCCAAAGGTCTCCGAAAGATCCCCAAGGTCCCCCAAGGTCCCCCTATGTCCCCCAAGGTCCCCCAAAGTCTCCCGAGGTCCCCCAAAGTCCCCAAAGTCTCTCGAGGTCCCCCAAAGTCCCCCAACACCCCCCAAAGTCCCCCCAAGGTCCCTCAAGGTCTCCCCAAAGTCTCCCTAGGTCCCCCAAAGTCCCCCAATGTCCCTGGAGGTCGTCCGAAGTCCCCCGAGGTCCCCCAACGTCCCCAACAGTTCCCCAAAGCCTACCAAGTTCCTCCAAGGACCTCCAACAGTCCCACAAGGTCCTCCCACGGTCCCCCGAGGTCCCCCAAAGTTTCCAAGTCCCTCACGCTCCCCCAAGGTCCTTCAAAGGTCCCCCAAGGTACCCCAACGTCCCCCAAAGTCCACAAAGTTCCCCAAAAGTTTCAAAGGTTCCCCAGGGTCCCCCAAAGTCCCACAAGTTCCCCAAAGCCTCCCAAAGTCCCCCACAGTCCCCTGAGGTCCCCCAAAGTCCCCAAAGGTCAACCAAAGCCTCCCACAGTCCCCCGAGGTCCCCCAAAGTATCCCAAAGTCCCCCAAGGTCCCCCAAATTCCCCCGAGGTCCCCCAAGGTCCTCTATAGTCCCAAAGGTCTCCGAAAGACCCCCAAGGTCCCTCAAAGTCCATCCAAGGTCCCCCAAGGTCCCCCTATGTCCCCCGAGGTTCCCCAAAGTCTCCCGAGGTCCCCTAAAGTCTCCGAAGGCCCTCGAGGTCCCCCAGTCCCCCAACACCCCCCAAAGTTCCCCCAAGGCCCCCCAAAGTTCCTCAAGGTCCTCCCAAAGTCCCCCGAGGTCCCCCAAAGCACCCCAAGGTCCCCCAAAGGTCCCCAAAAGTCTCCCAACGTCCCCCATGGCCCCCTAAAGTCCCACAAGGTCCCCTAAAGTCTCCTTAGGTCCCCCAGATACCCCTAAGGTCCTTCAAACGTCCCCAAAGGTCCCCGAAAGTCCCCCAAGGTTCCCTAAAGTCCTTCCAAGGTCCCCTAAGGTCCCCCAATGTCCCCCTAGGTCCCCGAACGTCTCCCAAGGTCCCCCAACATCCTCCAAGGTCTCCCAATGTCCACGAAGGTCCCTCAAAGTCCCACAAGGTCCCCCAAGGTCCCCAAAGTCCCTCCAAGGCCCCCAAAAGTCCCACAAGTCTCCCAAAGTCTCCTGAAGTCCCCCAGAAACCCCCAAGGTCCTCCAAAAGTCCCCAAACGTCCCCCAAAGTCCCCTGAGGTCCCCCAAGGTCCCCTAAAGTCCCCAAAGGTCTCCGAAAGACCCCCAAGGTCCCCCAAAGTCCTTCCAAGGTCCCCCAAGGTCCCCAACGGTCCCCCGAGGTCCGCCAAAGCCTCCCAAAGTAACGCAGGCTCCACCAAGGTCCTCCAAAGGTCCCCCAAGGTCCCCCAAAAGTCTCCCAAGGTCCTCCAAAGTCCCCCTAGGTCCTAAAAAAGTCCCCCAAGGTCCCTGACATTCTCCCAAGGTCCCCCAATGTCCCCCGACGTCCCTGAAGGCTCTCCCAAAGGTCTGCAAAGTCCCAGAGGTAACCCGAAGTCTCCCCTAGGTCCCCCAACGTCTGCCAAGGTCCCCCAAGGCCCCCCAAAGTCCAACCAGGTCCCCCAAAGTCTCCTGAGGTCCCCCAGAAAACCCAAACGTCCTCCAAAAGTCCCCCAAGGTCCCCCAAAGTCCCCCGAGGTCCCCCAAGGTCCCCTATAGTCCCAAAGGTCTCCGAAAGACCCCCAAGTCTCCCAAAGTCCTTCCAAGGTTCCCCACGGTCCCCCGAGGTCCGCCAAAGCCTCCCAAACTCAGGCACGCTCCACCAAGGTCCTCCAAAAGTTCCCCTAGGTCCTCCAAAAGTCCCCCAAGGTCCCCGACATTCTCCCAAGGTCCACCAATATCCCCCGACGTCCCCGAAGGCTCTCCCAAAGGTCCGCAATGTCCCAGATGTATCCCAAAGTCTCCCCTAGGTCCCCCAACGTCTGCCAAGGTCCCCCAAGGTCCCCCAAAGTCCCACAAGGTCCCCCAAAGCCTCCCAAAGTCCCCCAAAATCCACTGAGGTCCCCCAAAGTCCCCCGAGGTCCCCCAAATGCCTCCCACGGTCCCCCGAGGTCCCCCAAAGTATCCAAACGTCCCATAAAGTCTCCCAAAATCCCCCAAGGCCCCCCAAAGTCCCACAAAGTCCCCCAAAGTCTCCTTAGGTCCCCCAGGAACCCCCAAGGTCCTCCAAAAGTCCCCCAAGGTCCCCCAAAGTCCCCCGAGGTCCCCCAACGTCCCGCACGCTCCCCCAACGTCCTCCAACAGTCCCCCAACGTCCCCTACGGTCCCGAAAGTCCCCCGAGGTCCCCCAAAGTCCCCCAAAGTCCCCCAACACCCCCAAAAGTCCCCAAAGGCCCCAAGAAGTCCCCCCAAGGTCCTCCCAAGGTCTCCCTAGGTCCCCCAAAAGCCTCTCAATGTCTCCCAGATTCCCCCAAAGTCCCCCATGGTCCCCCAAAGTTCTTCCAAGGTCCCCCAAGGTCCCCCAGAGTACCCCGAGGTCCCCCAAAGTCTCCCAAGGTCCCCCAAAGTCCCCTAAAGCCCCCAACGTCCCCTAAAGTCTCCCAAGGTTTCCAAAAGTCCAATAAGGTCCCCAAGGTCACCCAAAGTCCCCCAAGGTCCCCAAATGGTCCCCCAAGGACCCCCAAAGTCCCACAAGGTTCCCCAAAGTCCCACAAGGTCACCCAACCTCGCAGAAGTCCCGCAAGGTCCCCCAAGGTCCCCAAAGTTCCCCCAAAGTCCCCCGAGGTCCCCCAAAGTCTCCCGAGGTCCCCTGAAGTCCCCCAAAGTCTCCTGAGGCCCCCCAAAGTCCCCCAAGGTCCTCCAAGAGTCCCCCAAGGTCTCCCATGGTCCCCAAAAGTTTTTCCAAGGTCCCCCACAGTCCCCCGAGGTCCCCCAAAGTCTCCCAAAGTCCCCCAAAGTCCCCTAAAGCCCCAAACGTCCCCTAAATTCTCCCAAGGTTTCCAAAAGTCCAATAAAGTCCCCAAGGTCACCCAAAGTCCCCCAAGGTCCCCAAATGGTCCCCCAAGTACCCCCAAAGTCCCGCACGCTCCCCCAAAGTCCTCCAACAGTCCCCCAACGTCCCCTACGAAACCCGAAAGTCCCCCGAGGTCCCCCAAAGTCCCCCAAAGTCCCCCAACACCCCCGAAAGTCCCCCAAGGCCCCCCAAAGTCCCCCCAAGGTCCTCCCAAGGTCTCACAATTTCCCCCTACGTGCCCCAAAGTCTCCCAAGGTTCCCCAACGTCTCACAAGGTCCCCCAAGGTCCCCAAAGTCCCTCCAAGGCCCTCCAAAGTCCCCCCAAATCCCTCCAAGGCCCCCCAAAGTCCCCCAAGGTCTTCCCAAAGTCTCCCTATGTCCCCCTAGGTCCTGCAAAGCCTCTCAAAGTCTCCCAGGGTCCCCCAAAGTCTCCCATGGTCCCCCAAAGTTCTTCCAAGGTCGCCCTAGGTCCCCCACAGTCCCCCGAGGTCCCCCAACGTCTCCCAAGGTCCCCCAACGTCCTCCAAGGTCTCCCAATTTCCTCCAAGGTCCCCCAAAGTCCCACAAGATACCCCAAGGTCCCCAAAGGCCCACCAAAGTCCCCCAAGGTCTTCCCAAAGTTCCCCTATGTCCCCCTAGGTCCCCCAAAGCGTCTCCATGTCTCCTTGGGTCCCCCAAAGTCACCCATGGTTCCCAAAAGTTTTTCCAAGGTCCCCCACAGTCCCCCGAGTTCCCCCAATGTCTCCCGAGGTCCCCAAAGTCCCCTAAAGTCCCCTAATGTCTTCCCAAAGCCTCCCAAGGTCCCCCAAAAGTCCCCTAAGGTCCTCCAACAGTCCCCCTAGGTCCTCCCACGGTCCCCCAAGGTCCCCCAAAGCCTCCCAAAGTCCCCCACGCTCCCCCAAGGTCCTCCAAAGGTCCCCAAACGTACCCCACCATTCCCCAAAGTCCCCAAAGTTCCTGCAAAGTTCCAAAGGTCCCCCAAGGTCCCACAAGGTCCCCCAATGCCTCCCAAAGTCCCCCAAAGTCCCCTGAGGTCCCCCAAAGTCCCCCGAGGTCCCCCAAATGCCTCCCAAGGTCCCCCGAGGTCCCCCAAAGTATCCAAATGTCCCATAAAGTCTCCCAAAATCCCCCAAGGCCCCCAAAAGTCCCACAAGGTCCCCCAAGGTCTCCTTAGGTCCCCCAGGAACCCCCAAGGTCCTCCAAAAGTCCCCCAAGGTCCCCCAAAATCCCCCGAGGTCCCCCAACGTCCCGCACGCTCCCCCAAAGTCCTCCAACAGTCCCCCAAGGTCCCCTACGGTCCCTAAAGTCCCCCAAGGTCCCCCAAAGTCACCCAAAGTCACCCAACATCCCCAAAAGTCCCCCAAGACCCCCCAAAGTCCCCCCAAGGTCCTCCCAATGTCTCCTTAGGTCCCCCAAAGCCTCTCAATGTCTCCCAGAGTCCCCCAAAGTCCCCCATGGTCCCCCAAAGTTCTTCCAAGGTCCCCCAAGGTCCCCCACAGTACCCCGAGATCCCCCAAAGTCTCCCGAGGTCCCCCAAAGTCCCCTAAAGTCCCCATACGTCCCCTAAAGTCTCCCAAGGTTTCCAAAAGTCCAATAAGGTCCCCAAGGTAACCCAAAGTCCCCCAACATCCCAAAAAGTCCCCGGAGGTCCCCGGAGGTCCCCGGAGGTCCCCCAACGTCCTCCAAGCTCCCCCAAAGTCCTCCAACAGTCCCCCAAGATCCCCCAAAGTCCCCAAAGGTCCCCGAAAGTCCGCCAAGGTCCCCCAAAGTCCTTCCAAGGTCCTCCAAGGTCCCACAATTTCCCCCTACGTCCCCCAACGTCTCCCAAGGTCCCCCAAAGTACCACAAGGTCCCCAAAGCCTCCCAAAGTCTCCCAACATCCCCCGAGGCCCCCCAAAGTCCCACAAGGTCCCCGAAAGTCCCCCGAGGTCCCCCAACGTCCCGCACGCTCCCCCAAAGTCCTCCAACAGTCCCCCAAGGTCCCCTACGGTCCCTAAAGTCCCCCAAGGTCCCCCAAAGTCACCCCAAAGTCTCCTGAAGTCCCCCAAAAAAACCCCAAGGTCCTCCAAAAGTCCCCAAACGTCCCCCAAAGTCCCCTGAGGTCCCCCAAGGTCCCCTAAAGTCCCCAAAGGTCTCCGAAAGACCCCCAAGGTCCCCCAAAGTCCTTCCAAGGTCCCCCAAGGTCCCCCACGGTCCCCCACGGTCCCCCGAGGTCAACCAAAGCCTCCCAAAGTCGCGCACGCTCCACCAAGGTCCTCCAAAGGTCCCCCAAGGTCCCCCAAAAGTCCCCCAAGGTCCTCCAAAGTCCCGATAGGTCATCCAAAAGTCCCCCAAGGTCCCTGACATTCTCCCAAGGTCCCCCAATGTCCCCCGACGTCCCCGAAGGCTCTCCCAAAGGTCTGTAAAGTCTCAGAGGTAACCCGAAGTCTCCCCTAGGTCCCCCAACGTCTGCCAAGGTCCCCCAAGGTCCCCCAAAGTACCACAAGGTCCCCAAAGCCTCCCTAAGTCTCCCAACATCCCCCGAGGCCCCCCAAAGTCCCACAAGGTTGCCCAAAGTCCCCCGAGGTCCCCCAACGTCCCGCACGCTCCCCCAACGTCCTCCAACAGTCCCCCAAGGTCCCCTACGGTCCCTAAAGTCCCCCAAGGTCCCCCAAAGTCACCCAAAGTCACCCAATACCCCCAAAAGTCCCCCAAGACCCCCCAAAGTCCCCCCAAGGTCCTCCCAATGTCTCCTTAGGTCCCCCAAAGCCTCTCAATGTCTCCCAGAGTCCCCAAAAGTCCCCCATGGTCCCCCAAAGTTCTTCCAAGGTCCCCCAAGGTCCCCCACAGTACCCCAAGATCCCCCAAAGTCTCCCGAGGTCCCCCAAAGTCCCCTAAAGTCCCATACGTCCCCTAAAGTCTCCCAAGGTTTCCAAAAGTCCAATAAGGTCCCCAAGGTAACCCAAAGTCCCCCAACGTCCCCAAAAGTCCCCGGAGGTCCCCGGAGGTCCCCGGAGGTCCCCCAACGTCCTCCAAGCTCCCCCAAAGTCCTCCAACAGTCCCCCAAGTTCCCCTAAAGTCCCCAAAGGTCCCCAAAAGTCCCCCAAGGTACCCCAAAGTCCCCAAAGGTCCCCGAAAGTCCCCCAAGGTCCCCCAAAGTCCTTCCAAGGTCCTCCAAGGTCCCACAATTTCCCCCTAGGTCCCCCAACGTCTCCCAAGGTCCCCCAACGTCCCACAAGGTCCCCCAAGGTCCCCAAAGTCCCTCCAAGGCCCCCTAAAGTCCCCCAAGGTCTTCCCAAAGTCTCCCTATGTCCCCCTAGGTCCTGCAAAGCCTCTCAAAGTATCCCAGGGTCCCCCAAAGTCCCCCCTGGTCCCCCAAAGTTCTTCCAAGGTCGCGTTAGGTCCCCCACAGTCCCCCGAGGTCCCCCAAAGTCCCCCAACACCCCCCAAAGTTCCCCCAAGGCCCCCAAAAGTCCCTCAAGGTCCTCCCAAAGTCTCCCTAGGTCCCCCAAGGTCCCCCAAGGTCCCCCAAGGTCCCCCAAAGTCCCCCAAGGACCCTGGAGGTCCTCCAAAGTCCCCCGAGGTCTCCCAAAGTCCTCAAAAGTCCTCCAAATTACCCCCAAGGTCCCCTATAAAGTCCCCCAAGGTCCCCCAAAGTTCCAACGTTCCTCTAAGGTCCCCCAAAGTCCCCCAAGGTCTCCCAAAGTCTCCCAAGATACCCCAATGTCCCCCGAGATCGCCCAAAGCCCCCCAAGGTCCCCCAAAGGTCCCATAAAGTCTCCCAACGTCCCCCAAGGCCCCCCAAAGTCCCACAAGGTCCCCCAAAGTCTCCTTAGGTCCCCCAGATACCCCTAAGGTCCTCCAAAAGTCCCCAGAGGTCCCCGAAAGTCCCCCAAGGTTCCACAAATCCTTCCAAGGTCCCCTAAGGTCCCCCAATGTCCCCCTAGGTCCCCGAACGTCTCCCAAGTTCCCCCGACGTCCTCCAAGATCTCCCAATGTCCACGAAGGTCCCTCAAAGTCCCACAAGGTCCCCCAAGGTCCCCAAAGTCCCTCCAAGGCCCCCAAAAGTCCCACAAGTCCCCCAACGTCTCCTGAAGTCCCCCAGAAACCCCCAAGGTCCTCAAAAAGTCCCCAAACGTCCCCCAAAGTCCCCCAAGGTCCCCTAAAGTCCCCAAAGGTCTCCGAAAGACCCAAAAGATCCCCCAAAGCCTCCCAAAGTCCCCCAAAATCCACTGAGGTCCACCAAAGTCCCCCGAGGTCCCCCAAATGCCTCCCACGGTCCCCCGAGGTCCCCCAAAGTATCCAAACGTCCCATAAAGTCTCCCAAAATCCCCCAAGGCCCCCCAACGTCCCACAAGGTCCCCCAAAGCCTCCTTAGGTCCCCCAGGAACCCCCAAGGTCCTCCAAAAGTCCCCCAAGGTCCCTCAAAGTCCCCCGAGGTCCCCCAACGTCCCGCACGCTCCCCCAAAGTCCTCCAACAGTCCCCCAACGTCCCCTACGGTCCCGAAAGTCCCCCGAGGTCCCCCAAAGTCCCCCAAAGTCCCCCAACACCCCCGAAAGTCCCCCAAGGCCCCCCAAAGTCCCCCCAAGGTCCTCCCATGGTCTCCCTAGGTCCCCCAAAAGCCTCTCAATGTCTCCCAGAGTCCCCCAAAGTCCCCCATGGTCCCCCAAAGTTCTTCCAAGGTCCCCCAAGGTCTCCCACAGTACCCCGAGGTCCCCCAAAGTCTCCCGAGGTCCCCCAAAGTCCCCTAAAGTCCCCAACGTCCCCTAAATTCCCCAATGTTCCCCCAAAGTTCCAAAGGTTCCCTAAGGTCCACCAAAGCCTCCAAAAGTCCCCCAAAGTCCCTTCAAGACCCCCTAAAGTCTCCCTATGTCCCCCTAGGTCCCGCCTAGCCTCTCAATGTCTACCCAGGGTCCCCCAAAGTCCCCCATGGTACCCCAAAGTTCTTCCAAGGTCCCCCAAGGTCCCCCAGAGTACCCCGAGGTCCCCCAAAGTCTCCCGAGGTCCCCCAAAGTCCCCTAAAGCCCCCAACGTCCCCTAAATTCTCCCAAGGTTTCCAAAAGTCCAATAAGGTCCCCAAGGTCACCCAAAGTCCCCCAAGGTCCCCAAATGGTCCCCCAAGGACCCCCAAAGTCCCACAAGGTTCCCAAAAGTCCCACAAGGTCACCCTACCTCGCAGATGTCCCCCGAGGTCTCCGAAGGTCCCCCAAAGTTCCCCCAAGGCCCCCCGAAGTCCCACAAGGTCCCTCAAAATCCCCCGAGGTCCCCGAAGGTCCCCTACAGTCCCCAAAGGTATCCGAAAGTCCCCCAAGGTCCCCCAAAGTCCTTCCAAGGTCCCCCAAGGTCCCCCACATGTCCCCCGAGGTCCCCCAAAGTCTCCCGAGGTCCCCTAAAGTCCCCCAAAGTCTCCTGAGGCCCCGAAAAGTCCCCCAAGATCCTCCAAGGGTTCCCCAAGGTCTCCCATGGTCCCCAAAAGTTTTTCCAAGGGCCCCCACGGTCCCCCGAGTTCCCCCAAAGTCTCCCGAGGTCCCCAAAGTCCCCTAAAGTCCCCTAATGTCCCCTAAAGTCCCCCAAGGTCTTCCAAACGTCCCCAAATGTTCCCCAAAGCCTCCCAAGGTCCCCCAAGGTCCCCCAACAGTCCCCTAAGGTCCTCCAACAGTCCCCCTAGGTCCTCCCAAGGTCCCCAGAGGTCCCCCAACGTCCCCCAAAGTTCAGAAAGTTCCCCCAAAGTTCCAAAGGTTCCCCAAGGTCCCCCAAAGTCCCACAATGTCCCCCAAAGCGTCCCAAAGTCCCCCAAAGTCCCACGAGGTCCCCCAAAGTCCCGCGAGGTCACTAAAAGCCTCCCACAGTCCCCCGAGGTCCCCCAAAGTATCCCAACGTCCCCCAAGGCCCCCCAAAGTCCCACCAGTTCCCCCAAAGTCTCCTGAGGTCCCCCAGAAAACCCCAAGGTCCTCCAAAAGTCCCCCAAGGTCCCCCAAAGTCCCCCGAGGTCCCCCAGGGTCCCCTAAAGTCCCAAAGGTCTCCGAAAGACCCCCAAGGTCCCCCATAGTCCTTCCAAAGTCTCCCGAGGTCCCCCTAAGTCCCCGAAGTCCCTCGAGGTCCCCCAAAGTCCCCCAACACCCCCCAAAGCACCCCAAGGTCCCCCAGAGGTCCCCAAAAGTCTCCCAACGTCCCCCTTGGCCCCCCAAAGTCCCACAAGGTCCCCCAAAGTCTCCTTAGGTCCCCCAGATACCCCTAAGGTCCCCCAATGTCCCCCTAGGTCCCCGAACATCTCCCAAGGTCCCCCAACATCCTCCAAGGTCTACCAATGTCCACGAAGGTCCCTCAAAGTCCCACAAGGTCCCCCAAGGTCTCCAAAGTCCCTCCAAGGCCCCCAAAAGTCCCACAAGTCCCCCAAAGTCTCCTGAAGTCCCCCAGAAACCCCCAAGGTCCTCCAAAAGTCCCCAAACGTCCCCCAAAGTCCCCTGAGGTCCCCCAAGGTCCCCTAAAGTCCCCAAAGGTCTCCGAAAGACCCCCAAGGTCCCCCAAAGTCCTTCCAAGGTCCGCCAAGGTCCCCAACGGTCCCCCGAGGTCCGCCAAAGCCTCCCAAAATCGCACAAGCTCCACCAAGGTCCTCCGAAGGTCCCCCAAGGTCCCCCAAAAGTCCCCCAAGGTCCTCCAAAGTCCCCCTAGGTCCTCCAAAGGTCCCCCAAGGTCCCTGACATTCTCCCAAGGTCCCCCACGGTCCCCCCACGTCCCCGAAGGCTCTCCCAACGGTCTGCAAAGTCCCAGAGGTATCCCAAAGTCTCCCCTAGGTCCCCCAACGTCTGCCAAGGTCCCCCAAGGTCCCCCAAAGTCCCACAAGGTCCCCAAAGCCTCCCAAAGTCCCCAAAAATCCCCTGAGGTCCCCCAAAGTCCCCCGAGGACCCCAAAAGCCTCCCACGGGCCCCCGAAGTCCCCCAAAGTCTCCCAACGTCCCCCTTGGCCCCCCAAAGTCCCCCAAAGTCCCCCAAGGTCCCTGGAGGTCCTCCAAAGTCCCCCGAGGTCCCCCAACGTCCCCAAAGGTTCCCCAAAGCCTACCAAGTTCCCCCAAGGACCTCCAACAGTCCCACAAGGTCCTCCCACGGTCCCCCGAGGTCCCCCCAAAGTTTCCAAGTCCCTCACGCTCCCCCAAGGTCCTCCAAAGGTCCCCCAAGGTACCCCAACGTCCCCCAAAGTCCCCAAAGTTGCCCAAAAGTTTCTAAGGTTCCCCAAGGTCCCCCAAAGTCCCACAAGGTCCCCCAAAGCCTCCCAAAGTCCCCCACAGTCCCCTGAGGTCCCCCAAAGTCCCCGGAGGTCACCCAAAGCCTCCCAAAGTCCCCCGAGGTCCCCCAAAGTATCCCAAAGTCCCCCAAGGTCCCCCAAAGTCCCCCGAGGTCCCCCAAGGTCCCCTATAGTCCCTAAGGTCTCCGAAAGACCCCCAAGGTCCCCCAAAGTCCATCCAAGGTCCCCCAAGGTCCCCCTATGTCCCCCGAGGTTCCCCAAAGTCTCCCGAGGTCCCCCAAAGTCTCCGAAGTCCCTCGAGGTCCCCCAGTCCCCCAACACCCCCCAAAGTTCCCCCAAGGCCCCCCAAAGTTCCTCAAGGTCCTCCCAAAGTCCCCCGAGGTCCCCCAAAGCACCCCAAGGTCCCCCAAAGGTCCCCAAAAGTCTCCCAACGTCCCCCATGGCCCCCTTAAGTCCCACAAGGTCCCCCAAAGTCTCCATAGGTCCCCCAGATACCCCTAAGGTCCTTCAAACGTCCCCAAAGGTCCCCGAAAGTCCCCCAAGGTTCCCTAAAGTCCTTCCAAGGTCCCCTAAGGTGCCCCAATGTCCCCCTAGGTCCCCGAACGTCTCCCAAGGTCCCCCAACATCCTCCAAGGTCTCCCAATGTCCACGAAGGTCCCTCAAAGTCCCACAAGGTCCCCCAAGGTCCCCAAAGTCCCTCCAAGGCCCCCAAAAGTCCCACAAGTCTCCCAAAGTCTCCTGAAGTCCCCCAGAAACCCCCAAGGTCCTCAAAAAGTCCCCAAACGTCCCCCAAAGTCCCCTGAGGTCCCCCAAGTTCCCCTAAAGTCCCCAAAGGTCTCCGAAAGACCCCCAAGGTCCCCCAAAGTCCTTCCAAGGTCCCCCAAGGTCCCCAACGGTCCCCCGAGGTCCGCCAAAGCCTCCCAAAGTAACGCAGGCTCCACCAAGGTCCTCCAAAGGTCCCCCAAGGTCCCCCAAAAGTCTCCCAATGTCCTCCAAAGTCCCCCTAGGTCCTAAAAAAGTCCCCCAAGGTCCCTGACATTCTCCCAAGGTCCCCCAATGTCCCCCGACGTCCCTGAAGGCTCTCCCAAAGGTCCGCAATGTCCCAGAGGTATCCCAAAGTCTCCCCTAGGTCCCCCAACGTCTGCCAAGTTCCCCAAGGTCCCCCAAAGTCCCACAAGGTCCCCCAAAGCCTCCCAAAGTCCCCCAAAATCCACTGAGGTCCCCCAAAGTCCCCCGAGGTCCCCCAAATGCCTCCCACGGTCCCCCGAGGTCCCCCAAAGTATCCAAACGTCCCATAAAGTCTCCCAAAATCCCCCAAGGCCCCCCAAAGTCCCACAAAGTCCCCCAAAGTCTCCTTAGGTCCCCCAGGAACCCCCAAGGTCCTCCAAAAGTCCCCCAAGGTCCCCCAAAGGCCCCCGAGGTCCCCCAACGTCCCGCACGCTCCCCCAAAGTCCTCCAACAGGCCCCCAACGTCCCCTACGGTCCCGAAAGTCCCCCGAGGTCCCCCAAAGTCCCCCAAAGTCCCCCAACACCCCCAAAAGTCCCCAAAGGCCCCCAGAAGTCCCCCCAAGGTCCTCCCAAGGTCTCCCTAGGTCCCCCAAAAGCCTCTCAATGTCTCCCAGATTCCCCCAAAGTCCCCCATGGTCCCCCAAAGTTCTTCCAAGGTCCCCCAAGGTCCCCCAGAGTACCCCGAGGTCCCCCAAAGTCTCCCAAGGTCCCCCAAAGTCCCCTAAAGCCCCCAACGTCCCCTAAAGTCTCCCAAGGTTTCCAAAAGTCCAATAAGGTCCCCAATGTCACCCAAAGTCCCCCAAGGTCCCCAAATGGTCCCCCAAGGACCCCCAAAGTCCCACAAGGTTCCCCAAAGTCCCACAAGGTCACCCAACCTCGCAGAAGTCCCGCAAGGTCCCCCAATGTCCCCAAAGTTCCCCCAAAGTCCCCCGAGGTCCCCCAAAGTCTCCCGAGGTCCCCTGAAGTCCCCCAAAGTCTCCTGAGGCCCCCCAAAGTCCCCCAAGGTCCTCCAAGGGTCCCCCAAGGTCTCCCATGGTCCCCAAAAGTTTTTCCAAGGTCCCCCACAGTCCCCCGAGGTCCCCCAAAGTCTCCCAAAGTCCCCCAAAGTCCCCTAAAGCCCCAAACGTCCCCTAAATTCTCCCAAGGTTTCCAAAAGTCCAATAAAGTCCCCAAGGTCACCCAAAGTCCCCCAAGGTCCCCAAATGGTCCCCCAAGTACCCCCAAAGTCCCCCAAGGTTCCCAAAAGTCCCACAAGGTCACCCTACCTCGCAGAAGTCCCCCGAGGTCTCCAAAGGTCCCCCAAAGTTCACCCAAGGCCCCCCAAAGTCCCACAAGGTCCCCCAAAATCCCCCGAGGTCACCGAAGGTCCCCTACAGTCCCCAAAGGTATCCGAAAGTCCCCCATGGTCCCCCAAAGTCCTTCCAAGGTCCCCCAAGGTCCCCCAATGTCCCCCGAGGTCCCCCAAAGTCTCCCGAGGTCCCCTAAAGTCCCCCAAAGACTCCTGAGGCCCCAAAAAGTCCCCCAAGGTCCTCCAAGGGTTCCCCAAGGTCTCCCATGGTCCCCAAAAGTTTTTCCAAGGTCCCCCACGGTCCCCCAAGGTCCCCCAAAGTCTCCCCAAAGTCCCCTAAAGTCCCCTAATGTCCCCTAAAGTCCCCCTAGGTCTTCCAAAAGTCCCCCAAGGTCCTCCAAACGTCCCCAAATGTTCCCCAAAGCCTCCCAAGGTCCCCCAAGGTCCCCCAACAGTCCCCCTAGGTCCTCCCACGGTCCCCCGAGGTCCCCTAAAGCCTCCCAAAGTCCCCCACGCTCCCCCAAGGTCCTCCAAAGGTCCCCAAAGATCCCCCAACGTCCCCCAAAGTCCACAAAGTTCCCCCAAAGTTCCAAAGGTTCCCCAAGGTCCCCCAAAGTCCCACAATGTCCCCCAAAGAATCCCAGAGTCCCCCAAAGTCCCCCGAGGTCCCCCAAAGTCCCCCGAGGTCCCCAAAAGCCTCCCGCGGTCCCCCGAAGTCCCCCAAAGTATCCCAACGTCCCCCAAGGCCCAAAAAGGTTCCCCAAAGCCTACCAAGCTCCCCCAAGGACCTCCAACAGTCCCACAAGGTCCTCCCACGGTCCCCCGAGGTCCCCCAAAGTATCCCAGTCCCCCACTCTTCCCCAAGGTCCTCCAAAGGTCCCCCAAGGTACCCCAACATCCCCCAAAGTCCCCAAAGTTCCCCAAAAGTTCCAAAGGTTCCCCAAGGTCCCCCAAAGTCCCAAAAGGTCCCCCAAAGACTCCCAAAGTCCCCCACAGTCCCCCGAGGTCCCCCAAAGTCCCCCGAGGTCACCCAAAGCCTCCCAGAGTCCCCCGAGGTCCCCCAAAGTATCCCAACGTCCCCCAAGGCCCCCCAAAGTCCCACCAGGGCCCCCAAAGTCTCCTGAGGTCCCGCAGAAAACCCCAAGGTCCTCCAAAAGTCCCCCAAGGTCCCCCAAAGTCCCCCGAGGTCCCCCAAGGTCCCCTAAAGTCCCAAAGGTCTCCGAAAGACCCCCAAGGTCCCCCAAGGTCCCCCTATGTCCCCCAAGGTCCCCCAAAGTCTCCCGAGGTCCCCCAAAGTCCCCAAAGTCTCTCGAGGTCCCCCAAAGTCCCCCAACACCCCCCAAAGTCCCCCCAAGGTCCCTCAAGGTCTCCCCAAAGTCTCCCTAGGTCCCCCAAAGTCCCCCAATGTCCCTGGAGGTCGTCCGAAGTCCCCCGAGGTCCCCCAACGTCCCCAACAGTTCCCCAAAGCCTACCAAGTTCCTCCAAGGACCTCCAACAGTCCCACAAGGTCCTCCCACGGTCCCCCGAGGTCCCCCAAAGTTTCAAAGTCCCTCAAGCTCCCCCAAGGTCCTTCAAAGGTCCCCCAAGGTACCCCAACGTCCCCCAAAGTCCACAAAGTTCCCCAAAAGTTTCAAAGGTTCCCCAAGGTCCCCCAAAGTCCCACAAGTTCCCCAAAGCCTCCCAAAGTCCCCCACAGTCCCCTGAGGTCCCCCAAAGTCCCCATAGGTCAACCAAAGCCTCCCACAGCCCCCCGAGGTCCCCCAAAGTATCCCAAAGTCCCCCAAGGTCCCCCAAATTCCCCCGAGGTCCCCCAAGGTCCTCTATAGTCCCAAAGGTCTCCGAAAGACCCCCAAGGTCCCTCAAAGTCCATCCAAGGTCCCCCAAGGTCCCCCTATGTCCCCCGAGGTTCCCCAAAGTCTCCCGAGGTCCCCCAAAGTCTCCGAAGGCCCTCGAGGTCCCCCAGTCCCCCAACACCCCCCAAAGTTCCCCCAAGGCCCCCCAAAGTTCCTCAAGGTCCTCCCAAAGTCCCCCGAGGTCCCCCAAAGCACCCCAAGGTCCCCCAAAGGTCCCCAAAAGTCTCCCAACGTCCCCCATGGCCCCCTAAAGTCCCACAAGGTCCCCCAAAGTCTCCTTAGGTCCCCCAGATACCCCTAAGGTCCTTCAAACGTCCCCAAAGGTCCCCGAAAGTCCCCCAAGGTTCCCTAAAGTCCTTCCAAGGTCCCCTAAGGTCCCCCAATGTCCCCCTAGGTCCCCGAACGTCTCCCAAGGTCCCCCAACATCCTCCAAGGTCTCCCAATGTCCACGAAGGTCCCTCAAAGTCCCACAAGGTCCCCCAAGGTCCCCAAAGTCCCTCCAAGGCCCCCAAAAGTCCCACAAGTCTCCCAAAGTCTCCTGAAGTCCCCCAGAAACCCCCAAGGTCCTCAAAAAGTCCCCAAACGTCCCCCAAAGTCCCCTGAGGTCCCCCAAGGTCCCCTAAAGTCCCCAAAGGTCTCCGAAAGACCCCCAAGGTCCCCCAAAGTCCTTCCAAGGTCCCCCAAGGTCCCCCTAGGTCCCCCGAGGTCCGCCAAAGCCTCCCAAAGTCACGCACGCTCCACCAAGGTCCTCCAAAGGTCCCCCAAGGTCCCCCAAAAGTCCCCCAAGTCCTCCAAAGTCCCCCTAGGTCCTCCAAAAGTCCCCCAAGGTCCCTGACATTCTCCCAAGGTCCCCCAATGTCTCCCGAGGTCCCCCAAATGCCTCCCACGGTCCCAAGAGGTCCCCCAAAGTATCCAAACGTCCCCAAAAGTCTCCCAAAATCCCCCAGGCCCCCCAAAGTCCTCCAACAGTCCCCCAAATTCCCCTAAAGTCCCCAAAGGTCCCCAAAAGTCCCCCAAGGTCCCCCAAAGTACCCAAAGGTCCCCGAAAGTCCTCCAAGGTCCCCCAAAGTCCTTCCAAGGTCCTCCAAGGTCCCAAAATTTCCCCCTAGGTCCCCCAACTTCTCCCAAGGTCCCCCAACGTCCCACAAGGTCCCCCAAGGTCCCCAAAGTGCCTCCAAGGCCCCCTAAAGTCCCCCAAGGTCTTCCCAAAGTCTCCCTATGTCCCCCTAGGTCCTGCAAAGCCTCTCAAAGTCTCCCAGGGTCCCCCAAAGTCCCCCATGGTCCCCCAAAGTTCTTCCAAGGTCGCCCTAGGTCCCCCACAGTCCCCCGAGGTCCCCCAAAGTACCCCAAAACCCCCCAAAGTTCCCCCAAGGCCCCCCAAAGTCCCTCAAGGTCCTCCCAAAGTTTCCCTAGGTCCCCCAAAGTCCCCCAAGGTCCCCCAAAGTCCCCCAAGGCCCCTGGAGGTCCTCCAAAGTCCCCCGAGGTCTCCCAAAGTCCTCAAAGGTCCTCCAAATTACCCCCAAGGTCCCCTATAAAGTCCCCAAAGGTCCCCCAAAGTTCCAACGTTCCTCTAAGGTCCCCCAAAGTCCCCTAAGGTCTTCCAAAGTCTCCCAAGATCCCCCAATGTCCCCCGAGGTCCCCCAAAGCCCCCCAAGGTCCCCCAAATGTCCCCAAAAGTCTCCCAACGTCCCCCAAGGCCCCCAAAAGTCCCACAAGTCCCCCAAAGTCTCCTGAAGTCCCCCAGAAACCCCCAAGGTCCTCCAAAAGTCCCCAAACGTCCCCCAAAGTCCCCCAAGGTCCCCTAAAGTCCCCAAAGGTCTCCGAAAGACCCCCAAGGTCCCCCAAAGTCCTTCCAAGGTTCCCCACGGTCCCCCGAGGTCCGCCAAAACCTCCCAAAGTCACGCAGGCTCCACCAAGGTCCTCCAAAAGTTCCCCTAGGTCCTCCAAAAGTCCCCCAAGGTCGCCGACATTCTCCCAAGGTCCACCACTGTCCCCCGACGTCCCCGAAGGCTCTCCCAAAGGTCCGCAAAGTCCCAGGGGTAACCCAATGTCTCCCCTAGGTCCCCCAACGTCTGCCAAGGTCCCCAAGGTCCCCCAAGGTCCCACAAGATCCCCCAAAGCCTCCCAAAGTCTCCCAAAATCCACTGTGGTCCCCCAAAGTCCCCCGAGGTCCCCTAAATGCCTCCCACGGTCCCCCGAGGTCCCCCAAAGTATCAAAACGTCCCATAAAGTCTACCAAATTCCCCCAAGGCCCCCCAAAGTCCCACAAAGTCCACCAACATCTCCTTAGGTCCCCCAGGAACCCCCAAGGTCCTCCAAAAGTCCCCCAAGATCCCCCAAAGTCCCCCGAGGTCCCCCAACGTCCCGCACGCACCCCCAAAGTCCTCCAACAGTCCCCCAACGTCCCCTACGGTCCCGAAAGTCCCCCGAGGTCCCCCAAAGTCCTCCAAAGTCCCCCAACACCCCCGAAAGTCCCCAAAGGCCCCCCAAAGTCCCCCCAAGGTCCTCCCAAGGTCTCCCTAGGTCCCCCAAACGCCTCTCAATGTCTCCCAGAGTCCCCCAAAGTCCCCCATGGTCCCCCAAAGTACTTCCAAGGTCCCCCAAGGTCCCCCACAGTACCCCGAGATCCCCCAAAGTCTCCCGAGGTCCCCCAAAGTCCCCTAAAGTCCCCATACGTCCCCTAAAGTCTCCCAAGGTTTCCAAAAGTCCAATAAGGTCCCCAAGGTAACCCAAAGTCCCCTAACATCCCAAAAAGTCCCCGGAGGTCCCCGGAGGTCCCCCAACGTCCTCCAAGCTCCCCCAAAGTCCTCCAACAGTCCCCCAAGGTCCCCCAAAGTCCCCAAAGGTCCCCGAAAATCCGCCAAGGTCCCCCAAAGTCCTTCCAAGGTCCTCCAAGGTCCCACAATTTCCCCCTAAGTCCCCCAACGTCTCCCAAGGTCCCTCAACGTCCCACAAGGTCCCCCAAGGTCCCCAAAGTCCCTCCAAGGCCCCCTAAAGTTCCCCAAGGTCTTCCCAAAGTCTCCCTGTGTCCCCCTAGGTCCTGCAAAGCCTCTCAAAGTCTCCCAGGGTCCCTCAAAGTCCCCCCTGGTCCCCCAAAGTTCTTCCAAGGTCGCCCTAGGTCCCCTACAGTCCCCCGAGATCCCCCAAAGTCCCCCAAGGCCCCCCAAAGTCCCTCAAAGTCCTCCCAAAGTCTACCTAGGTCCCCCAAAGTCCCCCAAGGTCCCCCAAAGACCTCAGAGGTCCTCCAAATTACCCCCAAGGTCCCCTATAAAGTCCCCCAAGGTCCCCCAAAGTTCCAACGTTCCTCTAAGGTCCCCCAAAGTCCCCTAAGGTCTCCCAAAGTCTCCCAAGATCCCCCAATGTCCCCCGAGGTCCCCCAAAGCCCCCCAAGGTCCCCCAAAGGTCGCCAAAAGTCTCCCAACGTCCCCCAAGGCCCCCAAAAGTCCCACAAGTCCACCAAAGTCTCCTGAAGTCCCCCAGAAACCCCCAAGGTCCTCAAAAAGTCCCCAAACGTCCCCCAAAGTTCCCCAAGGTCCCCTAAAGTCCCCAAAGGTCTCCGAAAGACCCCCAAGGTCCCCAAAAGTCCTTCCAAAGTTCCCCACGGTCCCCCGAGGTCCGCCAAAGCCTCCCAAAGTCACGCACGGTCCACCAAGGTCCTCCAAAAGTTCCCCTAGATCCTCCAAAAGTCCCCCAAGGTCCACCAATGTCCCCCGACGTCCCCGAAGGCTCTCCCAAAGGTCCGCAAAGTCCCAGAGGTAACCCAAAGTCTCCCCTAGGTCCCCCAACGTCTGCCAAGGTCCCCCAAGGTCTCCCAAAGTCCCAAAAGGTCCCCAAAAGCCTCCCAAAGTCCCCCAAAATCCACTGAGGTCCCCCAAAGTCCCCCGAGGTCCCCCAAATGCCTCCCACGGTCCCCCAAGGTCCCCCAAAGTATCCAAACGTCCCATAAAGTCTCCCAAAATCCCCCAAGGACCCCCAAAGTCCCACAAGGTCCCCCAAAGTCTCCTTAGGTCCCCGAGGAACCCCCAAGGTCCTCCAAAAGTCCCCCAAGGTCCCCCAAAGTCCCCCAAGGTCCCCCAACGTCCCGCACGCTCCCCCAAAGTCCTCCAACAGTCCCCCAACGTCCCCTACGGTCCCGAAAGTCCCCCGAGGTTCCCCAAAGTACCCCAAAGTCCCCCAACACCCCCGAAAGTCCCCCAAGGCCCCCCAAAGTCCCCCCGAGGTCCTCCAAAGGTCTCCCTAGGTCCCCCAAAAGCCTCTCAATGTCTCCCAGAGTCCCCCAAAGTCCCCCATGGTCCCCCAAAGTTCTTCCAAGGTCCCCCAAGGTGTCCCACAGTACCCCGAGGTCCCCCAAAGTCTCCCGAGGTCCCCCAAAGTCCCCTAAAGTCCCCAACGTCCCCAAAAGTCTCCCAAGGTTTCCAAAAGTCCAATAAGGTCCTCAAGGTCACCCAAAGTCCCCCAAGGTCCCCAAAAGTCCTCGGAGGTCCCCCAACGGCCCCCAAGCTCCCCCAAAGTCCTCCAACAGTCCCCCAAGGTCCCCTAAAGTCCCCAAAGGTCCCCGAAAGTCCCCCAAAGTCCTTCCAAGGTCCTCCAAGGCCCCCAAATTTCCCCCTACGTCCCCCAACGTCTCCCAAGGTCCCCCAACGTCCCACAAGGTCCCCCAAGGTCCCCAACGTCCCACAAGGCCCTCAAAAGTCCCCCCAAATCCCTCCAAGGCCCCCCAAAGTCCCCCAAGGTCTTCCCAAAGTCTCCCTATGTCCCCCTAGGTCCTGCAAAGCCTCTCAAAGTCTCCCATGGTCCCCCAAAGTTCTTCCAAGGTCGCCCTAGGTCCCCCACAGTCCCCCGAGGTCCCCCAAAGTCTCCCAAGGTCCCCCTACGTCCTCCAAGGTCTCCCAATGTCCTCCAAGGTCCCCCAAAGTCCCACAAGGTCCCCCAAGGTCCCCAAAGGCCCACCAAAGTCCCCCAAGGTCTTCCCAAAGTCCCCCTATGTCCCCCTAGGTCCCCCAAAGCGTCTCAAAGTCTCCCTGGGTCCCCCAAAGTCACCCATGGTTCCCAAAAGTTTTTCCAAGGTCCCCCAAGGTCCCCCACAGTGCCCCGAGTTCCCCCAATATCTCCCGAGGTCCCCAGGGTCACCTAAAGTCCCCTAATGTCTTCCCAAAGCCTCCCAAGGTCCCCCAAAAGTCCCCTAAGGTCCTCCAACAGTTCCCCTAAGTCCTCCCACGGTCCCCCGAGGTCCCCCAAAGCTTCCCAAAGTCCCCCACGCTCCCCCAAGGTCCTCCAAAGGTCCCCAAAGGTTCCCCAAAGCCTACCAAGTTCCCAAAGGTCCCCCAATAGTCCCCTTAGGTCCTCCAACAGTCTCCCTAGGCCCTCCCACGGTCCCCCGAGGTCCCCCAACCCCTCCCAAAGTCCCCCACGCTCCCCCAAGGTCCTCCAAAGGTCCCCGAAGGTACCCCAACATCCCCGAAAGTCCCCAATGTTCCCCCAAAGTTCCAAAGGTTCCCCAAGGTCCACCAAAGCCTCAAAAAGTCCCCCAAAGTCCCTTCAAGGCCCCCCAAAGTCTCCCTATGTCCCCCTAGGTCCCGCCTAGCCTCTCAATGTCTACCCAGGCTCCCCCAAAGTCCCCCATGGTCCCCCAAAGTTCTTCCAAGGTCCCCCACGGTCCCCCAGAGTACCCCGAGGTCCCCCAAAGTCTCCCGAGGTCCCCCAAAGTCCCCTAAAGCCCCCAACGTCCCCTAAAGTCTCCCAAGGTTTCCAAAAGTCCAATAAGGTCCCCAAGGTCACCCAGAGTCCCCCAAGGTCCCCAAATGGTCCCCCAAGGACCCCCAAAGTCCCACAAGGTTCCCCAAAGTCCCACAAGGTCACCCAACCTCGCAGAAGTCCCCCTAGGTCCCCCAAGGTCCCCAAAGTTCCCCCAAAGTCCCCTGAGGTCCCCCAAAGTCTCCGGAGGTCCCCGGAAGTCCCCCAAAGTCTCCTGAGGCCCCCCAAAGTCCCCCAAGGTCCTCCAAGGGTCCCCCAAGGTCTCCCATGGTCCCCAAAAGTTTTTCCAAAGTCCCCCACAGTCCCCCGAGGTCCCCCAAAGTCTCCCGAGGTCCCCCAAAGTCCCCTAAAGCCCCCAACGTCCCCTAAATTCTCCCAAGGTTCCCAAAAGTCCCACAAGGTCACCCTACCTCGCAGAAGTCCCCCGAGGTCTCCGAAGGTCCCCCAAAGTTCCCCCAAGGTGCCCCAAAGTCCCACAAGGTCCCCCAAAATCCCCCGAGGTCTCCGAAGGTCCCCTACAGTCCCCAAAGGTATCCGAAAGTCCCCCAAGGTCCCCCAACAGTCCCCTAAGGTCCTCCAACAGTCCCCCTAGGTCCTCCCACGGTCCTCCGAGGTCCCCTAAAGCCTCCCAAAGTCCCCCACGCTCCCCCGAGGTCCTCCAAAGGTCCCCAAAGGTCCCCCAACGTCCCCCAAAGTCCACAAAGTTCCCCCAAAGTTCCAAAGGTTCCCCAAGGTCCCCCAAAGTCCCACAATGTCCCCCAAAGCGTCCCAAAGTCCCACAAAGTCCCCCGAGGTCCCCAAAAGTCCCCCGAGGACCCCAAAAACCTCCCCGGGTCCCCCGAAGTGCCCCAAAGTATCCCAACGTCCCCCAAGGCCCCTCAAAGTCCCAAAAGGTCCCCCAAAGTCTCCTGAGTTCCCCCAGAAACCCCCAAGGTCCTCCAAAAGTCCCCCAAGACCCCGCAAAGTCCCCCGAGGTCTCCCAAGGTCCCCCAAAGTCCTTCCAACATCCTCCAAGGTCTCCCAATGTCCACGAAGGTCCCTCAAAGTCCCACAAGGTCCCCCAAGGTCTCCAAAGTCCCTCCAAGGCCCCCAAAAGTCCCACAAGTCCCCCAAAGTCTCCTGAAGTCCCCCAGAAACCCCCAAGGTCCTCCAAAAGTCCCCAAACGTCCCCCAAAGTCCCCTGAGGTCCCCCAAGGTCCCCTAAAGTCCCCAAAGGTCTCCGAAAGACCCCCAAGGTCCCCCAAAGTCCTTCCAAGGTCCGCCAAGGTCCCCAACGGTCCCCCGAGGTCCGCCAAAGCCTCCCAAAATCGCACAAGCTCCACCAAGGTCCTCCGAAGGTCCCCCAAGGTCCCCCAAAAGTCCCCCAAGGTCCTCCAAAGTCCCCCTAGGTCCTCCAAAGGTCCCCCAAGGTCCCTGACATTCTCCCAAGGTCCCCCAATGTCCCCCCACGTCCCCGAAGGCTCTCCCAAAGGTCTGCAAAGTCCCAGAGGTATCCCAAAGTCTCCCCTAGGTCCCCCAACGTCTGCCAAGGTCCCCCAAGGTCCCCCAAAGTCCCACAAGGTCCCCAAAGCCTCCCAAAGTCCCCAAAAATCCCCTGAGGTCCCCCAAAGTCCCCCGAGGACCCCAAAAGCCTCCCACGGTCCCCCGAAGTCCCCCAAAGTCTCCCAACGTCCCCCTTGGCCCCCCAAAGTCCCCCAAAGTCCCCCAAGGTCCCTGGAGGTCCTCCAAAGTCCCCCGAGGTCCCCCAACGTCCCCAAAGGTTCCCCAAAGCCTACCAAGTTCCCCCAAGGACCTCCAACAGTCCCACAAGGTCCTCCCACGGTCCCCCGAGGTCCCCCAAAGTTTCCAAGTCCCTCACGCTCCCCCAAGGTCCTCCAAAGGTCCCCCAAGGTACCCCAACGTCCCCCAAAGTCCCCAAAGTTGCCCAAAAGTTTCTAAGGTTCCCCAAGGTCCCCCAAAGTCCCACAAGGTCCCCCAAAGCCTCCCAAAGTCCCCCACAGTCCCCTGAGGTCCCCCAAAGTCCCCGGAGGTCACCCAAAGCCTCCCAAAGTCCCCCGAGGTCCCCCAAAGTATCCCAAAGTCCCCCAAGGTCCCCCAAATTCCCCCGAGGTCCCCCAAGGTCCCCTATAGTCCCTAAGGTCTCCGAAAGACCCCCAAGGTCCCCCAAAGTCCATCCAAGGTCCCCCAAGGTCCCCCTATGTCCCCCGAGGTTCCCCAAAGTCTCCCGAGGTCCCCCAAAGTCTCCGAAGTCCCTCGAGGTCCCCCAGTCCCCCAACACCCCCCAAAGTTCCCCCAAGGCCCCCCAAAGTTCCTCAAGGTCCTCCCAAAGTCCCCCGAGGTCCCCCAAAGCACCCCAAGGTCCCCCAAAGGTCCCCAAAAGTCTCCCAACGTCCCCCATGGCCCCCTTAAGTCCCACAAGGTCCCCCAAAGTCTCCATAGGTCCCCCAGATACCCCTAAGGTCCTTCAAACGTCCCCAAAGGTCCCCGAAAGTCCCCCAAGGTTCCCTAAAGTCCTTCCAAGGTCCCCTAAGGTCCCCCAATGTCCCCCTAGGTCCCCGAACGTCTCCCAAGGTCCCCCAACATCCTCCAAGGTCTCCCAATGTCCACGAAGGTCCCTCAAAGTCCCACAAGGTCCCCCAAGGTCCCCAAAGTCCCTCCAAGGCCCCCAAAAGTCCCACAAGTCTCCCAAAGTCTCCTGAAGTCCCCCAGAAACCCCCAAGGTCCTCAAAAAGTCCCCAAACGTCCCCCAAAGTCCCCTGAGGTCCCCCAAGTTCCCCTAAAGTCCCCAAAGGTCTCCGAAAGACCCCCAAGGTCCCCCAAAGTCCTTCCAAGGTCCCCCAAGGTCCCCAACGGTCCCCCGAGGTCCGCCAAAGCCTCCCAAAGTAACGCAGGCTCCACCAAGGTCCTCCAAAGGTCCCCCAAGGTCCCCCAAAAGTCTCCCAATGTCCTCCAAAGTCCCCCTAGGTCCTAAAAAAGTCCCCCAAGGTCCCTGACATTCTCCCAAGGTCCCCCAATGTCCCCCGACGTCCCTGAAGGCTCTCCCAAAGGTCCGCAATGTCCCAGAGGTATCCCAAAGTCTCCCCTAGGTCCCCCAACGTCTGCCAAGTTCCCCAAGGTCCCCCAAAGTCCCACAAGGTCCCCCAAAGCCTCCCAAAGTCCCCCAAAATCCACTGAGGTCCCCCAAAGTCCCCCGAGGTCCCCCAAATGCCTCCCACGGTCCCCCGAGGTCCCCCAAAGTATCCAAACGTCCCATAAAGTCTCCCAAAATCCCCCAAGGCCCCCCAAAGTCCCACAAAGTCCCCCAAAGTCTCCTTAGGTCCCCCAGGAACCCCCAAGGTCCTCCAAAAGTCCCCCAAGGTCCCCCAAAGTCCCCCGAGGTCCCCCAACGTCCCGCACGCTCCCCCAAAGTCCTCCAACAGTCCCCCAACGTCCCCTACGGTCCCGAAAGTCCCCCGAGGTCCCCCAAAGTCCCCCAAAGTCCCCCAACACCCCCAAAAGTCCCCAAAGGCCCCCAGAAGTCCCCCCAAGGTCCTCCCAAGGTCTCCCTAGGTCCCCCAAAAGCCTCTCAATGTCTCCCAGATTCCCCCAAAGTCCCCCATGGTCCCCCAAAGTTCTTCCAAGGTCCCCCAAGGTCCCCCAGAGTACCCCGAGGTCCCCCAAAGTCTCCCAAGGTCCCCCAAAGTCCCCTAAAGCCCCCAACGTCCCCTAAAGTCTCCCAAGGTTTCCAAAAGTCCAATAAGGTCCCCAAGGTCACCCAAAGTCCCCCAAGGTCCCCAAATGGTCCCCCAAGGACCCCCAAAGTCCCACAAGGTTCCCCAAAGTCCCACAAGGTCACCCAACCTCGCAGAAGTCCCGCAAGGTCCCCCAATGTCCCCAAAGTTCCCCCAAAGTCCCCCGAGGTCCCCCAAAGTCTCCCGAGGTCCCCTGAAGTCCCCCAAAGTCTCCTGAGGCCCCCCAAAGTCCCCCAAGGTCCTCCAAGGGTCCCCCAAGGTCTCCCATGGTCCCCAAAAGTTTTTCCAAGGTCCCCCACAGTCCCCCGAGGTCCCCCAAAGTCTCCCAAAGTCCCCCAAAGTCCCCTAAAGCCCCAAACGTCCCCTAAATTCTCCCAAGGTTTCCAAAAGTCCAATAAAGTCCCCAAGGTCACCCAAAGTCCCCCAAGGTCCCCAAATGGTCCCCCAAGTACCCCCAAAGTCCCCCAAGGTTCGCAAAAGTCCCACAAGGTCACCCTACCTCGCAGAAGTCCCCCGAGGTCTCCAAAGGTCCCCCAAAGTTCACCCAAGGCCCCCCAAAGTCCCACAAGGTCCCCCAAAATCCCCCGAGGTCACCGAAGGTCCCCTACAGTCCCCAAAGGTATCCGAAAGTCCCCCATGGTCCCCCAAAGTCCTTCCAAGGTCCCCCAAGGTCCCCCAAGGTCCCCCAATGTCCCCCGAGGTCCCCCAAAGTCTCCCGAGGTCCCCTAAAGTCCCCCAAAGACTCCTGAGGCCCCAAAAAGTCCCCCAAGGTCCTCCAAGGGTTCCCCAAGGTCTCCCATGGTCCCCAAAAGTTTTTCCAAGGTCCCCCACGGTCCCCCAAGGTCCCCCAAAGTCTCCCCAAAGTCCCCTAAAGTCCCCTAATGTCCCCTAAAGTCCCCCTAGGTCTTCCAAAAGTCCCCCAAGGTCCTCCAAACGTCCCCAAATGTTCCCCAAAGCCTCCCAAGGTCCCCCAAGGTCCCCCAACAGTCCCCCTAGGTCCTCCCACGGTCCCCCGAGGTCCCCTAAAGCCTCCCAAAGTCCCCCACGCTCCCCCAAGGTCCTCCAAAGGTCCCCAAAGATCCCCCAACGTCCCCCAAAGTCCACAAAGTTCCCCCAAAGTTCCAAAGGTTCCCCAAGGTCCCCCAAAGTCCCACAATGTCCCCCAAAGAATCCCAGAGTCCCCCAAAGTCCCCCGAGGTCCCCCAAAGTCCCCCGAGGTCCCCAAAAGCCTCCCGCGGTCCCCCGAAGTCCCCCAAAGTATCCCAACGTCCCCCAAGGCCCAAAAAGGTTCCCCAAAGCCTACCAAGCTCCCCCAAGGACCTCCAACAGTCCCACAAGGTCCTCCCACGGTCCCCCGAGGTCCCCCAAAGTATCCCAGTCCCCCACTCTTCCCCAAGGTCCTCCAAAGGTCCCCCAAGGTACCCCAACATCCCCCAAAGTCCCCAAAGTTCCCCAAAAGTTCCAAAGGTTCCCCAAGGTCCCCCAAAGTCCCAAAAGGTCCCCCAAAGACTCCCAAAGTCCCCCACAGTCCCCCGAGGTCCCCCAAAGTCCCCCGAGGTCACCCAACGCCTCCCAGAGTCCCCCGAGGTCCCCCAAAGTATCCCAACGTCCCCCAAGGCCCCCCAAAGTCCCACCAGGTCCCCCAAAGTCTCCTGAGGTCCCGCAGAAAACCCCAAGGTCCTCCAAAAGTCCCCCAAGGTCCCCCAAAGTCCCCCGAGGTCCCCCAAGGTCCCCTAAAGTCCCAAAGGTCTCCGAAAGACCCCCAAGGTCCCCCAAGGTCCCCCTATGTCCCCCAAGGTCCCCCAAAGTCTCCCGAGGTCCCCCAAAGTCCCCAAAGTCTCTCGAGGTCCCCCAAAGTCCCCCAACACCCCCCAAAGTCCCCCCAAGGTCCCTCAAGGTCTCCCCAAAGTCTCCCTAGGTCCCCCAAAGTCCCCCAATGTCCCTGGAGGTCGTCCGAAGTCCCCCGAGGTCCCCCAACGTCCCCAACAGTTCCCCAAAGCCTACCAAGTTCCTCCAAGGACCTCCAACAGTCCCACAAGGTCCTCCCACGGTCCCCCGAGGTCCCCCAAAGTTTCCAAGTCCCTCAAGCTCCCCCAAGGTCCTTCAAAGGTCCCCCAAGGTACCCCAACGTCCCCCAAAGTCCACAAAGTTCCCCAAAAGTTTCAAAGGTTCCCCAAGGTCCCCCAAAGTCCCACAAGTTCCCCAAAGCCTCCCAAAGTCCCCCACAGTCCCCTGAGGTCCCCCAAAGTCCCCATAGGTCAACCAAAGCCTCCCACAGTCCCCCGAGGTCCCCCAAAGTATCCCAAAGTCCCCCAAGGTCCCCCAAATTCCCCCGAGGTCCCCCTAGGTCCTCTATAGTCCCAAAGGTCTCCGAAAGACCCCCAAGGTCCCTCAAAGTCCATCCAAGGTCCCCCAAGGTCCCCCTATGTCCCCCGAGGTTCCCCAAAGTCTCCCAAGGTCCCCCAAAGTCTCCGAAGGCCCTCGAGGTCCCCCAGTCCTCCAACACCCCCCAAAGTTCCCCCAAGAACCCCCAAAGTTCCTCAAGGTCCTCCCAAAGTCCCCCGAGGTCCCCCAAAGCACCCCAAGGTCCCCCAAAGGTCCCCAAAAGTCTCCCAACGTCCCCCATGGCCCCCTAAAGTCCCACAAGGTCCCCCAAAGTCTCCTTAGGTCCCCCAGATACCCCTAAGGTCCTTCAAACGTCCCCAAAGGTCCCCGAAAGTCCCCCAAGGTTCCCTAAAGTCCTTCCAAGGTCCCCTAAGGTCCCCCAATGTCCCCCTAGGTCCCCGAACGTCTCCCAAGGTCCCCCAACATCCTCCAAGGTCTCCCAATGTCCACGAAGGTCCCTCAAAGTCCCACAAGGTCCCCCAAGGTCCCCAAAGTCCCTCCAAGGCCCCCAAAAGTCCCACAAGTCTCCCAAAGTCTCCTGAAGTCCCCCAGAAACCCCCAAGGTCCTCCAAAAGTCCCCAAACGTCCCCCAAAGTCCCCTGAGGTCCCCCAAGGTCCCCTAAAGTCCCCAAAGGTCTCCGAAAGACCCCCAAGGTCCCCCAAAGTCCTTCCAAGGTCCCCCAAGGTCCCCCTAGGTCCCCCGAGGTCCGCCAAAGCCTCCCAAAGTCACGCACGCTCCACCAAGGTCCTCCAAAGGTCCCCCAAGGTCCCCCAAAAGTCCCCCAAGTCCTCCAAAGTCCCCCTAGGTCCTCCAAAAGTCCCCCAAGGTCCCTGACATTCTCCCAAGGTCCCCCAATGTCTCCCGAGGTCCCCCAAATGCCTCCCACGGTCCCAAGAGGTCCCCCAAAGTATCCAAACGTCCCCAAAAGTCTCCCAAAATCCCCCAGGCCCCCCAAAGTCCTCCAACAGTCCCCCAAGTTCCCCTAAAGTCCCCAAAGGTCCCCAAAAGTCCCCCAAGGTCCCCCAAAGTACCCAAAGGTCCCCGAAAGTCCTCCAAGGTCCCCAAAATTTCCCCCTAGGTCCCCCAACTTCTCCCAAGGTCCCCCAACGTCCCACAAGGTCCCCCAAGGTCCCCAAAGTGCCTCCAAGGCCCCCTAAAGTCCCCCAAGGTCTTCCCAAAGTCTCCCTATGTCCCCCTAGGTCCTGCAAAGCCTCTCAAAGTCTCCCAGGGTCCCCCAAAGTCCCCCATGGTCCCCCAAAGTTCTTCCAAGGTCGCCCTAGGTCCCCCACAGTCCCCCGAGGTCCCCCAAAGTACCCCAAAACCCCCCAAAGTTCCCCCAAGGCCCCCCAAAGTCCCTCAAGGTCCTCCCAAAGTCTCCCTAGGTCCCCCAAAGTCCCCCAAGGTCCCCCAAAGTCCCCCAAGGCCCCTGGAGGTCCTCCAATGTCCCCCGAGGTCTCCCAAAGTCCTCAAAGGTCCTCCAAATTACCCCCAAGGTCCCCTATAAAGTCCCCAAAGGTCCCCCAAAGTTCCAACGTTCCTCTAAGGTCCCCCAAAGTCCCCTAAGGTCTTCCAAAGTCTCCCAAGATCCCCCAATGTCCCCCGAGGTCCCCCAAAGCCCCCCAAGGTCCCCCAAATGTCCCCAAAAGTCTCCCAACGTCCCCCAAGGCCCCCAAAAGTCCCACAAGTCCCCCAAAGTCTCCTGAAGTCCCCCAGAAACCCCCAAGGTCCTCCAAAAGTCCCCAAACGTCCCCCAAAGTCCCCCAAGGTCCCCTAAAGTCCCCAAAGGTCTCCGAAAGACCCCCAAGGTCCCCCAAAGTCCTTCCAAGGTTCCCCACGGTCCCCCGAGGTCCGCCAAAACCTCCCAAAGTCACGCAGGCTCCACCAAGGTCCTCCAAAAGTTCCCCTAGGTCCTCCAAAAGTCCCCCAAGGTCGCCGACATTCTCCCAAGGTCCACCACTGTCCCCCGACGTCCCCGAAGGCTCTCCCAAAGGTCCGCAAAGTCCCAGGGGTAACCCAATGTCTCCCCTAGGTCCCCCAACGTCTGCCAAGGTCCCCAAGGTCCCCCAAGGTCCCACAAGATCCCCCAAAGCCTCCCAAAGTCTCCCAAAATCCACTGTGGTCCCCCAAAGTCCCCCGAGGTCCCCTAAATGCCTCCCACGGTCCCCCGAGGTCCCCCAAAGTATCAAAACGTCCCATAAAGTCTACCAAATTCCCCCAAGGCCCCCCAAAGTCCCACAAAGTCCACCAACATCTCCTTAGGTCCCCCAGGAACCCCCAAGGTCCTCCAAAAGTCCCCCAAGATCCCCCAAAGTCCCCCGAGGTCCCCCAACGTCCCGGAAGCACCCCCAAAGTCCTCCAACAGTCCCCCAACGTCCCCTACGGTCCCGAAAGTCCCCCGAGGTCCCCCAAAGTCCTCCAAAGTCCCCCAACACCCCCGAAAGTCCCCAAAGGCCCCCCAAAGTCCCCCCAAGGTCCTCCCAAGGTCTCCCTAGGTCCCCCAAACGCCTCTCAATGTCTCCCAGAGTCCCCCAAAGTCCCCCATGGTCCCCCAAAGTTCTTCCAAGGTCCCCCAAGGTCCCCCACAGTACCCCGAGATCCCCCAAAGTCTCCCGAGGTCCCCCAAAGTCCCCTAAAGTCCCCATACGTCCCCTAAAGTCTCCCAAGGTTTCCAAAAGTCCAATAAGGTCCCCAAGGTAACCCAAAGTCCCCTAACATCCCAAAAAGTCCCCGGAGGTCCCCGGAGGTCCCCCAACGTCCTCCAAGCTCCCCCAAAGTCCTCCAACAGTCCCCCAAGGTCCCCCAAAGTCCCCAAAGGTCCCCGAAAATCCGCCAAGGTCCCCCAAAGTCCTTCCAAGGTCCTCCAAGGTCCCACAATTTCCCCCTAAGTCCCCCAACGTCTCCCAAGGTCCCTCAACGTCCCACAAGGTCCCCCAAGGTCCCCAAAGTCCCTCCAAGGCCCCCTAAAGTTCCCCAAGGTCTTCCCAAAGTCTCCCTATGTCCCCCTAGGTCCTGCAAAGCCTCTCAAAGTCTCCCAGGGTCCCTCAAAGTCCCCCCTGGTCCCCCAAAGTTCTTCCAAGGTCGCCCTAGGTCCCCTACAGTCCCCCGAGATCCCCCAAAGTCCCCCAAGGCCCCCCAAAGTCCCTCAAAGTCCTCCCAAAGTCTACCTAGGTCCCCCAAAGTCCCCCAAGGTCCCCCAAAGACCTCAGAGGTCCTCCAAATTACCCCCAAGGTCCCCTATAAAGTCCCCCAAGGTCCCCCAAAGTTCCAACGTTCCTCTAAGGTCCCCCAAAGTCCCCCAAGGTCTCCCAAAGTCTCCCAAGATCCCCCAATGTCCCCCGAGGTCCCCCAAAGCCCCCCAAGGTCCCCCAAAGGTCGCCAAAAGTCTCCCAACGTCCCCCAAGGCCCCCAAAAGTCCCACAAGTCCACCAAAGTCTCCTGAAGTCCCCCAGAAACCCCCAAGGTCCTCAAAAAGTCCCCAAACGTCCCCCAAAGTTCCCCAAGGTCCCCTAAAGTCCCCAAAGGTCTCCGAAAGACCCCCAAGGTCCCCAAAAGTCCTTCCAAAGTTCCCCACGGTCCCCCGAGGTCCGCCAAAGCCTCCCAAAGTCACGCACGGTCCACCAAGGTCCTCCAAAAGTTCCCCTAGATCCTCCAAAAGTCCCCCAAGGTCCACCAATGTCCCCCGACGTCCCCGAAGGCTCTCCCAAAGGTCCGCAAAGTCCCAGAGGTAACCCAAAGTCTCCCCTAGGTCCCCCAACGTCTGCCAAGGTCCCCCAAGGTCTCCCAAAGTCCCAAAAGGTCCCCAAAAGCCTCCCAAAGTCCCCCAAAATCCACTGAGGTCCCCCAAAGTCCCCCGAGGTCCCCCAAATGCCTCCCACGGTCCCCCAGGGTCCCCCAAAGTATCCAAACGTCCCATAAAGTCTCCCAAAATCCCCCAAGGACCCCCAAAGTCCCACAAAGTCCCCCAAAGTCTCCTTAGGTCCCCGAGGAACCCCCAAGGTCCTCCAAAAGTCCCCCAAGGTCCCCCAAAGTCCCCCAAGGTCCCCCAACGTCCCGCACGCTCCCCCAAAGTCCTCCAACAGTCCCCCAACGTCCCCTACGGTCCCGAAAGTCCCCCGAGGTTCCCCAAAGTACCCCAAAGTCCCCCAACACCCCCGAAAGTCCCCCAAGGCCCCCCAAAGTCCCCCCGAGGTCCTCCAAAGGTCTCCCTAGGTCCCCCAAAAGCCTCTCAATGTCTCCCAGAGTCCCCCAAAGTCCCCCATGGTCCCCCAAAGTTCTTCCAAGGTCCCCCAAGGTGTCCCACAGTACCCCGAGGTCCCCCAAAGTCTCCCGAGGTCCCCCAAAGTCCCCTAAAGTCCCCAACGTCCCCAAAAGTCTCCCAAGGTTTCCAAAAGTCCAATAAGGTCCTCAAGGTCACCCAAAGTCCCCCAAGGTCCCCAAAAGTCCTCGGAGGTCCCCCAACGTCCCCCAAGCTCCCCCAAAGTCCTCCAACAGTCCCCCAAGGTCCCCTAAAGTCCCCAAAGGTCCCCGAAAGTCCCCCAAAGTCCTTCCAAGGTCCTCCAAGGCCCCCAAATTTCCCCCTACGTCCCCCAACGTCTCCCAAGGTCCCCCAACGTCCCACAAGGTCCCCCAAGGTCCCCAACGTCCCTCCAAGGCCCTCAAAAGTCCCCCCAAATCCCTCCAAGGCCCCCCAAAGTCCCCCAAGGTCTTCCCAAAGTCTCCCTATGTCCCCCTAGGTCCTGCAAAGCCTCTCAAAGTCTCCCATGGTCCCCCAAAGTTCTTCCAAGGTCGCCCTAGGTCCCCCACAGTCCCCCGAGGTCCCCCAAAGTCTCCCAAGGTCCCCCTACGTCCTCCAAGGTCTCCCAATGTCCTCCAAGGTCCCCCAAAGTCCCACAAGGTCCCCCAAGGTCCCCAAAGGCCCACCAAAGTCCCCCAAGGTCTTCCCAAAGTCCCCCTATGTCCCCCTAGGTCCCCCAAAGCGTCTCAAAGTCTCCCTGGGTCCCCCAAAGTCACCCATGGTTCCCAAAAGTTTTTCCAAGGTCCCCCAAGGTCCCCCACAGTGCCCCGAGTTCCCCCAATATCTCCCGAGGTCCCCAGGGTCACCTAAAGTCCCCTAATGTCTTCCCAAAGCCTCCCAAGGTCCCCCAAAAGTCCCCTAAGGTCCTCCAACAGTTCCCCTAAGTCCTCCCACGGTCCCCTGAGGTCCCCCAAAGTCCCCCGAGGTCCCCCAAATGCCTCCCACGGTCCCCCGAGGTCCCCCAAAGTATCCAAACGTCCCATAAAGTCTCCCAAAATCCCCCAAGGCCCCCAAAAGTCCCACAAGGTCCCCCAAGGTCTCCTTAGGTCCCCCAGGAACCCTCAAGGTCCTCCAAAAGTCCCCCAAGGTCCCCCGAGGTCCCCCGAGGTCCCCCAACGTCCCGCACGTTCCCCCAAAGTCCTCCAACAGTCCCCCAAGGTCCCCTACGGTCCCTAAAGTCCCCCAAGGTCCCCCAAAGTCACCCAAAGTCACCCAACATCCCCAAAAGTCCCCCAAGACCCCCCAAAGTCCCCCCAAGGTCCTCCCAATGTCTCCTTAGGTCCCCCAAAGCCTCTCAATGTCTCCCAGAGTCCCCCAAAGTCCCCCATGGTCCCCCAAAGTTCTTCCAAGGTCCCCCATGGTCCCCCAAGGTCTCCCACAGTACCCCGAGATCCCTCAAAGTCTCCCGAGGTCCCCCAAAGTCCCCTAAAGTCCCATACGTCCCCTAAAGTCTCCCAAGGTTTCCAAAAGTCCAATAAGGTCCCCAAGGTAACCCAAAGTCCCCCAACAAAACCAAAAAGTCCCCGGAGGTCCCCGGAGGTCCCCGGAGGTCCCCCAACGTCCTCCAAGCTCCCCCAAAGTCCTCCAACAGTCCCCCAAGTTCCCCTAAAGTCCCCAAACGTCCCCGAAAGTCCCCCAAGGTCCCCCAAAGTCCCCAAAGGTCCCCGAAAGTCAACCAAGGTCCCCCAAAGTCCTTCCAAGGTCCTCCAAGGTACCCCAAAGGACCCCAAAAGTCTCCCAACGTCCCACAAGTCCCCCAAAGTCTCCTGAAGTCACCCAGAAACCCTCAAGGCCCTCAAAAAGTCTCCAAACTTCCCCCAAAGTCCCCCAAGGTCTCCTAAAGTCCCCAAAAGGTCTCCGAAAGACCCCCAAGGTCCCCTAAAGTCCCCCAAGGTCCCCCAAAGTCCCCCAAAGTCCCCCAACACCCCGAAAGTCCCCCAAGGCCCCCCAAATACCCCCAAAGGTCCTCCCAAGGTCTCCCTAGGTCCCCCAAAGCCTCTCAATGTCTCCCAGAGTCCCCCAAAGTCCCCCATGGTCCCCCAAAGTTCTTCCAAGGTCCCCCAAGGTCCCCCAAGGTCTCCCACAGTACCCCGAGATCCCTCAAAGTCCCCAGAGGTCCCCCAAAGTCCTTCCAAGGTCCTCCAAGGTTCCAAAATTTCCACCTAGGTCCCCCAACCTCTCCCAAGGTCCCCCAACGTCCCACAAGGTCCCCCAAGGTCCCAAAAGTCCCTCCAAGGCCCCCTAAAGTCCCCCAAGGTCTTCCCAAAGTCTCCCTGTCCCCCTAGGTCCTGCAAAGCCTCTCAAAGTCTCCCAGGGTCCCCCAATGTCCCCCATGGTCCCCCAAAGTTCTTCCAAGGTCTCCCAATGTCCTCTGAGGTCCCCCAAAGTCCCACAAGGTCCCCTAAGGTCCCCAAAGGCCCACCAAAGTCCCCCAAGGTCTTCCCAAAGTCTCCCTATGTCCCCCAAGGTCCCCCAAAGCGTCTCAAAGTCTCCCTGGGTTCCCCAAAGTCACCCGTGGTCCCCAAAAGTTTTTCCAAGGTCCCCCGGAGTCCCCCGAGTTCCCCCAATGTCTCCCGAGGTCCCTAAAGTCCCCTAAAGTCCCCTAATGTCTTCGAAAAGTCCCCCTAGGTCTTCCAAAAGTCCCCAAAGGTCCCCCAAAGCCTCCCAAGGTCCCCCAAAAGTCCCCTAAGGTCCTCCAACAGTCCCAAGAGGTGCCCCCATAGCCTCCCACGGTCCCCCGAGGTCCCCCAAAGCCTCCCAAAGTCCCCCACGCTCCCCCAAGGTCCTCCAAAGGTCTCCCACAGTCCACCGAGGACCCCAAAGTCTCCCGAGGTCCCAAAAATCCCCTAAAGTCCCCTAACGTCCCCTAAAGTCCCCCAAGGTCTTCCAAAAGTTCCCCTTGGTCCTCCAAACGTCCCCAAAAGTTCCCCAAAGCCTACCAAGTTCCCAAAGGTCCCCCAACAGTCCCCTAAGGTCCTCCAACAGTCCCCCTAGGCCCTCCCGCGGTCCCCCGAGGTCCCCCAAAGCCTCCCAAAGTCCCCCACGCTCCCCCAAGGTCCTCCAAAGATCCCCGAAGGTACCCCAACGTCCCCGAAAGTCCCCAAAGTTCCCCACAAGTTCCAAAGGTTTCCCAAGGTCCACCAAAGCCTCCCAAAGTCCCTCCAAGGTCCCCTAAAGTCCCTTGAGGTCCCCCAAGGTCCCCTAAAGTCCCCAACGTCCCCTAAAGTCTCCCAAGGTTTCCAAAAGTCCAATAAGGTCCTCAAGGTCACCCAAAGTCCCCCAAGGTCCCCAAAAGTCCCCGGAGGTCCCCCAACGTCCCCCAAGCTCCCCCAAAGTCCTCCAACAGTCCCCCAAGATCCCCTAAAGTCCCCCAAGGTCCCCGAAAGTCCCCCAAGGTCCCCCAAAGTCCTTCCAAGGTCCTCCAAGGTCCCACAATTTCCCCCTACGTCCCCCAACGTCTCCCAAGGTCCCCCAACGTCTCACAAGGTCCCCCAAGGTCCTCAAAGTCCCTCCAAGGCCCTCCAAAGTCCCCCCAAATCCCTCCAAGGCCCCCCAAAGTCCCCCAAGGTCTTCCCAAAGTCTCCCTATGTCCCCCTAGGTCCTGCAAAGCCTCTCAAAGTCTCCCAGGGTCCCCAAAAGTCCCCCATGGTCCCCCAAAGTTCTTCCAAGGTCACCCTAGGTCCCCCACAGTCCCCCGAGGTCCCCCAAAGTCCCCCAACACCCCCTAAAGTTCCCCCAAGGCCTCCCAAAGTCCCTCAAGTTCCTCCCAAAGTCTCCCAAGGTCCCCCAAAAGTCCCCTAAGGTCCTCCAACAGTCCCCCTAGGTCCTCCCACGGTCCCCCAAGGTCCCCCAAAGCCTCCCAAAGTCCCCCACGCTCCCCCAAGGTCCTCCAAAGGTCCCCGAAGGTACCCCAACGTCCCCGAAAGTCCCCAATGTTCCCCCAAAGTTCCAAAGGTTCCCCAAGGTCCACCAAAGCCTCCAAAAGTCCCCCAAAGTCCCTTCAAGGCCCCCCAAAGTCTCCCTATGTCCCCCTAGGTCCCGCCTAGCCTCTAAATGTCTACCCAGGGTCCCCCAAAGTCCCCCATGGTCCCCCAAAGTTGTTCCAAGGTCCCCCAAGGTCCCCCAGAGTATCCCGAGGTCCCCCAAAGTCTCCCGAGGTCCCCCAAAGTCCCCCAAAGCCCCCAACGTCCCCTAAAGTCTCCCAAGGTTTCCAAAAGTCCAATAAGGTCCCCCAAGGACCCCCAAAGTCCCACAAGGTTCCCCAAAGTCCCACAAGGTCACCCAACCTCGCAGAAGTCCCCCAAGGTCCCCCAAGGTCCCCAAAGTTCCCCCAAAGTCCCCCAAGGTCCCCCAAAGTCTCCCGAGGTCCCCTGAAGTCCCCCAAAGTCTCCTGAGGCCCACCAAAGTCCCCCAAGGTCCTCCAAGGGTCCCCCAAGGTCTCCCATGGTCCCCAAAAGCTTTTCCAAGGTCCCCCACAGTCCCCCGAGGTCCCCCAAAGTCTCCCGAGGTTCCCCAAAGTCCACTAAAGCCCCCAACGTCCCCTAAATTCTCCCAAGGTTTCCAAAAGTCCGATAAGGTCCCCAAGGTCACCCAAAGTCCCCCAAGGACCCCAAATGGTCCCCCAAGGACCCCCAAAGTCCCCCAAGGTTCCCAAAAGTCCCACAAGGTCACCCTACCTCGCAGAAGTCCCCCGAGGTCTTTGAAGGTCCCCCAAAGTTACCCCAAGGCCCCCCAAAGTCCCACAATGTCCCCCAAAATCCCCCGAGGTCCCCGAAGGTCCCCTACAGTCCCCAAAGGTATCCAAAAGTCCCCCAAGGTCCCCCAAAGTCCTTCCAAAGTCCCCTAAGGTCCCCACATGTCCCCCGAGGTCCCCCAAAGTCTCCCGAGGTCCCCTAAAGTCCCCCAAAGTCTCCTGAGGCCCCCAAAAGTCCCCCAAGATCCTCCAAGGGTTCCCCAAGGTCTCCCATGGTCGCCAAAAGTTTTTCCAAGGTCCCCCACGGTCCCCCGAGGTCCCCCAAAGTCTCCCGAGGTCCCCAAAGTCCCCTAAAGTCCCCTAATGTCCCCTAAAGTCCCCCAAGGTCTTCCAAAACTCCCCCAAGGTCCTCCAAACGTCCCCAAATGTTCCCCAAAGCCTCCCAAGGTCCCCCAAGGTCCCCCAACAGTCCCCTAAGGTCCTCCAACAGTCCCCTTAGGTCCTCCCACGGCCCCCCGAGGTCCCCTAAAGCCTCCCAAAGTCCCCCGCGTTCCCCCGAGGTCCTCCAAAGGTCCCCAAAGGTCCCCCAACGTCCCCCAAAGTCCACAAAGTTCCCCCAAAGTTCCAAAGGTTCCCCAAGGTCCCCCAAAGTCCCACAATGTCCCCCAAAGCGTCCCAAAGTCCCCCAAAGTCCCACGAGGTCCCCCAAAGTCCCCCGAGGTCCCCAAAAGCCTCCCACGGTCCCCCGAAGTCCCCCAAAGTATCCCTCCGTCCCCCAAGGCCCCTCAAAGTCCCAAAAGGTCCCCCAAAGTCTCCTGAGTTCCCCAAGAAACCCCCAAGGTCCTCCAAAAGTCCCCCAAGACCCCGCAAAGTCCCCCGAGGTCTCCCAAGGTCCCCCAAAGTCCTTCCAATGTCCCCCAAGGTCCCCCAATGTCCCCCTAGGTCCCCCAAATTCTCCCGAGGTCCCCCAAAGTTGCCAAAGTCTCCTGAGGCCCCCCAAAGTCCCCCAAGGTCCTCCAAGGGTCCCCCAAGGTCTCCCATGGTCTCCAAAAGTTTTTCCAAGATCCCCCGAGGTCCCCCACATACAGTCCCCCAAAGTCTCCCGAGGTCCACAATGTCCCCTAAAGTCCTTTAATGTCCCCTAAAGTCCCCCAAGGTCTTCCAAAAGTCCCCCTAGGTCCTCCAAACGTCCCCAAAGGTTCCCCAAAGCCTCCCAAGGTCCAACAAGGTCCCCCAACAGTCCCCTAAGGTACTCCAAAAGTCCCCCTAGGTCCTCCCACGGTCCCCCGAGGTCCTCCAAAGCCTCCCAAAGTCCCCCACGCTCCCCCTAGGTCCTCCAAAGGTCCCCCAACGTCCCCAAAGGTTCCCCAAAGCCTACCAAGTTCCCCCAAGGAACTCCAACAGTCCCACAAGGTCCTGCCACGGTCCCCCGAGGTCCCTCAAAGCCTCCCAAAGTCCCCCACGCTCCCCCTAGGTCCTCCAAAGGTCCCCCAAGGTCCCCCAACGTCCCCAAAGGTTACCCAAAGCCTACCAAGCTCCCCATAGGACCTCCAACAGTCCCAAAATGTCCTCCCACGGTCCCCCGAGGTCCCCCAAAGTATCCCAGTCCCCCACGCTCCCCCAAGGTCCTCCAAAGGTCCCCCAAGGTACCCCATAATCCCCCAAAGTCCCCAAAGTTCCCCAAAAGTTCCAAAGGTTCCCCAAGGTCCCCCAAAGTCCCACAAGGTCCCCCAAAGACTCCCAAAGTCCCCCACAGTCCCCCGAGGTCCCCCAAAGTCCCCCGAGGTCACTAAAAGCCTCCCACTGTCCCCTGAGGTCCCCCAAAGTATCCCAACGTCCCCCAAGGCCCCCCAAAGTCCCACCAGGTCCCCCAAAGTCTCCTGAGGTCCCCCAGAAAACCCCAAGGTCCTCCAAAAGTCCCCCAAGGTCCCCCAAAGTCCCCCGAGGTCCAACAAGGTCCCCTAAAGTCCCAAAGGTCTCCGAAAGACCCCCAAGGTCCCCCAAAGTCCTTCCAAGGTCCCCCAAGACCCCCCTATGTCCCCCGAGGTCCCCCAAAGTCTCCTGAGGTCCCCCTAAGTCCCCGAAGTCCCTTGAGGTCCCCCAAAGTCCCCCAACACCCCCCAAAGTTCCCCCAAGGTCCCTCAAGGTCCTCCCAAAGTCTCCCTAGGTCCCCCAAAGTTCCCCAAGGTCCCCCAAAGTCCCCCAAGGTCACTGGAGGTCCTCCAAAGTCCCCCGGAGGTCCCCCAACGTCCCCCAAGCTCCCCCAAAGTCCTCCAACAGTCCCCCAAGGTCCCCTAAAGTCCCCAAAGGTCCCCGAAAGTCCCCCAAGGTCCCCCAAAGTCCTTCCAAGGTCCTCCGAGGTCCCACAATTTCCCCCTACGTCCCCCAACGTCTCCCAAGGTCCCCCAACGTCCCACAAGGTCCCCCAAGGTCCCCAGAGTCCCTCCAAGGCCCTCCAAAGTCCCCCCAAATCCCTCCAAGGCCCCCCAAAGGCCCCCAAGGTCTTCCCAAAGTCTCCCAAAGTCTCCCTATGTCCTGCAAAGCCTCTCAAAGTCTCCCAGGGTCCCCCAAAGTCCCCCATGGTCCCCTAAAGTTCTTCCAAGGTCGCCCTAGGTCCCCCACAGTCCCCCGAGGTCCCCCAAAGTCTCCCAAGGTCCCCAAACGTCCTCCAAGGTCTCCCAATGTCCTCCAAGGTCCCCCAAAGTCCCACAAGGTCCCCCAAGGTCTTCCCAAAGTCCCCCTATGTCCCCCTAGGTGCCCCAAAGCGTCTCAAAGTCTCCCTGGGTCCCCCAAAGTCACCCATGGTTCCCAAACGTTTTTCCAAGGTCCCCCAAGGTCCCCCACAGTCCCCCAAGTTTCCCCAATGTCTCCCGAGGTCCCCAAAGTCCCCTAAAGTCCCCTAATGTCTTCCCAAAGCCTCCGAATGTCCCCCAAAAGTCCCCAAAGGTCCTCCAACAGTCCCCCTAGGTCCTCCCACGGTCCCCCGAGGTCCCCCAAAGCCTCCCAAAGTCCCCCACGCTCCCCCAAGGTCCTCCAAAGGTCCCCAAAGGTACCCCACCATTCCCCAAAGTCCCCAAAGTTCCTGCAAAGTTCCAAAGGTTCCCCAAGGTCCCCCAAGGTCCCACAATGTCCCCCAATGCCTCCCAAAGTCCCCCAAAGTCCCCTGAGGTCCCCCAAAGTCCCCCGAGGTCCCAAATAGCCTCCCACAGTTTTTCCGAGGTCCCCCAAATTATCCCAACATCCCCCAAGGCCCCCCAAAGTCCCCCAAGGTTCTCCAAGGGTCCCCCAAGGTCCCCCAAGGTCCCGTACAGGCCCCCAAAGTCTCCCGAGGTCCCCAAAGTCCCCTAAAGTCCCTTAACGTCCCCAAAAGTTCCCCTTGGTCCTCCAAACGTCCCCAAAAGTTCCCCAAAGCCTACCAAGTTCCCAAAGGTCCCCCAACAGTCCCCTTAGGTCCTCCAACAGTCTCCCTAGGCCCTCCCACGGTCCCCCGAGGACCCCCAACCCCTCTCAAAGTCCCCCACGCTACCCCAAGGTCCTCCAAAGGTCCCCGAAGGTACCCCAACGTCCCCGAAAGTCCCCAATGTTCCCCCAAAGTTCCAAAGGTTCCCCAAGGTCCACCAAAGCCTCCAAAAGTCCCCCAAAGTCCCTTCAAGGCCCCCCAAAGTCTCCCTATGTCCCCCTAGGTCCCGCCTAGCCTATCAATGTCTACCCAGGGTCCCCCAAAGTCCCCCATGGTCCCCCAAAGTTCTTCCAAGGTCCCCCAAGGTCCCCCAGAGTATCCCGAGGTCCCCCAAAGTCTCCCGAGGTCCCCCAAAGTCCCCCAAAGCCCCCAACGTCCCCTAAAGTCTCCCAAGGTTTCCAAAAGTCCAATAAGGTCCCCCAAGGACCCCCAAAGTCCCACAAGGTTCCCCAAAGTCCCACAAGGTCACCCAACCTCGCAGAAGTCCCCCAAGGTCCCCCAAGGTCCCCAAAGTTCCCCCAAAGTCCCCCAAGGTCCCCCAAAGTCTCCCGAGGTCCCCTGAAGTCCCCCAAAGTCTCCTGAGGCCCACCAAAGTCCCCCAAGGTCCTCCAAGGGTCCCCCAAGGTCTCCCATGGTCCCCAAAAGCTTTTCCAAGGTCCCCCACAGTCCCCCGAGGTCCCCCAAAGTCTCCCGAGGTTCCCCAAAGTCCACTAAAGCCCCCAACGTCCCCTAAATTCTCCCAAGGTTTCCAAAAGTCCGATAAGGTCCCCAAGGTCACCCAAAGTCCCCCAAGGACCCCAAATGGTCCCCCAAGGACCCCCAAAGTCCCCCAAGGTTCCCAAAAGTCCCACAAGGTCACCCTACCTCGCAGAAGTCCCCCGAGGTCTTTGAAGGTCCCCCAAAGTTACCCCAAGGCCCCCCAAAGTCCCACAATGTCCCCCAAAATCCCCCGAGGTCCCCGAAGGTCCCCTACAGTCCCCAAAGGTATCCAAAAGTCCCCCAAGGTCCCCCAAAGTCCTTCCAAAGTCCCCTAAGGTCCCCACATGTCCCCCGAGGTCCCCCAAAGTCTCCCGAGGTCCCCTAAAGTCCCCAAAGTCTCCTGAGGCCCCCAAAAGTCCCCCAAGATCCTCCAAGGGTTCCCCAAGGTCTCCCATGGTCGCCAAAAGTTTTTCCAAGGTCCCCCACGGTCCCCCGAGGTCCCCCAAAGTCTCCCGAGGTCCCCAAAGTCCCCTAAAGTCCCCTAATGTCCCCTAAAGTCCCCCAAGGTCTTCCAAAAGTCCCCCAAGGTCCTCCAAACGTCCCCAAATGTTCCCCAAAGCCTCCCAAGGTCCCCCAAGGTCCCCCAAAAGTCCCCTAAGGTCCTCCAACAGTCCCCTTAGGTCCTCCCACGGTCCCCCGAGGTCCCCTAAAGCCTCCCAAAGTCCCCCGCGTTCCCCCGAGGTCCTCCAAAGGTCCCCAAAGGTCCCCCAACGTCCCCCAAAGTCCACAAAGTTCCCCCAAAGTTCCAAAGGTTCCCCAAGGTCCCCCAAAGTCCCACAATGTCCCCCAAAGCGTCCCAAAGTCCCCCAAAGTCCCACGAGGTCCCCCAAAGTCCCCCGAGGTCCCCAAAAGCCTCCCACGGTCCCCCGAAGTCCCCCAAAGTATCCCTCCGTCCCCCAAGGCCCCTCAAAGTCCCAAAAGGTCCCCCAAAGTCTCCTGAGTTCCCCAAGAAACCCCCAAGGTCCTCCAAAAGTCCCCCAAGACCCCGCAAAGTCCCCCGAGGTCTCCCAAGGTCCCCAAAAGTCCTTCCAATGTCCCCCAAGGTCCCCCAATGTCCCCCTAGGTCCCCCTAATTCTCCCGAGGTCCCCCAAAGTTGCCAAAGTCTCCTGAGGCCCCCCAAAGTCCCCCAAGGTCCTCCAAGGGTCCCCCAAGGTCTCCCATGGTCTCCAAAAGTTTTTCCAAGATCCCCCGAGGTCCTCCACATACAGTCCCCCAAAGTCTCCCGAGGTCCACAAAGTCCCCTAAAGTCCTTTAATGTCCCCTAAAGTCCCCCAAGGTCTTCCAAAAGTCCCCCTAGGTCCTCCAAACGTCCCCAAAGGTTCCCCAAAGCCTCCCAAGGTCCAACAAGGTCCCCCAACAGTCCCCTAAGGTACTCCAAAAGTCCCCCTAGGTCCTCCCACGGTCCCCCGAGGTCCTCCAAAGCATCCCAAAGTCCCCCACGCTCCCCCTAGGTCCTCCAAAGGTCCCCCAACGACCCCAAAGGTTCCCCAAAGCCTACCAAGTTCCCCCAAGGAACTCCAACAGTCCCACAAGGTCCTGCCACGGTCCCCCGAGGTCCCCCAAAGCCTCCCAAAGTCCCCCACGCTCCCCCTAGGTCCTCCAAAGGTCCCCCAAGGTCCCCCAACGTCCCCAAAGGTTACCCAAAGCCTACCAAGCTCCCGATAGGACCTCCAACAGTCCCAAAAGGTCCTCCCACGGTCCCCCGAGGTCCCCCAAAGTATCCCAGTCCCCCACGCTCCCCCAAGGTCCTCCAAAGGTCCCCCAAGGTACCCCATAATCCCCCAAAGTCCCCAAAGTTCCCCAAAAGTTCCAAAGGTTCCCCAAGGTCCCCCAAAGTCCCACAAGGTCCCCCAAAGACTCCCAAAGTCCCCCACAGTCCCCCGAGGTCCCCCAAAGTCCCCCGAGGTCACTAAAAGCCTCCCACTGTCCCCTGAGGTCCACCAAAGTATCCCAACGTCCCCCAAGGCCCCCCAAAGTCCCACCAGGTCCCCCAAAGTCTCCTGAGGTCCCCCAGAAAACCCCAAGGTCCTCCAAAAGTCCCCCAAGGTCCCCCAAGGTCCCCCAAAGTCCCCCGAGGTCCACCAAGGTCCCCTAAAGTCCCAAAGGTCTCCGAAAGACCCCCAAGGTCCCCCAAAGTCCTTCCAAGGTCCCCCAAGACCCCCCTATGTCCCCCGAGGTCCCCCAAAGTCTCCCGAGGTCCCCCTAAGTCCCCGAAGTCCCTCGAGGTCCCCCAAAGTCCCCCAACACCCCCCAAAGTTCCCCCAAGGTCCCTCAAGGTCCTCCCAAAGTCTCCCTAGGTCCCCCAAAGTTCCCCAAGGTCCCCCAAAGTCCCCCAAGGTCACTGGAGGTCCTCCAAAGTCCCCCGAGGTCCCCCAACGTCCCCAAAGGTTCCCCTAAGCCTACCAAGTTCCCCCAAGGACCTCCAACAGTCCCACAAGGTCCTCCCACGGTCCCCAGAGGTCCCCCAAAGTTTCCAAGTCCCCCACACTCCCCCAAGGTCCTCCAAAGGTCCACCAAGGTACCCCAACGTCCCCCAAAGTCCCCAAAGTTCCCCAAAAGTTTAAAAGGTTCCCCAGGGTCCCCCAAAGTCCCACAAGGTCCCCCAAAGCCTCCAAAAGTCCCCCACAGTCCCCTGAGATCCCCCAAAGTCCCCGGAGGTCACCCAAAGCCTCCCACAGTCCCCCGAGGTCCCCCAAAGTATCCCAAAGTCCCGCAAGGTCCCCCAAAGTCCATCCAAGGTCCCCCAAGGTCCCCCTATGTCCCCCGAGGTCCCCCAAAGTATCCCGAGGTCCCCCAAAGTCCTTCCGAAGTCCCTCGAGGTCCCCCAAAGTCACCCAACACCCTCCAAAGTTCCCCCAAGGCCCCCAAAAGTTCCTCAAGGTCCTCCCAAAGTCCCCCGAGGTCCCCCAAAGCAACCCAAGGTCCCCCAAAGGTCCCCAAAAGTCTCCCAACGTCCCCCATGGCCCCCCAAAGTCCCACAAGGTCCCCCAAAGTCTCCTTAGGTCCCCCAGATACCCCTAAGGTCCTCCAAAAGTCCCCAAAGGTTCCCGAAAGTCCCCCAAGGTTCCCTAAAGTCCTTCCAAGGTCCCCTAAGGTCCCCCAATGTCCCCTAGGTCCCCGAACGTCTCCCAAGGTCCCCCAACATCCTCCAAGGTCTCCCAATGTCCACGAAGGTCCCTCAAAGTCCCACAAGGTCCCCCAACGTCCCCAAAGTCCCTCCAAGGCCCCCAAAAGTCCTACAAGTCCCCCAAAGTCTCCTGAAGTTCCCCAGAAACCCCCAAGGTCCTCCAAAAGTCCCCAAACGTCCCCCAAAGTCCCCTGAGGTCCCGCAAGGTCCCCTAAAGTCCCCAAAGGTCTCCGAAAGACCCCCAAGGTCCCCCAAAGTCCTTCCAAGGTCCGCCAAGGTCCCCAACGGTCCCCCGAGGTCCGCCAAAGCCTCCCAAAATCGCACAGGCTCCACCAAGGTCCTCCAAAGGTCCCCCAAGGTCCCCCAAAAGTCCCTCAAGGTCCTCCAAAGTCCCACTAGGTCCTCCAAAGGTCCCCCAAGGTCCCTGACATTCTCCCAAGGTCCCCCAATGTCCCCCCACGTCCCCGAAGGCTCTCCCAAAGGTCTGCAATGTCCCAGAGGTAACCCAAAGTCTCCCCTAGGTCCCCCAACGTCTGCCAAGGTCCCCCAAGGTCCCCCAAAGTCCCACAAGGTCCCCAAAGCCTCCCAAAGTCCCCAAAAATCCCCTGAGGTCCCCCAAAGTCCCCCGAGGTCCCCAAAAGCCTCCCACGGTCCCCCGAAGTCCCCGCAAAGTATCCCAACGTCCCCCAAGGCCCCTCAAAGTCCCATAAAGTCCCCCAAAGTCTCCTGAGTTCCCCCAGAAACCCCCAAGGTCCTCCAAAAGTCCCTCAAGACCCCGCAAAGTCCCCCGAGGTTTCCCAAGGTCCCCCAAAGTCCTTCCAATGTCCCCCAAGGTCCCCCAATGTCCCCCAAGGTCCCCCAAAGTCTCCCGAGGCCCCCCAAAGTCCCCAAAGTCTCCTGAGGCCCCCCAAAGTCCCCCAAGGTCCTCCAAGGGTCCCCCAAAGTCTCCCATGGTCTCCAAAAGTTTTTCCAAGATCCCCCAGGGGCCCCCAAAGACCCCCCGGTCCACTAAAGTCTCCCGAGGTCCACAAAGTCCCCTAAAGTCCTCTAACGTCCCCAAAAGTTCCCCTTGGTCCTCCAAACGTCCCCAAAGGTTCCCCAAAGCCTACCAAGTTCCCAAAGGTCCCACAACAGTCCCCTTAGGTCCTCCAACAGTCTCCCTAGGCCCTCCCACGGTCCCCCGAGGTCCCCCAACCCCTCCCAAAGTCCCCCACGCTCCCCCAAGGTCCTCCAAAGGTCCCCGAAGGTACCCCAACGTCCCCGAAAGTCCCCAATGTTCCCCCAAAGTTCCAAAGGTTCCCCAAGGTCCACCAAAGCCTCCAAAAGTCCCCCAAAGTCCCTTCAAGGCCCCCCAAAGTCTCCCTATGTCCCCCTAGGTCCCGCCTAGCCTCTCAATGTCTACCCAGGGTCCCCCAAAGTCCCCCATGGTCCCCAGAACTTCTTCCAAGGTCCCCCAAGGTCCCCCATAGTACCCCGAGGTCCCCCAAAGTCTCCCGAGGTCCCCCAAAGTCCCCTAAAGCCCCCAACGTCCCCTAAAGTCTCCCAATGTTTCCAAAAGTCTAATAAGGTCCCCAAGGTCACCCAAAGTCCCCCAAGGTCCCCAAATGGTCCCCCAAGGACCCCCCAAGTCCCACAAGGTTCCCCAAAGGTCCACAAGGTCACCCAACCTCGCAGAAGTCCCCCAAGGTCCCCCAAGGTTCCCAAAGTTCCCCCAAAGTCCCCCGAGGTCCCCCAAAGTCTCCCGAGGTCCCCTGAAGTCCCCCAAAGTCTCCTGAGGCCCCCCAAAGTCCCCCAAGGTCCTCCAAGGTCCCCCAAGCTCTCCCATGGTCCCCAAAAGTTTTTCCAAGGTCCCCCACAGTCCCCCGAGGTCCCCCAAAGTCTCCTGAGGCCCCCCAATGTCCCCTAAAGCCCCCAACGTCCCCTAAATTCTCCCAAGGTTTCCAATTGTCCAATAAGGTCCCCAAGGTCACCCAAAGTCCCCCAAGGTCCCCAAATGGTCCCCCAAGGACCCCCAAGGACCCCCAAAGTCCCCCAAGGTTCCCAAAAGTCCCACAAGGTCACCCTACCTCGCAGAAGTCCCCCGAGGTCTCCGAAGGTCCCCCAAAGTCCCTCCAAGGCCCCCAAAAGTCCCAGTAGTCCCCCAAAGTCTCCTGAAGTTCCCCAGAAACCCCCAAGATCCTCCAAAAGTCCCCAAACGTCCCCCAAAGTCCGCTGGGGTCCCCCAAGGTCCGCTAAAGTCCCCAAAGGTCCCCGAAAGTCCCCCAAGGTCCCCCAAAGTCCTTCCAAGGTCCTCCAAGGTCCCACAATTTCCCCCTACGTCCCCCAACGTCTCCCAAGGTCCCCCAACGTCCCAAAAGGTCCCCCAAGGTCCCCAAAGTCCCTCCAAGACCCTCCAAAGTCCCCCCAAATCCCTCCAAGGCCCCCCAAAGTCCCCCAAGGTCTTCCCAAAGTCTCCCCATGTCCCCCTAGGTACTTTAAAGCCTATAAAAGTCTCCCAGGGTCCCCCAAAGTCCCCCTGGTCCCCCAAAGTTCTTCCAAGGTCGCCCAAGCTCCCCCACAGTCCCCCAAGGTCCCCTAAAGTCCCCAAAGGTCCCCGAAAGTCCCCCAAGGTCCCCCAAAGTCCTTCCAAGGTCCTCCAAGGTCTCACAATTTCCCCCTACGTCCCCCAACGTCTCCCAAGGTCCCCCAACGTCCCACAAGGTCCCCCAAGGTCCCCAAAGTCCCTCCAAGACCCTCCAAAGTCCCCCCAAATCCCTCCAAGGCCCCCCAAAGTCCCCCAAGGTCTTCCCAAAGTCTCCCCATGTCCCCCTAGGTACTTTAAAGCCTCTAAAAGTCTCCCAGGATTCCCCATAGTCCCCCATGGTCCCCCAAAGTTCTTCCAAGGTCGCCCTAGGTCCCCCACAGTCCCCCGAGGTCCCCTAAAGTCCCCAAAGGTCCCCGAAAGTCCCCCAAGGTCCCCCAAAGTCCTTCCAAGGTCCTCCAAGGTCCCACAATTTCCCCCTACGTCCCCCAACGTCTCCCAAGGTCCCCCAACGTCCCACAAGGTCCCCCAAGGTCCCCAAAGTCCCTCCAAGGCCCTCCAATGTCCCCCCAAATCCCTCCAAGGCCCCCCAAAGTCCCCCAAGGTCTTCCCAAAGTCTCCCTATGTCCCCCTAGGTCCTGCAAAGCCTCTAAAAGTCTCCCAGGGTCCCCCAAAGTCCCCCATGGTCCCCCAGAGTTCTTCCAAGGTTGCCCTAGGTCCCCCACAGTCCCCCGAGGTCCCCCAAAGTCTCCCAAGGTCCCCCAACGTCCTCCAAGGTCTCCCAATGTCCTCCAAGGTCCCCCAAAGTCCCACAAGGTCCCCCAAGGTCCCCAAAGGCCCACCAAAGTCCCCCAAGGTCTTCCCAAAGTCCCCCTATGTCCCCCTAGGTCCCCCAAAGCGTCTCAAAGTCTCCCTGGGTCCCCCAAAGTCACCCATGGTTCCAGAAAGTTTTTCCAAGGTCCCCCACGGTCCCCCGAGTTCCGCCAATGTCTCCCGAGATCCCCAAAGTCCCCTAAAGTCCCCTAATGTCTTCCCAAAGCCTCCCAAGGTCCCCCAAAAGTCCCCTAAGGTCCTCCAACAGTCCCCCTAGGTCCTCCCACGGTCCCCCGAGGTCCCCCAAAGCCTCCCAAAGTCCCCGACGCTCACCCAAGGTCCTCCGAAGGTCCCCAAAGGTACCCCACCATTCCCCAAAGTCCCCAAACTTCCTGCAAAGTTCCAAAGTTTCCCCAAGGTCCCCCAAGGTCCCACAAGGTCCCCCAATGCCTCCTAAAGTCCCCCAAAGTCCCTTGAGGTCCCCAAAAGTCCCCCGAGGTCCCCCTTAGCCTCCCACGGTTTTCCGAGGTCCCCCAAATTATCCCAACATCCCCCATGGCCCCCCAAAGTCCCCCAAGGTTCTCCAAGGGTCCCCCAAGGTCTCCCACTGTCCCCAAAAGGTTTTTCCAAGGTCCCCCAAGGTCCCCAACAGTCCCCCGAGGTCCCCCAAAGTCTGCCGAGGTCCCCAAAGTCCCCTAAAGTCCCCTAACGTCCCCAAAAGTTCCCGTTGGTCCTCCAAACATCCCCAAAGTTTTCCCAAAGCCTACCAAGTTCCCAAAGGTCCCCCAACAGTCCCCTTAGGTCCTCCAACAGTCTCCCTAGGCCCTCCAACGGTCCCCCGAGGTCCCCCAACCCCTCCCAAAGTCCCCCACGCTCCCCCAAGGTCCCCCAAGGTCCCCCACAGTACCCCGAGATCCCCCAAAGTCTCCCGAGGTCCCCCAAAGTCCCCTAAAGTCCCATACGTCCCCTAAAGTCTCCCAAGGTTTCCAAAAGTCCAATAAGGTCCCCAAGGTAACCCAAAGTCCCCCAACGTCCCCAAAAGTCCCCGGAGGTCCCCGGAGGTCCCCGGAGGTCCCCGGAGGTCCCCCAACGTCCTCCAAGCTCCCCCAAAGTCCTCCAACAGTCCCCCAAGTTCCCCTAAAGTCCCCAAAGGTCCCCGAAAGTCCCCCAAGGTCCCCCAAAGTCCCCCAAAGTCCCCAAAGGTCCCCGAAAGTCCCCCAAGGTCCCCCGAAGTCCTTCCAAGGTCCTCCAAGGTCCCACAATTTCCCCCTAGGTCCCCCAACGTCTCCCAAGGTCCCCCAAGGTCTCCAAAGTCCCTCCAAGGCCCCCTAAAGTCCCCCAAGGTCTTCCCAAAGTCTCCCTATGTCCCCCTAGGTCCTGCAAAGCCTCTCAAAGTCTCCCAGGGTCCCCCAAAGTCCCCCATGGTCCCCCAAAGTTCTTCCAAGGTTGCCCTAGGTCCCCCACAGTCCCCCGAGATCCCCCAAAGTCCCCGAACATCCCCCAAAGTTCCCCCAAGGCCCCCCAAAATCCCTCAAGGTCCTCCCAAAGTCTCCCTAGGTCCCCCGAAGTCCCCCAAGGTCCCCCAAAGTCCCCCAAGATCCCTGGAGGTCCTCCAAAGTCCCCCGAGGTCCCCCAAAGTCCTGAAAGGTACTCCAAATTACCCCCTAGGTCCCCTATAAAGTCCCCCAAGGTCCCCCAAAGTTCCAACATTCCTCTAAGGTCCCCCAAAGTTCCCCAAGGTCCCCCAAAGCCCCCCAAGGTCCCCCAAAGGTCCCCAAAAGTCTCCCAACGTCCCCCGAGGCCCCCAAAAGTCCCAGAAGTACCCCAAAGTCTCCTGAAGTCCCCCAGAAACCCCCAAGGTCCTCAAAAAGTCCCCAAACGTCCCCCAAAGTCCCCCAAGGTCCCCTAAAGTCCCCAAAGGTCTACGAAAGACCCCCAAGGTCCCGCAAAGTCCTTCCAAGGTTCCCCACGGTCCCCCGAGGTCTGCCAAAGCCTCCCAAAGTCACGCACGCTCCACCAAGGTCCTCCAAAAGTTCCCGTAGGTCCTCCAAAAGTCCCCCAAGGTCCCCGACATTCTCCCAAGGTCCACCAATGTCCCCCGACGTCCCCGAAGGCTCTCCCAAAGGTCCGCAAAGTCCCAGAGGTAACCCAAAGTCTCCCCTAGGTCCCCCAACGTCTGCCAAGGTCCCACAAGGTCCCCCAAAGTCCCACAAGGTCCCCCAAAGCCTCCCAAAGTCCCCCAAAATCCACTGAGGTCCCCCAAAGTCCCCCGAGGTCCCCCAAATGCCTCCCATGTTCCCCCGAGGTCCCCCAAAGTATCCAAACGTCCCATAAAGTCTCCCAGAATCCCCCAAGGCCCCCCAAAGTCCCACAAGGTCCCCCAAAGTTTCCTTGGGTCCCCCAGGAACCCCCAAGGTCCTCCAAAAGTCCCCCAAGGTCCCCCAAAGTCCTTCCAAGGTCCCCCAAGGTTTGCATATGTCCCCCGAGATCCCCCAAAGTCTCCCGAGGTCCCATAAAGTCCCCCAAAGTCTCCTGAGGCCCCCAGAAGTCCCCCAAGATCCTCCAAGGGTTCCCCAAGCTCTCCCATGGTCTCCAAAAGTTTTTCCAAGGTCCCCCACGGTCCCCCGAGGTCCCCCAAAGTCTCCCGAGGTCCCCAAAGTCCCCTAAAGTCCCCTAATGTCCCCTAAAGTCCCCCAAGGTCTTCCAAAAGTCCCCCAAGGTCCTCCAAACGTCCCCAAATGTTCCCCAAAGCTTCCCAAGGTCCCCCAAGGTCCCCCAACAGTCCCCTAAGGTCCTCCAACAGTCCCCCTAGGTCCTCCCACGGTCCCCGGAGGTCCCCTAAAGCCTCCCAAAGTCCCCCACGTTCCCCCGAGGTCCTCCAAAGGTCCCCAAAGGTCCCCCAACGTCCCCCAAAGTCCACAAAGTTCCCCAAAAGTTCCAAAGATTCCCCAAGGTCCCCCAAAGTCCCACAATGTCCCCCAAAGCGTCCCAAAGTCCCCCAAAGTCCCGCGAGGTCCCCCAAAGTCCCCCGAGATCCCCAAAAGCCTCCAAAAGTCCCCCTAGGTCCTCCCACGGTCCCCCGAGGTCCCCAAAGCCTCCCAAAGTCCCCCACGCTCCCCCTAGGTCCTCCAAAGGTCCCCCAACGTCCCCAAAGGTTCCCCAAAGCCTACCAAGTTCCCCCAAGGACCTCCAACAGTCCCAAAAGGTCCTCCCACGGTCCCCCGAGGTCCCCCAAAGCCTCCCAAAGTCCCCCACGCTCCCCCTAGGTCCTCCAAAGGTCCCCCAAGGTCCCCCAACGTCCCCAAAGGTTCCCCAAAGACTACCAAGCTCCCCCAAGGACCTCCAACAGTCCCACAAGGTCCTCCCACGGTCCCCCGAGGTCCCCCAAAGTATCCCAGTCCCCCACGCTCCCCCAAGGTCCTCCAAAGGTCCCCCAAGGTACCCCAACATCCCCCAAAGTCCCCAAAGTTCCCCAAAAGTTCAAAAGGTTCCCCAAGGTCCCCCAAAGTCCCACAAGGTCCCCCAAAGACTCCCAAAGTCCCCCACAGTCCCCCGAGGTACCCCAAAGTCCCCCGAGGTCACCCAAAGCCTCCCACAGTCCCCCGAGGTCCCCCAAAGTATCCCAAAGTCCTTCCAAGGTCCCCCAAAGTCCCCCTATGTCTCCCGAGGACCCCCAAAGTCCCCAAAGTCCCTCGAGGTCCCCCAAAGTCCCCCAACACCCCCCAAAGTTCCCCCAAGGTCCCTCAAGGTCCTCCCAAAGTCTCCCTAGGTCCCTCAAAGTTCCCCAAGGTCCCCCAAAGTCCCCCAAGGTCCCTGGAGGTCCTCCAAAGTCCCCAAAGGTCCCCGAAAGTCCCCCAAGGTTCCCTAAAGTCCTTCCAAGGTCCCCTAAGGTCCCCCAATGTCCCCCTAGGTCCCCGAACGTCTCCCAAGGTCCCCCAACATCCTCCAAGGTCTCCCAATGTCCACGAAGGTCCCTCAAAGTCCCACAAGGTCCCCCAAGGTCCCCAAAGTCCCTCCAAGGCCCCCAAAAGTCCCACAAGTCCCCCAAAGTCTCCTGAAGTCCCCCAAAAACCCCCAAGGTCCTCCAAAAGTCCCCAAACGTCCCCCAAAGTCCCCTGAGGTCCCCCAAGGTCCCCTAAAGTCCCCAAAGGTCTCCGAAAGACCCCCAAGGTCCCCCAAAGTCCTTCCAAGGTCCCCCAAGGTCCCCCAAAGTATCCAAACATCCCCAAAAGTCTCCCAACATCCCCCAAGGCCCCCCAAAGTCCCACAAGGTCCCCCAAAGTCCCCCGAGGTCCCGCACGCTCCCCCAAAGTCCTCCAACAGTCCCCCAAAAGTCCCCCAAGTCCCCCCAAAGTCCCCCCAAGGTCCTCCCAATGTCTCCTTAGGTCCCCCAAAGCCTCTCAATGTCTCCCAGAGTCCCCCAAAGTCCCCCATGGTCCCCCAAAGTTCTTCCAAGGTCCCCCAAGGTCCCCCACAGTACGCCGAGATCCCCAAAAGTCTCCCGAGATCCCCCAAAGTCCCCTAAAGTCCCATACGTCCCCTAAAGTCTCCCAAGGTTTCCAAAAGTCCAATAAGGTCCCCAAGGTAACCCAAAGTCCCCCAACGTCCCCAAAAGTCCCCGGAGGTCCCCGGAGGTCCCCGGAGGTCCCCCAACGTCCTCCAACAGTCCCCCAAGTTCCCCTAAAGTCCCCAAAAGTCCCCAAAAGTCCCCCAAGGTCCCCCAAAGTCCCCAAAGGTCCCCGAAAGTCCCCCAAGGTCCCCCAAAGTCCTTCCAAGGTCCTCCAAGGTCCCACAATTTCCCCCTAGGTCCCCCAAAGTCTCCCAAGGTCCCCCAACGTCCCAGAAGGTCCCCCAAGGTCCCCAAAGTCCCTCCAAGGCCCCCTAAATTCCCCCAAGGTCTTCCCAAAGTCTCCCTATGTCCCCCTACATCCTGCAAAGCCTCTCAAAGTCTCCCAGGGTCCCTCAAAGTCCCCCATGGTCCCCCAAAGTTCTTCCAAGGTCGCCCTAGGTCCCCCACAGTCCCCCGAGGTCCCCCAAAGTCCCCCAACACCCCCCAAAGTTCCCCCAAGGCCCCCCAAAGTCCCTCAAGGTCCTCCCAAAGTCTCCCTAGGTCCCCCAAAGTCCCCCAAGGTCCCCCAAAGTCCCCCAAGGTCCTTGGAGGTCCTCCAAAGTCCCCCGAGGTCCCCCAAAGTCCTCAGAGGTCCCCCAAATTACCCCCAAGGTCCCCTATAAAGTCCCCCAAGGTCCCCCACAGTTCCAACGCTCCTCTAAGGTCCCCCAAAGTCCCCCAAGGTCTCCCAAAGTCTCCCAAGAATTCCCAATGTCCCCCGAGGTCCCCCAAAGCCCCCCAAGGTCCCCCAAAGGTCCCCAAAAGTCTACCAACGTCCCCCAAGGCCCCCAAAAGTCCCACAAGTCCCCCAAAGTCTCCTGAAGTCCCCCCAAAACCCCCAAGGTCCTCAAAAAGTCCCCAACCGTCCCCCAAAGTCCCCCAAGGTCCCCTAAAGACCCCAAAGGTCTCCGAAAGACCCCCAAGGTCCCCCAAAGTCCTTCCAAGGTTCCCCACGGTCCCCCGAGGTCCGCCAAAGCCTCCCAAAGTCACGCACGCTCCACCAAAATCCTCCAAAAGTTCCCCTAGGTCCTCCAAAAGTCCCCCAAGGTCCACCAATGTCCCCCGACGTCCCCGAAGGCTCTCCTAAAGGTCCGCAAAGTCCCAGAGGTAACCCAAAGTTTCCCCTAGGTCCCCCAACGTCTGCCAAGGTCCCCCAAGGTCTCCCAAAGTCCCACAAGGTCCCCCAAAGCCTCCCAAAGTCCCCCAAAATCCACTGAGGTCCCCCAAAGTCCCCCGAGGTCCCACAAAGTCTCCCACAGTCCCCCGAGGTCCCCCAAAGTATCCCAAAGTCCCGCAAGGTCCCCCAAAGTCCCCCGAGGTCCCCCAAGGTCCCCTATAGTCCCAAAGGTCTCCGAAAGACCCCAAAGGTCCCCCAAGGCCCCCAAAAGTTCCAAAAGGTCCTCCCAAAGTCCCCCGAGGTCCCCCAAAGCACCCCAAGGTCCCCCAAAGGTCCCCAAAGGTCTCCCAACGTCCCCCATGGCCCCCCAAATCCCACAAGGTTCCCCAAAGTCTCCTTAGGTCCCCCAGATACCCCTAAGGTCCTCCAAAATTCCCCAAAGGTCCCCGAAAGTCCCTCAAGGTTCCCTAAAGTCCTTCCAAGGTCCCCTAAGGTCCCCCAATGTCCCCCTAGGTCCCCGAAGGTCTCCCAAGGTCCCCCAACATCCTCCAAGGTCTCCCAATGTCCACGAAGGTCCCTCAAAGTCCCACAAGGTCCCCAAAGTCCCTCCAAGAACCCCAAAAGTCCCACAAGTCCCCCGAAGTCTCCTGAAGTCCCCCAGGAACCCCCAAGGTCCTCCAAAAGTCCCCAAACGTTCCCCAAAGTCCTTTGAAGTCCCCCAAGGTCCCCTAAAGTCCCCAAAGGTCTCCGAAAGACCCCAAAGGTCCCCCAAAGTCCTTCCAAGGTCCCCCAAGGTCCCCAACTGTCCCCCGAGGTCCGCCAAAGCCTCCCAAAGTCGCGCAAGCTCCACCAAAGTCCTCCAAAGGTCCTCCAAGGTCCCCCAAAAGTCCCCCAAGGTCCTCCAAAGTCCCCCTAGGTCCTCCAAAAGTCCCCCAAGGTCCCTGACATTCTCCCAAGGTCCCCCAATGTCCCCCGACGTCCCCGAAGGCTCTCCCAAAGGTCTGCAAAGTCCCAGAGGTAACCCAAAGTCTCCCCTATGTCCCCCAACGTCTGCCAAGGTCCCCCAATGTCCCCCAAAGTCCCACAAGGTCCCCTACGGTCCCTAAAGTCCCCCAAGGTCCCCCAAAGTCCCCCAAAGTCACCCAACACCCCCAAAAGTCCCCTAAGTCCTCCCAAAGTCCCCCCAAGGTCCTCCCAATGTCTCCTTAGGTCCCCCAAAGCCTCTCAATGTCTCCCAGGGTCCCCCAAAGTCCCCCATGGTCCCCCAAAGTCCCCTAAAGTCCCACACGTCCCCTAAAGTCTCCCAAGGTTTCCAAAAGTCCAATAAGGTCCCCAAGGTAACCCAAAGTCCCCCAACGTCCCCAAAAGTCCCCGGAGGTCCCCCAACGTCCTCCAAGCTCCCCCAAAGTCCTCAAACAGTCCCCCAAGTTCCCCTAAAGTCCCCAAAGGTCCCCGAAAGTCCCCCAAGGTCCCCCAAAGTCCTTCCAAAGTCCTCCAAGGTCCCACAATTTCCCCCTAGGTCCCCCAACGTCTCCCAAGGTCCCCCAACGTCCCACAATGTCCCCAAAGTCCCCCCAAGGCCCCCTAAAGTCCCCCAAGGTCTTCCCAAAGTCTCCCTATGTCCCCCTAGGTCCTGCAAAGCCTCTCAAAGTCTCCCAGGGTCCCTCAAAGTCCCCCATGGTCCCCCAAAGTTCTTCCAAAGTCGCCCTAGTTCCCCCACAGTCCCCCGAGGTCCCCCAACGTCATCCAAGGTCTCCCAATGTCCTCCAAGGTCCCCCAAAGTCCCACAAGGTCCCCCAAGGTCCCCAAAGGCCCACCAAAGTCCCCCAAGGTCTTCCCAAAGTCCCCCTAGGTCCTCCACATTTCCCCAGAGGTTCCCCAAATCCTCCCAAGGTCCCCCAAGGTCCCCCAACAGTCCCCTAAGGTACTCCAACAGTCCCCCTAGGTCCTCCAAAGGTCCCCCAAGGTCCCCCAACGTCCCCAAAGGTTCCCCAAAGCCTACCAAGTTCCCCCAAGGACCTCCAACAGTCCCACAAGGTCCTCCCACGGTCCCCCGAGGTCCCCCAAAGTATCCCAGTCCCCAACGCTCCCCCAAGGTCCTCCAAAGGTCCCCCAAGGTACCCCAACATCCCCCAATGTCCCCAAAGTTCCCAGAAAGTTCCAAAGTTCCCCAAGGTCCCCCAAAGTCCCACAAGGTCCCCCAAAGACTCCCAAAGTCCCCCACAGTCCCCCGAGGTCCCCCAAAGTCCCCCGAGGTCACCCAAAGCCTCCCACAGTCCCCCGAGGTCCCCCAAAGTATCCCAACATCCCCCAAGGCCCCCCAAAGTCCCACCAAGTCCCCCAAAGTCTCCTGAGGTCCCCCAGAAAACCCCAAGGTCCTCCAAAAGTCCCCCAAGGTCCCCCAAAGTCCCCCGAGGTCCCCCAAGGTCCCCTAAAGTCCCAAAGGTCTCCGAAAGACCCCCAAGGTCCCCCAAAATCCTTCCAAGGTCCCCCAAGGTCCCCCTATGTCCCCCGAGGTCCCCCAAAGTCTCCCAACGTCCCCCAAAATCCCCGAAGTCCCTCGAGCTCCCCCAAAGTCCCCCAACACCCCCCAAAGTTCCCCCAAAGCCCCAAAAAGTTCCTCAAGGTCCTCCCAAAGTCCCCCGAGGTCCCCAAAGCCCCTCAAGGTCCCCCAAAGGCTCCCAAAAGTCTCCCAACTTCCCCCATGGACCCCCAGAGTCCCACAACGTCCCCCAAAGTCTCCTTAGGTCCCCCAGATACCCCTAAGGTCCTCCAAAAGTTCCCAATGTCCCCGAAAGTCCCCCAAGGTTCTCTAAAGTCCTTCCAAGGTCCCCCAAGGTCCCCCAACATCCTCCAAGGTCTCCCAAGGTCCACGAAGGTCCCTCAAAGTCCCACAAGGTCCCCCAAGGTCCCCCAAGGTCCCCAAAGTCCTTCCAAGGCCCCCAAAAGTCCCAAAAGTCCCCCAAAGTCTCCTGAAGTCCCCCAAAAACCCCCAAGGTCCTCAAAAAGTCCCCAACCGTCCCCCAAAGTCCCCCAAGGTCCCCTAAAGACCCCAAAGGTCTCCGAAAGACCCCCAAGGTCCCCCAAAGTCCTTCCAAGGTTCCCCACGGTCCCCCGAGGTCCGCCAAAGCCTCCCAAAGTCGCGCAAGCTCCACCAAGGTCCTCCAAAGGTCCCCCAAGGTCCTCCAAAGTCCCCCTAGGTCCTCCAAAAGTCCCCCAAGGTCCCTGACATTCTCCCAAGGTCCCCCAATGTCCCCCGACGTCCCCGAAGGCTCTCCCAAAGGTCTGCAAAGTCCCAGAGGTAACCCAAAGTCTCCCCTAGGTCCCCCAACGTCTAGCAAGGTCCCCCAAGGTCCCCCAAGGTCCCAGAAAGGTCCCCAAAGCCTCCCAAAGTCCCCAAAAATCCCCTGAGGTCCCCCAAAGTCCCCCGAGGTCCCCCAAATTCCTCCCACGGTCCCCCGAGGTCCCCCAAAGTATCCAAACGTCCCGAAAAGTCTCCAAACATCCCCCGAGGCCCCCCAAAGTCCCACAAGGTCCCCCAAAGTCCCCCGAGGTCCCCCAACGTCCCGCACGCTCCCCCAAAGTTCTCCAACAGTCCCCCAAGGTCCCCTACGGTCCCTAAAGTCCCCCAAGGTCCCCCAAAGTCACCCAAAGTCACCCAACACCCCCAAAAGTCCCCCAAGACCCCCCAAAGTCCCCCCAAGGTCCTCCCAATGTCTCCTTAGGTCCCCCAAAGCCTCTCAATGTCTCCCTGAGTCCCCCAAAGTCCCCCATGGTCCCCCAAAGTTCATCCAAGGTCCCCCAAGGTCCCCCACTGTACCCCGAGATCCCCCAAAGTCTCCCGAGGTCCCCCAAAGTCCCCTAAAGTCCCATACGTCCCCTAAAGTCTCCCAAGGTTTCCAAAAGTCCAATAAGGTCCCCAAGGTAACCCAAAGTCCCCCAACGTCCCCAAAAGTCCCCGGAGGTCCCCGGAGGTCCCCGGAGGTCCCCGGAGGTCCCCGGAGGTCCCCCAACGTCTTCCAAGCTCCCCCAAAGTCCTCCAACAGTCCCCCAAGTTCCCTAAAGTCCCCAAAGGTCCCCGAAATTCCCCCAAGGTCCCCCAAAGTCCCCAAAGGTCCCCGAAAGTCCCCCAAGGTCCCCAAAGTCCTTCCAAGGTCCTCCAAGGTCCCACAATTTCCCCCTAGGTCCCCCAACGTCTCCCACGGTCCCCCAACGTCCCATAAGGGCCCCCAAGGTCCCCAAAGTCCCTCCAAGGCCCCCTAAAGTCCCCCAAGGTCTTTCCAAAGTCTCCCTATGTCCCCCTAGGTCCTGCAAAGCCTCTCGCAGTCTCCCAGGGTCCCCCACAGTCCCCTGAGGTCCCCCAAAGTCCCCCAACACCCCCCAAAGTTTCCCCAAGGCCCCCCAAAGTCCCTTAAGTTCTTCCCAAAGTCTCCCTAGGTCCCCCAAAGTCCCCCAAGGTCCCCCAAACTCCCCCAAGGTCCCTGGAGGTCCTCCAAAGTCCCCCGAAGTCCCCCAAAGTCCTCAAAGGTCCTGCAAATTACCCCTAAGGTCCCCTATAAAGTCCCCCAAGGTCCCCTAAAGTTCCAACGTTCCTCTAAGGTCCCCCAAAGTCCCCAAAGGTCTCCCAAAGTCTCCCAAGATCCTCCAATGTCCCCCGAGGTCCCCCAAAGCCCCCCAAGGTCCCCCAAAGGTCCCCAAAAGTCTCCCAACGTCCCCCAAGGCCCCCCAAAGTCCCACAAGGTCCCCCAAAGTCTCCTTAGCTCCCCCAGATACCCCTTAGGTCCTCCAAAAGTCCCCAAAGGTCCCCGAAAGTCCCCCAAGTTCCCCAAAGTCCTTCCAAGGTCCCCCAAGGTCCCCCAATGTCCCCCTAGGTCCCCGAACGTCTCCCAAAGTCCCCCAACGTCCTCCAAGGTCTCCCAATGTCCACGAAGATCCCTCAAAGTCCCACAAGGTCCCCCAAGGTCCCCAAAGTCCCTCCAAGGCCCCCAAAAGTCCTACAAGTCCCCCAAAGTCTCCTGAAGTTCCCCAGAAACCCCCAAGGTCCTCCAAAAGTCCCCAAACGTCCCCCAAAGTCCCCTGAGGTCCCCCAAGGTCCCCTAAAGTCCCCAAAGGTCTCCGAAAGACCGCCAAGGTCCCCCAAAGTCCTTCCAAGGTCCGCCAAGGTCCCCAACGGTCCCCCGAGGTCCGCCAAAGCCTCCCAAAATTGCACAGGCTCCACCAAGGTCCTCCAAAGGTCCCCCAAGGTCCCCCAAAAGTCCCCCAAGGTCTTCCAAAGTCCCCCTAGGTCCTCCAAAGGTCCCCCAAGGTCCCTGACATTCTCCCAAGGTCCCCAAATGTCCCCCCACGTCCCCGAAGGCTCTCCCAAAGGTCTGCAATGTCCCAGAGGTAACCCAAAGTCTCCCCTAGGTCCCCCAACGTCTGCCAAGGTCCCCCAAGGTCCCCCAAGGTCCCCCAAAGTCCCACAAGGTCCCCAAAGCCTCCCAAAGTCCCCAGAAATCCCCTGAGGTCCCCCAAAGTCCCCCGAGGTCCCCAAAAGCCTCCCACGGTCCCCCGAAGTCCCCGCAAAGTATCCCAACGTCCCCCAAGGCCCCTCAAAGTCCCAAAAGGTCCCCCAAAGTTTCCTGAGTTCCCCCAGAAACCCCCAAGGTCCTCCAAAAGTCCCTCAAGACCCCGCAAAGTCCCCCGAGGTTTCCCAAGGTCCCCCAAAGTCCTTCCAATGTCCCCCAAGGTCCCCCAATGTCCCCCAAGGTCCCCCAAAGTCTCCCTAGGCCCCCCAAAGTCCCCAAAGTCTCCTGAGGCCCCCCAAAGTCCCCCAAGGTCCTCCAAGGGTCCCCCAAAGTCTCCCATGGTCTCCAAAAGTTTTTCCAAGATCCCCCAGGGGCCCCCAAAGACCCCCCGGTCCACTAAAGTCTCCCGAGGTCCACAAAGTCCCCTAAAGTCCTCTAACGTCCCCAAAAGTTCCCCTTGGTCCTCCAAACGTCCCCAAAGGTTCCCCAAAGCCTACCAAGTTCCCAAAGGTCCCCCAACAGTCCCCTTAGGTCCTCCAACAGTCTCCCTAGGCCCTCCCACGGTCCCCCGAGGTCCCCCAACCCCTCCCAAAGTCCCCCACGCTCCCCCAAGGTCCTCTAAAGGTCCCCGAAGGTACCCCAACGTCCCCGAAAGTCCCCAATGTTCCCCCAAAGTTCCAAAGGTTCCCCAAGGTCCACCAAAGCCTCCAAAAGTCCCCCAAAGTCCCTTCAAGGCCCCCCAAAGTCTCCCTATGTCCCCCTAGGTCCCGCCTAGCCTCTCAATGTCTACCCAGGGTCCCCCAAAGTCCCCCATGGTCCCCAGAACTTCTTCCAAGGTCCCCCAAGGTCCCCCATAGTACCCCGAGGTCCCCCAAAGTCTCCCGAGGTCCCCCAAAGTCCCCTAAAGCCCCCAACGTCCCCTAAAGTCTCCCAATGTTTCCAAAAGTCTAATAAGGTCCCCAAGGTCACCCAAAGTCCCCCAAGGTCCCCAAATGGTCCCCCAAGGACCCCTCAAGTCCCACAAGGTTCCCCAAAGGTCCACAAGGTCACCCAACCTCGCAGAAGTCCCCCAAGGTCCCCCAAGGTCCCCAAAGTTCCCCCAAAGTCCCCCGAGGTCCCCCAAAGTCTCCCGAGGTCCCCTGAAGTCCCCAAAGTCTCCTGAGGCCCCCCAAAGTCCCCCAAGGTCCTCCAAGGTCCCCCAAGCTCTCCCATGGTCCCCAAAAGTTTTTCCAAGGTCCCCCACAGTCCCCCGAGGTCCCCCAAAGTCTCCTGAGGCCCCCCAAAGTCCCCTAAAGCCCCCAACGTCCCCTAAATTCTCCCAAGGTTTCCAAATGTCCAATAAGGTCCCCAAGGTCACCCAAAGTCCCCCAAGGTCCCCAAATGGTCCCCCAAGGACCCCCAAAGTCCCCCAAGGTTCCCAAAAGTCCCACAAGGTCACCCTACCTCGCAGAAGTCCCCCGAGGTCTCCGAAGGTCCCCCAAAGTCCCTCCAAGGCCCCCAAAAGTCCCAGTAGTCCCCCAAAGTCTCCTGAAGTTCCCCAGAAACCCCCAAGATCCTCCAAAAGTCCCCAAACGTCCCCCAAAGTCCGCTGGGGTCCCCCAAGGTCCGCTAAAGTCCCCAAAGGTCCCCGAAAGTCCCCCAAGGTCCCCCAAAGTCCTTCCAAGGTCCTCCAAGGTCCCACAATTTCCCCCTACGTCCCCCAACGTCTCCCAAGGTCCCCCAACGTCCCAAAAGGTCCCCCAAGGTCCCCAAAGTCCCTCCAAGACCCTCCAAAGTCCCCCCAAATCCCTCCAAGGCCCCCCAAAGTCCCCCAAGGTCTTCCCAAAGTCTCCCCATGTCCCCCTAGGTACTTTAAAGCCTATAAAAGTCTCCCAGGGTCCCCCAAAGTCCCCCTGGTCCCCCAAAGTTCTTCCAAGGTCGCCCAAGCTCCCCCACAGTCCCCCAAGGTCCCCTAAAGTCCCCAAAGGTCCCCGAAAGTCCCCCAAGGTCCCCCAAAGTCCTTCCAAGGTCCTCCAAGGTCCCACAATTTCCCCCTACGTCCCCCAACGTCTCCCAAGGTCCCCCAACGTCCAACAAGGTCCCCCAAGGTCCCCAATGTCCCTCCAAGACCCTCCAAAGTCCCCCCAAATCCCTCCAAGGCCCCCCAAAGTCCCCCAAGGTCTTCCCAAAGTCTCCCCATGTCCCCCTAGGTACTTTAAAGCCTCTAAAAGTCTCCCAGGATCCCCCATAGTCCCCCATGGTCCCCCAAAGTTCTTCCAAGGTCGCCCTAGGTCCCCCACAGTCCCCCGAGGTCCCCTAAAGTCCCCAAAGGTCCCCGAAAGTCCCCCAAGGTCCCCCAAAGTCCTTCCAAGGTCCTCCAAGGTCCCACAATTTCCCCCTACGTCCCCCAACGTCTCCCAAGGTCCCCCAACGTCCCACAAGGTCCCCCAAGGTCCCCAAAGTCCCTCCAAGGCCCTCCAATGTCCCCCCAAATCCCTCCAAGGCCCCCCAAAGTCCCCCAAGGTCTTCCCAAAGTCTCCCTATGTCCCCCTAGGTCCTGCAAAGCCTCTCAAAGTCTCCCAGGGTCCCCCAAAGTCCCCCATGGTCCCCCAAAGTTCTTCCAAGGTTGCCCTAGGTCCCCCACAGTCCCCCGAGATCCCCCAAAGTCCCCGAACATCCCCCAAAGTTCCCCCAAGGCCCCCCAAAATCCCTCAAGGTCCTCCCAAAGTCTCCCTAGGTCCCCCGAAGTCCCCCAAGGTCCCCCAAAGTCCCCAAAGATCCCTGGAGGTCCTCCAAAGTCCCCCGAGGTCACCCAAAGTCCTGAAAGGTACTCCAAATTACCCCCTAGGTCCCCTATAAAGTCCCCCAAGGTCCCCCAAAGTTCCAACGTTCCTCTAAGGTCCCCCAAAGTTCCCCAAGGTCCCCCAAAGCCCCCCAAGGTCCCCCTAAGGTCCCCAAAAGTCTCCCAACGTCCCCCGAGGCCCCCAAAAGTCCCAGAAGTACCCCAAAGTCTCCTGAAGTCCCCCAGAAACCCCCAAGGTCCTCAAAAAGTCCCCAAACGTCCCCCAAAGTCCCCCAAGGTCCCCTAAAGTCCCCAAAGGTCTACGAAAGACCCCCAAGGTCCCGCAAAGTCCTTCCAAGGTTCCCCACGGTCCCCCGAGGTCTGCCAAAGCCTCCCAAAGTCACGCACGCTCCACCAAGGTCCTCCAAAAGTTCCCGTAGGTCCTCCAAAAGTCCCCCAAGGTCCCCGACATTCTCCCAAAGTCCACCAATGTCCCCCGACGTCCCCGAAGGCTCTCCCAAAGGTCCGCAAAGTCCCAGAGGTAACCCAAAGTCTCCCCTAGGTCCCCCAACGTCTGCCAAGGTCCCACAAGGTCCCCCAAAGTCCCACAAGGTCCCCCAAAGCCTCCCAAAGTCCCCCAAAATCCACTGAGGTCCCCCAAAGTCCCCCGAGGTCCCCCAAATGCCTCCCACGTTCCCCCGAGGTCCCCCAAAGTATCCAAACGTCCCATAAAGTCTCCCAGAATCCCCCAAGGCCCCCCAAAGTCCCACAAGGTCCCCCAAAGTTTCCTTGGGTCCCCCAGGAACCCCCAAGGTCCTCCAAAAGTCCCCCAAGGTCCCCCAAAGTCCTTCCAAGGTCCCCCAAGGTTCGCATATGTCCCCCGAGGTCCCCCAAAGTCTCCCGAGGTCCCATAAAGTCCCCCAAAGTCTCCTGAGGCCCCCAGAAGTCCCCCAAGATCCTCCAAGGGTTCCCCAAGCTCTCCCATGGTCTCCAAAGGTTTTTCCAAGGTCCCCCACGATCCCCCGAGGTCCCCCAAAGTCTCCCGAGGTCCCCAAAGTCCCCTAAAGTCCCCTAATGTCCCCTAAAGTCCCCCAAGGTCTTCCACAAGTCCCCCGAAGTCTCCTGAAGTCCCCCAGGAACCCCCAAGGTCCTCCAAAAGTCCCCAAACGTTCCCCAAAGTCCTTTGAAGTCCCCCAAGGTCCCCTAAAGTCCCCAAAGGTCTCCGAAAGACCCCAAAGGTCCCCCAAAGTCCTTCCAAGGTCCCCCAAGGTCCCCAACGGTCCCCCGAGGTCCGCCAAAGCCTCCCAAAGTCGCGCAAGCTCCACCAAAGTCCTCCAAAGGTCCTCCAAGGTCCCCCAAAAGTCCCCCAAGGTCCTCCAAAGTCCCCCTAGGTCCTCCAAAAGTCCCCCAAGGTCACTGACATTCTCCCAAGGTCCCCCAATGTCCCCCGACGTCCCCGAAGGCTCTCCCAAAGGTCTGCAAAGTCCCAGAGGTAACCCAAAGTCTCCCCTAGGTCCCCCAACGTCTGCCAAGGTCCCCCAATGTCCCCCAAAGTCCCACAAGGTCCCCAAAGCCTCCCAAAGTCCCCAAAAATCCCCTGAGGTCCCCCAAAGTCCCCCGAGGTCCCCCAAATGCCTCCCACTGTCTCCCGAGGTCCCCCAAAGTATCCAAACGTCCCCAAAAGTCTCCCAACATCCCCCAAGGCCCCCCAAAGTCCCACAAGGTCCCCCAAAGTCCCCCGAGGTCCCCCAACGTCCCGCACGTTCCCCCAACGTCCTCCAATAGTCCCCCAAGGTCCCCTACGGTCCCTAAAGTCCCCCAAGCTCCCCCAAAGTCCCCCAAAGTCACCCAACACCCCCAAAAGTCCCCTAAGTCCCCCCAAAGTCCCCCCAAGGTCCTCCCAATGTCTCCTTAGGTCCCCCAAAGCCTCTCAATGTCTCCCAGGGTCCCCCAAAGTCCCCCATGGTCCCCCAAAGTTCTTCCAAGGTCCCCCAAGGTCCCCCACAGTACCCCGAGATCCCCCAAAGTCTCCCGAGGTCCCCCGAAGTCCCCTAAAGTCCCACACGTCCCCTAAAGTCTCCCAAGGTTTCCAAAAGTCCAATAAGGTCCCCAAGGTAACCCAAAGTCCCCCAACGTCCCCAAAAGTCCCCGGAGGTCCCCGGAGGTCCCCGGAGGTCCCCGGAGGTCCCCCAACGTCTTCCAAGCTCCCCCAAAGTCCTCCAACAGTCCCCCAAGTTCCCTAAAGTCCCCAAAGGTCCCCGAAAGTCCCGCAAGGTCCCCCAAAGTCCCCAAAGGTCCCCGAAAGTCCCCCAAGGTCCCCAAAGTCCTTCCAAGGTCCTCCAAGGTCCCACAATTTCCCCCTAGGTCCCCCAACGTCTCCCACGGTCCCCCAACGTCCCATAAGGGCCCCCAAGGTCCCCAAAGTCCCTCCAAGGCCCCCTAAAGTCCCCCAAGGTCTTTCCAAAGTCTCCCTATGTCCCCCTAGGTCCTGCAAAGCCTCTCGCAGTCTCCCAGGGTCCCCCACAGTCCCCTGAGGTCCCCCAAAGTCCCCCAACACCCCCCAAAGTTTCCCCAAGGCCCCCCAAAGTCCCTTAAGGTCTTCCCAAAGTCTCCCTAGGTCCCCCAAAGTCACCCAAGGTCCTCCAAATTACCCCCAAGGTCCCCTATAAAGTCCCCCAAGGTCCCCTAAAGTTCCAACGTTCCTCTAAGGTCCCCCAAAGTCCCCAAAGGTCTCCCAAAGTCTCCCAAGATCCCCCAATGTCCCCCGAGGTCCCCCAAAGCCCCCCAAGGTCCCCCAAAGGTCCCCAAAAGTCTCCCAACGTCCCCCAAGGCCCCCCAAAGTCCCACAAGGTCCCCCAAAGTCTCCTTAGCTCCCCCAGATACCCCTTAGGTCCTCCAAAAGTCCCCAAAGGTCCCCGAAAGTCCCCCAAGGTTCCCCAAAGTCCTTCCAAGGTCCCCCAAGGTCCCCCAATGTCCCCCTAGGTCCCCGAACGTCTCCCAAAGTCCCCCAACGTCCTCCAAGGTCTCCCAATGTCCACGAAGATCCCTCAAAGTCCCACAAGGTCCCCCAAGGTCCCCAAAGTCCCTCCAAGGCCCCCAAAAGTCCCACAAGTCCCCCAAAGTCTCCTGAAGTCCCGCAAAAACCCCCACGGTCCTCAAAAAGTCCCCAAACGTCCCCCAAAGTCCCCCAAGGTCCCCTAAAGTCCCCAAAGGTCTCTGAAAGACTCCCAAGGTCCCCCAAAGTCCTTCCAAGGTTCCCCACGGTCCCCCGAGGTCCGCCAAAGCCTCCCAAAGTCACGCACGCTCCACCAAGGTCCTCCAAAAGTTCCCCTAGGTCCTCCAAAAGTCCCCCAAGGTCCCCGACATTCTCCCAAGGTCCACCAATGTCCCCAGACGTCCCCGAAGGCTCTCCCAAAGGTCCGCAAAGTCCCAGAGGTAACCCAAAGTCTCCCTTAGGTCCCCCAACGTCTGCCAAGGTCCCCCAAGGTCCCCCAAAGTCCCACAAGGTCCCCCAAAGCCTCCCAAAGTCCCCCAAAATCCACTGAGGTCCCCCAAAGTCCCCCGAGGTCCCCCAAATGCCTCCCACGGTCCCCCGAGGTCCCCCAAAGTATCCAAACATCCCATAAAGTCTCCCAACATCCCCCAAGGCCCCCCAAAGTCCCACAAGGTCCCCCAAAGTCCCCCGAGGTCCCCCAAGGTCCCCTACGGTCCCTAAAGTCCCCCAAGGTCCCCCAAAGTCACCCAAAGTCACCCAACACCCCCAAAAGCCCCCCAAGACCCCCCAAAGTCCGCCCAAGGTCCTCCCAATGTCTCCTTAGGTCCCCCAAAGCCTCTCAATGTATCCCAGAGTCCCCCAAAGTCCCCCATGGTCCCCCAAAGTTCTTCCAAGGTCCCCCAAGGTCCCCCACAGTACCCCGAGATCCCCCAAAGTCTCCCGAGGTCCCCCAAAGTCCCCTAAAGTCCCATACGTCCCCTAAAGTCTCCCAAGGTTTCCAAAAGTCCAATAAGGTCCCCAAGGTAACCCAAAGTCCCCCAACATCCCCAAAAGTCCCCGGAGGTCCCCGGAGGTCCCCCAACGTCCTCCAAGCTCCCCCAAAGTCCTCCAACAGTCCCCCAAGTTCCCCTAAATTCCCCAAAGGTCCCCGAAAGTCCCACAAGGTCCCCCAAAGTCCCCAAAGGTCCCCAAAAGTCCCCCAAGGTCCCCCAAAGTCCTTCCAAGGTCCTCCAAGGTCCCACAATTTCCCCCTAGGTCCCCCAACGTCTCCCAAAGTCCCCCAACGTCCCATAAGGGCCCCCAAGGTCCCCAAAGTCCCTCCAAGGCCCCCTAAAGTCCCCCAAGGTTTTTCCAAAGTCTCCCTATGTCCCCCTAGGTCCTGCAAAGCCTCTCAAAGTCTCCCAGGGTCCCCCAAAGTCCCCCATGGTCCCCCAAAGTTCTTCCAAGGTCGCCCTAGGTCCCCCACAGTCCCCCGAGGTCCCCCAAAGACCCCAAACACCCCCCAAAGTTCCCCCAAGGCCCCCCAAAGTCCCTCAAGGTCCTCCCAAAGTCTCCCTAGGTCCCCCGAAGTCCCCCAAGGTCCCCCAAAGTCCCCAAAGGTCCCAGAAAGTCCCCCAAGGTCCCCCAAAGTCCTTCCAAGGTCCTCCAAGGTCCCACAATCTCCCCCTAGGTCCCCCAACGTCTCCCAAGGTCCCCCAAGGTCCCCAAAGTCCCTCCAAGGCCCCCTAAAGTCCCCCAAGGTCCCCCAAAGTCCCCCAAGATCCCTGGAGGTACTCCAAAGTCCCCCGAGGTCCCCCAAAGTCCTGAAAGGTCCTCCAAATTACCCCCTAGGTCCCCTATAAAGTCCCCCAAGGTCCCCCAAAGTTCCAACGTTCCTCTAAGGTCCCCCAAAGTCCCCCAAGGTCTCCCAAAGTCTCCCAAGATCCCCCAAATTCCCCCGAGGTCCCCCAAAGCCCCCCAAGGTCCCCCAAAGGTCCCCCAAAGTCTCCCAACGTCCCCCAAAGCCCCCAAAAGTCCCACAAATCCCCCAAAGTCTCCTGAAGTCCCCCAGAAACCCCCAAGGTCCTCAAAAAGTCCCCAAACGTCCCCCAAAGTCCCCCAAGGTCCCCTAAAGTCCCCAAAGGTCTCCGAAAGACTCTCAATGTCTCCCAGAGTCCCCCAAAGTCCCCCATGGTTCCCCAAAGTTCTTCCAAGGTCCCCCAAGGTCTCCCACAGTACCCCGAGGTCCCCCAAAGTCTCCCGAGGTCCCCCAAAGTCCCCTAAAGTCCCCAACGTCCCCTAAAGTCTCCCAAGATTTCCAAAAGTCCAATAAGGTCCTCAAGGTCTTCCAAAGTCCCCCAAGGTCCCCAAAAGACCCCGGAGGTCCCCCAACGTCCTCCAACAGTCCCCCAAGGTCCCCTAAAGTCCCCAAAGGTCCCCGAAAGTCCCCCAAGGTCCCCCAAAGTCCTTCCAAGGTCCTCCAAGGTCCCACAAGTTCCCCCTACGTCCCCCAACGTCTCCCAAGGTCCCCCAACGTCCCACAAGGTCCCCCAAGAACCCCAAAGTCCCTCCAAGGCCCTCCAAAGTCCCCCCAAATCCCTCCAAGGCCCCCCAAAGTCCCCGAAGGTCTTCCCAAAGTCTCCCTATGTCCCCCTAGGTCCTGCAAAGCCTCTCAAAGTCTCCCAGGGTCCCCCAAAGTCCCCCAAGTTCCTCCAAGGGTCCCCCAAGGTCCCCCAAAGTCTCCCGAGTTCCCCAAAGTCCCCTTAAGTCCCCTAATGTCCCCTAAAGTCCCCAAAGGTCTTCCAAAAGTCCCCCAAGGTCCTCCAAACGTCCCCAAATGTTCCCCCAAGCCTCCCAAGGTCCCCCAAGGTCCCCCAACAGTCCCCTAAGGTCCTCCAACAGTCCCCATAGGTCCTCCCACGGTCCCCCGAGGTCCCCCAAAGCCTCCAAAAGGTCCCCCAAGGTCCCCCAACGTCCCCCAAAGTCCACAAAGTTCCCCCTAAGTTCCTAAGGTTCCCCAAGGTCCCCCAAAGTCCCACAATGTCCCCCAAAGCATCCCAAAGTCCCCCAAAGTCCCCCGAGGTCCCCCAAGTCCCCCGAGGTCCCCAAAAGCCTCCCACGGTCCCCCGAGGTCCCTCAATGTATCCCAACGTCCCCCAAGGCCCCCCAAAGTCCCAAAAGGTCCCCCAAAGTCTCCTGAGGTCCCCCAGAAACCCCCAAGGTCCTCCAAAAGTCCCCCAAGACCCTGCAAAGTCCCCCGAGGTCTCCCAAGGTCCCCCAAAGTCCTTCCAATGTCCCACAATGTCCCCCGAGGTCCCCCAAAGTCTCCCGAGGTCCCCCAAAGTCCCCGAAGTCTCCTGAGAACCCCCAAAGTCCCCCAAGGTCCTCCAAGGGTCCCCCAAGGTCTCCCATGGTCTCCAAAAGTTTTTCCAAGATCCCCCAGGGTCCCCCACAGACCCCCCGGTCCCCCAAAGGCTCCCGAGGTCCCCAAAATCCCCTAAAGTCCTCTAATGTCCCCTAAAGTCCCCCAAGGTCTTCCAAAAGTCCCCCTAGGTCCTCCAAAGGTCCCCAAAGGTTCCCCAAAGCCTCCCAAGGTCCCCCAAGGTCCCCCAACAGTCCCCTAAGGTACTCCAACAGTCCCCCTAGGTCCTCCCAGGGTCCCCCGAGGTCCCCTAAAGCCTCTCAAAGTCCCCCACGCTCCCCCGAGGTCCTCCAAAGGTCCCCAAAGGTCCCCCAACGTCCCCCAAAGTCCACAAAGTTCCCCCAAAGTTCCAAAGGTTCCCCAAGGTCCCCCAAAGTCCCACAATCTTCCCCAAAGCGTCCCAAAGTCCCCCAAAGTCCCCCGAGGTCCCCAAAAGTCCCCCGATGTCCCCCAAAGCCTCCCACGGTCCCCCGAAGTCCCCCAAAGTATCCCAACGTCCCCCAAGGCCCCTCAAAGTCCAAAAAAGGTCCCCCAAAGTCTCCTGAGTTCCCCAAGAAACCCCAAGGTCCTCCAAAAGTCCCCCAAGACACCGCAAAGTCCCCCGAGGTCTCCAAAGGTCCCCCTAAGTCCTTCAAATGTCCCCCAATGTCCCCCAATGTCCCCCGAGGTCCCCCAAAGTCTCCCGAGGTCCCCCAAAGTCCCCAAAGTCTCCTGAGGCCCCCCAAAGTCCCCCAAGGTCCTCCAAGGGTCCCCCAAGGTCTCCCATGGTCTCCAAAAGTTTTTCCAAGATCCCCCAGGGTCCCCCACAGACCCCCCGGTCCCCCAAAGTCTCCCGAGGTCCACAAAGTCCCCTAAAGTCCTCTAATGTCCCTTAAAGTCCCCCAAGGTCTTCCAAAAGTCCCCCTAGGTCCTCCAAACGTCCCCAAAGGTTCCCCAAAGCCTCCCAAGGTCCCCCAAGGTCCCCCTACAGTCCCAAAAGGTCCTCCAACAGTCCCCCTAGGTCCTCCCACGGTCCCCCGAGGTCCCCTAAAGCCTCCCAAAGTCCCCCACGCTCCCCCAAGGTCCTCCAAAGGTCCCCAAAGATCCCCCAACGTCCCCCAAAGTCCACAAAGTTCCCCCAAAGTTCCAAAGGTTCAAGGTCCCCCAAAGTCCCACAATGTCCCCCAAAGCGTCCCAAAGTCCCCCAACGTCCCCCGAGGTCCCCCAAAGTCCCCCGAGGTCCCCAAAAGCTTCCCAAAGTCCCCCAAAGTCCCCCAAAGTATCCCAACGTCCCCCAAAACCCCTCATAGTCCCAAAAGGTCCCCCAAAGTCTCCTGAGTTCCCCCAGAAACCCCCAAGGTCCTCCAAAAGTCCCCCAAGACCCCGCAAAGTCCCCCGAGGTCTCCCAAGGTCCCCCAAAGTCCTTCCAATGTCCCCAAGGTCCCCCAATGTCCCCCGAGGTCCCCCAAAGTCTCCCGAGGTCCCCCAAAGTCCCCGAAGTCTCCTGAGGCCCCCCAAAGTCCCCCAAGGTCCTCCAAGGGTCCCCCAAGATCTCCCATGGTCTCCAAAAGTTTTTCCAAAATCCCCCAGGGTCCCCCACAGACCCCCCGGTCCCCCAAAGTCTCCCGAGGTCCACAAAGTCCCCTAAAGTCCTCTAATGTCCCCTAAAGTCCCCCAAGGTCTTCCAAAAGTCCCTCTAGGTCCTCCAAACGTCCCCAAAGGTTCCCCAAAGCCTCCCAAAGTCCCCCAACAGTCCCCTAAGGTACTCCAACAGTCCCCCTAGGTCCTCCCACGGTCCCCCGAGGTCACCCAAAGCCTCCCAAAGTCCCCCACGCTCCCCCAAGGTCTTCCAGAGGTCCCCCAAGGTCCCCCAACGTCCCCAAAGGTTCCCCAAAGCCTACCACGTTCCCCCAAGGACCTCCAACAGTCCCACAAGGACCTCCCACGGTCCCCCGAGGTCCCCCAAAGTATCCCAGTCCCCCACGCTCCCCCAAGGTCCTCCAAAGGTCCCCCACGGTACCCCAACGTCCCCCAAAGTCCCCAAAGTTCCCCAAAAGTTCCAAAGATTCCCCAAGGTCCCCCAAAGTCCCACAAGGTCCCCCAAAGACTCCCAAAGTCCCCCACAGTCCCCCGAGGTCCCCCAAAGTCCCCCGAGGTCACCCAAAGCCTCCCATAGTCCCCCGAGGTCCCCCAAAGTATCCCAACGTCCCCCAAGGCCCCCCAAAGTCCCAGCAGGTCCCCCAAAGTCTCCTGAGGTCCCCCAGAAAACCCCAAGGTCCTCCAAAAGTCCCCCAAGGTCCCCGAAAGTCCCCCGAGGTCCCCCAAGGTCCCCTAAAGTCCCAAAGGTCTCCGAAAAACCCCCAAGGTCCCCCAAAGTCCTTCCAAGGTCCCCCAAGGTCCCCCTATGTCCCCCGAGGTCCCCCAAAGTCTCCCGAGGTCCCCCTGGGTCCCCGAAGTCCCTCGAGGTCCCCCAAAGTCCCCCAACACCCCCCAAAGTCTCCCTAGGTCCCCCAAAGTTCCCCAAGGTCTCCCAAAGTCCCCCAAGGTCCCTGGAGGTCCTCCAAAGTCCCCCGAGGTCCCCCAAAGTCCTCAAAGGTCCTCCAAATTACCCCCAAGGTCCCCTATAAAGTACCCCAAGGTCCCCCAAAGTTCCAACGTTCCTCTAAGGTCCCCCAAAGTCCCACAAGGTCTCCCAAAGTCTCCTAAGATCCCCCAATGTCCCCCGAGGTCCCCCAAAGTTCCCCAAGGTCTCCCAAAGTCCCCCAAGGTCCCTGGAGGTCCTCCAAAGTCCCCCGAGGTCCCCCAAAGTCCTCAAAGGTCCTCCAAATTACCCCCAAGGTCCCCTATAAAGTACCCCAAGGTCCCCCAAAGTTCCAACGTTCCTCTAAGGTCCCCCAAAGTCCCACAAGGTCTCCCAAAGTCTCCTAAGATCCCCCAATGTCCCCCGAGGTCCCCCAAAGCCCCCCAAGGTCTCCCAAAGGTCCCCAAAAGTCTCCCAGCGTCCCCCAAGGCCCCCCAAAGTCCCACAAGGTCCCCCAAAGTCTCCTTAGGTCCCCCAGATACCCCTAAGGTCCTCCAAAAGTCCCCAAAGGTCCCCGAAAGTCCTCCAAGGTTCCCCAAAGTCCTTCCAAGGTCCCCTAAGGTCCCCCAATGTCCCCCTAGGTCCCCGAACGTCTCCCAAGGTCCCCCAACGTCCTCCAAGGTCTCCCAATGTCCACGAAGGTCCCTCAAAGTCCCACAAGGTCCCCCAAGGTCCCCAAAGTCCCTCCAAGGCCCCCAAAAGTCCCACAAGTACCCCAAAGTCTACTGAAGTCCCCCAGAAACCCCCAAGGTCCTCAAAAAGTCCCCAAACGTCCCCCAAAGTCCCCCAAGGTCCCCTAAAGTCCCCAAAGGTATCCGAAAGACCCCCAAGGTCCCCCAAAGTCCTTCCAAGGTTCCCCATGGTCCCCCGAGGTCCGCCAAAGCCTCCCAAAGTCACGCACGCTCCACCAAGGTCCTCCAAAAGTTCCCCTAGGTCCTCCAAAAGTCCCCCAAGGTCCCCGACATTCTCCCAAGGTCCACCAATGTCGCCCGACGTCCCCGAAGGCTCTCCCAAAGGTCCGCAAAGTCCCAGAGGTAACCCAAAGTCTCCCCTAGGTCCCCCAACGTCTGCCAAGGTCACCCAAGGTCCCCCAAAGTCCCACAAGGTCCCCCAAAGCCTCCCCCAAGGTACCCCAAAATCAACTGAGGTCCCCCAAAGTCCCCCGAGGTCCCCAAAATGCCTCCCACGGTCCCCCGAGGTCCCCCAAATTATCCAAACGTCCCATAAAGTCTCCCAAAATCGGCCAAGGCCCCCCAAAGTCACACAAGGTCCCACAAAGTCTCCTTAGGTCCCCCAGGAACCCCCAAGGTCCTCCAAAAGTCCCCCAAGGTCCCCCAAAGTCCCCCGAGGTCCCCCAACGTCCCGCACGCTCCCCCAAAGTCCTCCAACAGTCCCCCAACGTCCCCTACGGTCCCGAAAGTCCCCCGAGGTCCCCCAAAGTCCCCCAAAGTCCCCAAACACCCCCGAAAGTCCCCCAAGGTTCCCCAAAGTCCCCCCAAGGTCCTCCCATGGTCTCCCTAGGTCCCCCAAAAGCCTCTCAATGTCTCCCAGAGTCCCCCAAAGTCCCCCATGGTCCCCCAAAGTTCTTCCTAGGTCCCCCAAGGTCCTCCAAAGAACCCCGAGGTCCCCCAAAGTCTCCCGAGGTCCCCCAAAGTCCCGTAAAGCCCCCAACGTCCCCTAAAGTCTCCCAAGGTTTCCAAAAGTCCAATAAGGTCCCCCAAGGACCCCCAAAGTCCCACAAGGTTCCCCAAAGTCCCACAAGGTCACCCAACCTCGCAGAAGTCCCCAAGGTCCCCCAAGGTCCCCAAAGTTCCCCCAAAGTCCCCCAAGGTCCCCCAAAGTCTCCCGAGGTCCCCTGAAGTCCCCCAAAGTCTCCTGAGGCCCCCCAAAGTCCCCCAAGGTCCTCCAAGGGTCCCCCAAGGTCTCCCATGGTCCCCAAAAGTTTTTCCAAGGTCCCCCACAGTCCCCCGAGGTCCCCCAAAGTCTCCCGAGGTCCCCCAAAGTCCCCTAAAGCCCCCAACGTCCCCTAAATTCTCCCATGGTTTCCAAAAGTCCGATAAGGTCCCCAAGGTCAACCAAAGTCCCCCAAGGTCCCCAAATGGTCCCCCAAGGACCCCCAAAGTCCCCCGAGGTTCCCAAAAGTCCCACAAGGTCACCCTACCTCAGAGAAGTCCCCCGAGGTCTCCGAAGGTCCCCCAAAGTTCCCCCAAGGCCCCCCAAAGTCCCACAAGGTCCCCCAAAATCCCCCGAGGCCCCCAAAGGTCCCCTACAGTCCCCAAAGGTATCCGAAAGTCCCCCAAGGTCCCCCAAAGTCCTTCCAAGGTCCCCCAAGGTCCCCACATGTCCCCCGTTGTCCCCCAAAGTCTCCCGAGGTCCCCTAAAGTCCCCCAAAGTCTCCTGAGGCCCCAAAAAGTCCCCCAAGATCCTCCAGGGGTTCCCCAAGGTCTCCCATGGTTCCCAAAAGTTTTTCCAAGGTCCCCCACGGTCCCCCGAGGTCCCCCAAAGTCTCCCGAGGTCCCCAAAGTCCCCTAAAGTCCCCTAATGTCCCCTAAAGTCCCCCAAGGTCTTCCAAAAGTCCCCGAAGGTCCTCCAAACGTCCCCAAATGTTCCCCAAAGCCTCCCAAGGTCCCCCAAGGTCCCCCAACAGTCCTCTAAGGTCCTCCAACAGTCCCCCTAGGTCCTCCCACAGTCCCCCGAGGTCCCCTAAAGCCTCCCAAAGTCCCCCACGTTCCCCCGAGGTCCTCCAAAGGTCCCCAAAGGTCCCCCAACGTCCCCCAAAGTCCACAAAGTTCCCCCAAAGTTCCAAAGGTTCCTCAAGGTCCCCCAAAGTCCCACAATGTCCCCCAAAGCGTCCCAAAGTCCCCCAAAGTCCAATGAGGTCCCCCAAAGTCCCCCGAGGTCCCCAAAAGCCTCCCACGGTCCCCCGAGGTCCCCCAAAGTACCCGAGGTCTCCTGAGGCCCCCCAAAGTCCCCCAAGGTCCTCCAAGGGTCCCCCAAGGTCTCCCATGGTCTCCAAAAGTTTTTCCAAGATCCCCCAGGGTCCCCCACATACGGTCCCCCAAAGTCTCCCGAGGTCCACAAAGTCCCCTAAAGTCCTCTAATGTCCCCTTAAGTCCCCCAAGGTCTTCCAAAAGTCCCACTAGGTCCTCCAAACGTCCCCAAAGGTTCCCCAAAGCCTCCCAAGGTCCCGCAAGGTCCCCCAACAGTCCCCTAAGGTACTCCAAAAGTCCCCCTAGGTCCTCCCACGGTCCCCCGAGGTCCCCCAAAGCCTCCCAAAGTCCCCCACGCTCCCCCTAGGTTCTCCAAAGGTCCCCCAACGTCCCCAAAGGTTCCCCAAAGCCTACCAAGTTCCCCCAAGGACCTCCAACAGTCCCACAAGGTCCTCCCACGGTCCCCCGAGGTCCCCCAAAGCCTCCCAAATTCCCCCACGCTCCCCCTAGGTCCTCCAAAGGTCCCCCAAGGTCCCCCAACGTCCCCAAAGGTTCCCCAAAGCCTACCAAGCTCCCCCAAGGACCTCCAACAGTCCCACAAGGTCCTCCCACGGTCCCCCGAGGTCCCCCAAAGTATCCCAAAGTCCCCCACGCTCCCCCTAGGTCCTACAAAGGTCCCCCGAGGTCCCCCAAAGTCCCCCAAAGTCCCCAAACACCCCCGAAAGTCCCCCAAGGCCCCCCAAAGTCCCCCCAAGGTCCTCCCATGGTCTCCCTAGGTCCCCCAAAAGCCTCTCAATGTCTCCCAGAGTCCTCCAAAGTCCCCCATGGTCCCCCAAAGTTCTTCCAAGGTCTCCCACATAACCCCGAAGTGCCCCAAAGTCTCCCGAGGTCCCCCAAGGTCCCCTAAAGTCCCCAACGTCCCCTAAATTCCCCAATGTTCCCCCAAAGTTCCAAAGGTTCCCCAAGGTCCACCGAAGCCTCCAAAAGTCCCCCAAAGTCCCTTCAAGGCCCCCTAAAGTCTCCCTATGTTCCCCCTAGTACCCGCCTAGAATCTCAATGTCTACCCAGGGTCCCCCAAAGTCCCCCATGGTCCCCCAAAGTTCTTCCAAGGTCCCCCAAGGTCCCCCAGAGTACCCCGAGGTCCCCCAAAGTCTCCCGAGGTCCCCCAAAGTCCCCGAAAGCCCCCAACGTCCCCTAAAGTCTCCCAAGGTTTCCAAAAGTCCAATAAGGTCCCCCAAGGACCCCCAAAGTCCCACAAGGTTCCCCAAAGTCCCACAAGGTCACCCAACCTCGCAGAAGTCCCCAAGGTCCCCCAAGGTCCCCAAAGTTCCCCCAAAGTCCCCCAAGGTCCCCCAAAGTCTCCCGAGGTCCCCTGAAGTCCCCCAAAGTCTCCTGAGGCCCCCCAAAGTCCCCCAAGGTCCTCCAAGGGTCCCCCAAGGTCTCCCATGGTCCCCAAAAGTTTTTCCAAGGTCCCCCACAGTCCCCCGAGGTCCCCAAAAGTCTCCCGAGGTCCCCCAAAGTCCCCTAAAGCCCCCAACGTCCCCTAAATTCTCCCAAGGTTTCCAAAAGTCCGATAAGGTCCCCAAGGTCACCCAAAGTCCCCCAAGGTCCCCAAATGGTCCCCCAAGGACCCCCAAAGTCCCCCAAGGTTCCCAAAAGTCCCAAAAGGTCACCCTACCTCGCAGAAGTCCCCCGAGGTCTCAGAAGGTCCCCCAAAGCTCCCCCAAGGCCCCCCAAAGTCCCACAAGGTCCCCCAAAATCCCCCGAGGCCCCCAAAGGTCCCCTACAGTCCCCAAAGGTATCCGAAAGTCCCCCAAGGTCCCCCAAAATCCTTCCAAGGTCCCCCAAGGTCCCCACAATTCCCCCGAGGTCCCCCAAAGTCTCCCGAGGTCCCCTAAAGTCCCCCAAAGTCTCCTGAGGCCTCCAAAAGTCCCCCAAGATCCTCCAAGGGTTCCCCAAGGTCTCCCATGGTCCCCAAAAGTTTTTCCAAGGTCCCCCACGGTCCCCCGAGGTCCCCCAAAGTCTCCCGAGGTCCACAAAGTCCCCTAAAGTCCCCTAATGTCCCCTAAAGTCCCCCAAGGTCTTCCAAAAGTCCCCCAAGGTCCTCCAAACGTCCCCAAATGTTCCCCAAAGCCTCCCAAGGTCCCCCAAGGTCCCCCAACAGTCCCCTAAGGTCCTCCAACAGTCCCCCTAGGTCCTCCCACAGTCCCCCGAGGTCCCCTAAAGCCTCCCAAAGTCCCCCACGTTCCCCCGAGGTCCTCCAAAGGTCCCCAAAGGTCCCCCAACGTCCCCCAAAGTCCACAAAGTTCCCCCAAAGTTCCAAAGGTTCCCCAAGGTCCCCCAAAGTCCCACAATGTCCACCAAAGCGTCCCAAAGTCCCCCAAAGTCCAACGAGGTCCCCCAAAGTCCCCCGAGGTCCCCAAAAGCCTCCCATGGTCCCCCGAGGTCCCCCAAAGTCCCCGAGGTCTCCTGAGGCCCCCCAAAGTCCCCCAAGGTCCTCCAAGGGTCCCCCAAGGTCTCCCATGGTCTCCAAAAGTTTTTCCAAGATCCCCCAGGGTCCCCCACATACGGTCCCCCAAAGTCTCCCGAGGTCCACAAAGTCCCCTAAAGTCCTCTAATGTCCCCTTAAGTCCCCCAAGGTCTTCCAAAAGTCCCCTTAGGTCCTCCCACGGTCCCCCGAGGTCCCCCAAAGCCTCCCAAAGTCCCCCACGCTCCCCCTAGGTCCTCCAAAGGTCCCCCAACGTCCCCAAAGGTTCCCCAAAGCCTACCACGTTCCCCCAAGGACCTCCAACAGTCCCACAAGGTCCTCCCACGGTCCCCCGAGGTCCCCCAAAGCCTCCCAAATTCCCCCACGCTCCCCCTAGGTCCTCCAAAGGTCCCCCAAGGTCCCCCAACGTCCCCAAAGGTTCCCCAAAGCCTACCAAGCTCCCCCAAGGACCTCCAACAGTCCCACTAGGTCCTCCCACGGTCCCCCGAGGTCCCCCAAAGTATCCCAAACCCCCACGCTCCCCCAAGGTCCTCCAAAGGTCCCCCAAGGTACCCCAACATCCCCCAAAGTCCCCAAAGTTCCCAAAAAGTTCTAAAGGTTCCCCAAGGTCCCCCAAAGTCCCACAAGGTCCCCCAAAGACTCCCAAAGTCCCCCGTAGTCCCCCGAGGTCCCCCAAAGTCCCCCGAGGTCCCCCAAAGTCCCCCGAGGTCCCCAAAAGCCTCCCACGGTCCCCCAAAGTCCCCCAAAGTATCCTAACGTCCCCCAAGACCCCTCAAAGTCCCAAAAGGTCCGCCAAAGTCTCCTGAGTTCCCCCAGACACCCCCAAGGTCCTCCAAAAGTCCCCCAAGACCCCGCAAAGTCCCCCGAGGTCTCCCAAGGTCCCCCAAAGTCCTTCCAATGTGCCCCAAGGTCCCCCAATGTCCCCCGAGGTCCCCCAAAAACTCCCGAGGTCCCCCAAAGTCCCCAAAGTCTCCTGAGGCCCCCCAAAGTCCCCCAAGGTCCTCCAAGGGTCCCCCAAGGTCTCCCATGGTCTCCAAAAGTTTTTCCAAGATCCCCCAGGGTCCCCAACAAACCCCCTGGTCCCCCAAAGTCTCCCGAGGTCCACAAAGTCCCCTAAAGTCCTCTAATGTCCCCTAAAGTCCCCCAAGGTCTTCCAAAAGTCCCCCTAGGTCCTCCAAGGTCCCCCAAAAGTCCCCCAAGGTCCTCCAAAGTCCCCCTAGGTCCTACAAAGGTCCCTGACATTCTCCCAAGGTCCCCCAATGTCCCCCCACGTCCCCGAAGGCTCTCCCAAAGGTCTGCAAAGTCCCAGAGGTAACCCAAAGTCTCCCCTAGGTCCCCCAACGTCTGCCAAGGTCCCCCAAGGTCCCCGAAAGTCCCACAAGGTCCCCAAAGCCTCCCAAAGTCCCCAAAAATCCCCTGAGGTCCCCCAAAGTCCCCCGAGGTCCCCCAAAGCACCCCATAGTCCCCCAAAGGTCCCCAAAAGTCTCCCAACGTCCCCCATGGCCCCCCAAAGTCCCAAAAGGTCCCCCAAAGTCTCCTTAGGTCCCCCAGGAACCCCCAAGGTCCTCCAAAAGTTCCCCAAGGTCCCCCAAAGTCCCCCGAGGTCCCCCAACGTCCCGCACGCTCCCCCAAAGACTTCCAACAGTCCCCCAACGTCCCCTACGGTCCCGAAAGTCCCCCGAGTTCCCCCAAAGTCCCCCAAAGTCCCCCAACACCCCCGAAAGACCCCCAAGGCCCCCCAAAGTCCCCCCAAGGTCCTCCCAAAGTCTCCCTAGGTCCCCCAAAAGCCTATCAATGTCTCCCAGAGTCCCCCAAAGTCCCCCATGGTCCCCCAAAGTCCTTCCAAGGTCCTCCAAGGTCCCACAATTTCCCCCTACGTCCCCCAACGTCTCCCCAGGTCCCCCAACGTCTCACAAGGTCCCCCAAGGTCCCCAAAGTCCCTCCAAGGCCCTCCAAAGTCCCCCCAAATCCCTCCAAGTCCCCCCAAAGTCCCCCAAGGTCTTCCCAAAGTCTCCCTATGTCCCCATAGGTCCTTTAGAGCCTCTAAAAGTCTCTCAGGGTCCCCCAAAGTCCTCCATGGTCCCCCAAAGTTCTCCCAAGGTCCCCCAACGTCCTCCAAGGTCTCCCAATGTCCTCCAAGGTCCCCCAAAGTCCCACAAGGTCCCCCAAGGTCCCCAAAGGCCCACCAAAGTCCCGCAAGGTCTTCCCAAAGTCCCCCTATGTCCCCCTAGGTCCCCCAAAGCGTCTCAAAGTCTCCCTGGGTCCCCCAAAGTCACCCAGGGTTCCCAAAAGTTTTTCCAAGGTCCCCCACAGTCCCCAGAGTTCCCCCAATGTCTCCCGAGGTCCCCAAAGTCCCCTAAAGTCCCCTAATGTCTACCCAAAGCCTCCCAAGGTCCCCCAAAGTCCCCTAAGGTCCTCCAACAGTCCCCCTAGGTCCTCCCACGGTCCCCCAAGGTCCCCCAAAGCCTCCCAAAGTCCCCCAGGCTCCCCCAAGGTCCTCCAAAGGTCACCAAAGGTACCCCACCATTCCCCAAAGTCCCCAAAGTTCCTGCAAAGTTCCAAAGGTCCCCCAAGGTCCCACCAGGTCCCCCAATGCCTCCCAAAGCCCCCTGAGGTCCCCAAAAGTCCCCCGAGGTCCCTCATAGCCTCCCACGGTTTTCCGAGGTCCCCCAAATTATCCCAACATCCCCCAAGGCCCCCCAAAGTCCCCCAAGGTTCTCCAAGGGTCCCCCAAGGTCTCCCACGGTCCCCAAAAAGTTTATTCAAGGTCCCCCAAGGTCCCCAACAGTCCCCCAAGGTCCCCCAAAGTCTCCCGAGGTCTCCAAAGTCCCCTAAAGTCCCCTAAAGTCCCCTAAAATCCCCAAAAGTTGCCCTTGGTCCTCCAAACGTCCCCAAAGGTTCCCCAAAGCCTACCAAGTTCCCAAAGGTCCCCCAACAGTCCCCTTAGGTCCTCCAATAGTCTCCCTAGGCCCTCCCACGGTCCCCCGAGGTCCCCCAACCCCTCCCAAAGTCCCCCATGCTCCCCCAAGGTCCTCCAAAGGTCCCCGAAGGTACCCCAACGTCCCCGAAAGTCCCCAATGTTCCCCCAAAGTTCCAAAGGTTCCCCAAGGTCCACCAAAGCCTCCAAAAGTCCTCCAAAGTCCCTTCAAGGCCCCCCAAAGTCTCCCTATGTCCCCCTAGGTCCCCCAAAAGCCTCTCAATGTCTACCCAGGGTCCCCCAAAGTCCCCCATGGTCCCCAAAAGTTCTTCCAAGGTCCCCCAAGGTCCCCCAGAGTACCCCGAGGTCCCCCAAAGTCCCCTAAAGCCCCCAACGTCCCCTAAAGTCTCCCGAAGTCCCCCAAAGTCCCCTAAAGCCCCCAACATCCCCTAAATTCTCCCAAGGTTTCCAAAAGTCCAATAAGGTCCCCAAGGTCACCCAAAGTCCCCCAAGGTCCCCAAATGGTCCCCCAAGGACCCCCAAAGTCTCCCAAGGTTCCCAAAAGTCCCACAAGGTCACCCTACCTCGCAGAAGTCCCCCGAGGTCTCCCAAGGTCCCCCAAAGTTACCCCAAGGCCCCCCAAAGTCCCACAAGGTCCCCCAAAATCCCCCGAGGTCCCCGAAGGTCCCCTACAGTCCCCAAAGGTATCCAAAAGTCCCCCAAGGTCCCCCAAAGTCCTTCCAAGGTCCCCCAAGGTCCCCCAATGTCCCCCAAAGTCTCCCGAGGTCCCCCAAAGTCCCCCATAGTCTCCTGAGGCCCCCAAAAGTCCCTCAAGGTCCTCCAAGGGTTCCCCAAGGTCTCCCATGGTCCCCAAAAGTTTTTCCAAGGTCCCACACGGTCCCCCGAGGTCCCCCAAAGTCTACCGAGGTCCCCAAAGTCCCCTAAAGTCCCCTAATGTCCCCTAATGTCCCCCACGATCTTCCAAAAGTCCCCCAAGGTCCCCCAACGTCCCCAAAGGTTCCCCAAAGCCTACCAAGTTTCCCCAAGGACCTCCAACAGTCCCACAAGGTCCTCCCACGGTCCCCCGAGGTCCCCCAAAGTATCCCAGTCCCCCAAGCTCCCCCAAGGTCCTCCAAAGGTCCTGCAAGGTACCCCAACATCCCCCAAAGTCCCCCGAAGTCACCCAAAGCCTCCCAGAGTCCCCCGAGGTCCCCCAAGGCCCCCCAAAGTCCCACCAGGTCCCCCAAAGTCTCCTGAGGTCCCCAAGAAAACCCCAAGGTCCTCCAAAAGTCCCCCAAGGTCCCCCAAAGTCCCCCGAGGTCCCCCAAGGTCCCCTAAAGTCCCAAAGGTCTCCGAAAGACCCCAAAGGTCCCCCAAAGTCGTTCCAAGGTCCCCCGAGGTCCCCCTATGTCCCCCGAGGTCCCCCAAAGTCTCCCAAGGTCCCCCAAATTCCCCAAAGTCCCTCGAGGTCCCCCAAAGTCCCCCAACACCCCCCAAAGTACCCCCAAGGTCCCTGGAGGTCCTCCAAAGTCCCCCGAGGTCCCCCAACGTCCTCAAAGGTTCCCCAAAGCCTACCAAGTTCCCCCAAGGACCTCCAACAGTCCCACAAGGTCCTCCCACAGTCCCCAGAGGTCCCCCAAAGTTTCCAATTCCCCGACGCTCCCCCAAGGTCCTCCAAAGGTACCCCAAGGTACCCCAACGTCCCCCAAAGTCCCCAAAGTTCCCCAAAAGTTTCAAAGCTTCCCCAGGGTCCCCCAGAGTCCCACAAGCTCCCCCAAAGCCTCCCAAAGTCCCCCACTGTCCCCTGAGGTCCCCCAAAGTCCCCGGAGGTCACCCAAAGCCTCCCACAGTCCCCCGAGATCCCCCAAAGTATCCCAAAGTCCCGCAAGGTCCCCCAAAGTCCCCCGAGGTCCCCCAAGGTCCCCTATAGTCCCAAAGGTCTCCGAAAGACCCCAAAGGTCCCCCAAAGTCCATCCAAGGTCCCCCAAGGTCCCCCTATGTCCCCCGAGGTCCCCCAAAGTCTCCTGAGGTCCCCCAAAGTCCCCGAAGTCCCTCGAGGTCCCCCAACGTCCCCCAACACCCCCCAAAGTTCCCCCAAGGCCCCCAAAAGTTCCTCAAGGTCCTCCCAAAGTCCCCCGAGGTCCCCCAAAGCACCCCAAGGTCCCCCAAAGGTCCCCAAAAGTCTCCCAACGTCCCCCATGGCCCCCCAAATCCCACAAGGTTCCCCAAAGTCTCCTTAGGTCCCCCAGATACCCCTAAGGTCCTCCAAAATTCCCCAAAGGTCCCCGAAAGTCCCCCAAGGTTCCCTAAAGTCCTTCCAAGGTCCCCTAAGGTCCCCCAATGTCCCCCTAGGTCCCCGAAGGTCTCCCAAGGTCCCCCAACATCCTCCAAGGTCTCCCAATGTCCACGAAGGTCCCTCAAAGTCCCACAAGGTCCCCAAAGTCCCTCCAAGGCCCCCAAAAGTCCCACAAGTCCCCCGAAGTCTCCTGAAGTCCCCCAGGAACCCCCAAGGTCCACCAAAAGTCCCCAAACGTTCCCCAAAGTCCTTTGAAGTCCCCCAAGGTCCCCTAAAGTCCCCAAAGGTCTCCGAAAGACCCCAAAGGTCCCCCAAAGTCCTTCCAAGGTCCCCCAAGGTCCCCAACGGTCCCCCGAGGTCCGCCAAAGCCTCCCAAAGTCGCGCAAGCTCCACCAAAGTCCTCCAAAGGTCCTCCAAGGTCCCCCAAAAGTCCCCCAAGGTCCTCCAAAGTCCCCCTAGGTCCTCCAAAAGTCCCCCAAGGTCCCTGACATTCTCCCAAGGTCCCCCAATGTCCCCCGACGTCCCCGAAGGCTCTCCCAAAGGTCTGCAAAGTCCCAGAGGTAACCCAAAGTCTCCCCTAGGTCCCCCAACGTCTGCCAAGGTCCCCCAATGTCCCCCAAAGTCCCACAAGGTCCCCAAAGCCTCCCAAAGTCCCCAAAAATCCCCTGAGGTCTCCCAAAGTCCCCCGAGGTCCCCCAAAAGCCTCCCATTGTCTCCCGAGGTCCCCCAAAGTATCCAAACGTCCCCAAAAGTCTCCCAACATCCCCCAAGGCCCCCCAAAGTCCCACAAGGTCCCCCAAAGTCCCCCGAGGTCCCCCAACGTCCCGCACGTTCCCCCAAAGTCCTCCAACAGTCCCCCAAGGTCCCCTACGGTCCCTAAAGTCCCCCAAGGTCCCCCAAAGTCCCCCAAAGTCACCCAACACCCCAAAGGTCCCCTAAGTCCCCCCAAAGTCCCCCCAAGGTCCTCCCAATGTCTCCTTAGGTCCCCCAAAGCCTCTCAATGTCTCCCAGGGTCCCCCAAAGTCCCCCATGGTCCCCCAAAGTTCTTCCAAGGTCCCCCAAGGTCCCCCAGAGTACCCCGAGATCCCCCAAAGTCTCCCGAGGTCCCCCAAAGTCCCCTAAAGTCCCACACGTCCCCTAAAGTCTCCCAAGGTTTCCAAAAGTCCAATAAGGTCCCCAAGGTAACCAAAAGTCCCCGGAGGTCCCCCAACGTCCTCCAAGCTCCCCCAAAGTCCTCCAACAGTCCCCCAAGTTCCCCTAAAGTCCCCAAAGGTCCCCGAAAGTCCCCCAAGGTCCCCCAAAGTAACCAAAGGTCCCCGAAAGTCCCCCAAGGTCCCCCAAAGTCCTTCCAAAGTCCTCCAAGGTCCCACAATTTCCCCCTAGGTCCCCCAACGTCTCCCAAGGTCCCCCAACGTCCCACAATGTCCCCAAAGTCCCTCCAAGGCCCCCTAAAGTCCCCCAAGGTCTTCCCAAAGTCTCCCTATGTCCCCCTAGGTCCTGCAAAGCCTCTCAAAGTCTCCCAGGGTCCCTCAAAGTCCCCCATGGTCCCCCAAAGTTCTTCCAAGGTCGCCCTAGTTCCCCCACAGTCCCCCGAGGTCCCCCAACGTCATCCAAGGTCTCCCAATGTCCTCCAAGGTCCCCCAAAGTCCCACAAGGTCCCCCAAGGTCCCCAAAGGCCCACCAAAGTCCCCCAAGGTCTTCCCAAAGTCCCCCTATGTCCCCCTAGGTCCCCCAAAGCGTCTCAAAGTCTCCCTGGGTCCCCCAAAGTCACCAATGGTTCCGAAAAGTTTTTCCAAGGTCCCCCAAGGTCCGCCACAGTCCCCCGAGTTCCCCCAATGTCTCCCGAGGTCCCCAAAGTCCCCTAAAGTCCCCAAATGTCTTCCCAAAGCCTCCCAAGGTCCTCCAAAAGTCCCCTAAGGTCCTCCAACAGTCCCCTTAGGTCCTCCCACGGTCCCCCGAGGTCCCCCAAAGCCTCCCAAAGTCCCCCACGCTCCCCCAAGGTCCTCCAAAGGTCCCCAAAGGTACCCCACCATTCCCCAAAGTCCCCAAAGTTCATGCAAAGCTCCAAAGGTTCCCCAAGGTCCCCCAAGGTCCCACAAGGTCCCCTAATGCCTCCCAAAGTCCCCCAAAGTCCCCTGAGGTCCCCCAAAGTCCCCCGAGATCCCCCAAATGCCTCCCACGGTTTTCCGAGCTCCCCCAAATTATCCCAACATCCCCCAAGGCCCCCCAAAGTCCCCCAAGGTTCTCCAAGGGTCCCCCAAGGTCTCCCACGGTCCCCAAAAAGTTTTTCCAAGGTCCCCCAAGGTCTCCAACAGTCCCCCGAGGTCCCCCAAAGTCTCCCGAGGTCCCTAAAGCCCCCTAAAGTCCCCTAACGTCCCCAAAAGTTCCCCTTGGTCCTCCAAACGTCCCCAAAGGTTCCCCAAAGCCTACCAAGTTCCCAAAGGTCCCCCAACAGTCCCCTTAGGTCCTCCAACAGTCTCCCTAGGCCCTCCCACGGTCCCCCAAGGTCCCCCAACCCCTCCAAAAGTCCCCCACGCTCCCCCAAGGTCCTCCGAAGGTCCCCGAAGGTACCCCAACGTCCCCGAAAGTCCCCAATGTTCCCCCAAAGTTCCAAAGGTTCCCCAAGGTCCACCAAAGCCTCCAAAAGTCCCCCAAAGTCCCTTCAAGGCCCCCCAAAGTCTCCCTATGTCCCCCAAGGTCCCCCAAAAGCCTCTCAATGTCTACCCATGGTTCCCAAAAGTTCTTCCAAGGTCCCCCAAGGTCCCCCAGAGTACCCCGAGGTCCACAAAAGTCTCCCGAGGTCCCCCAAAGTCCCCTAAAGCCCCCAACGTCCCCTAAAGTCTCCCAAGGTTTCCAAAAGTCCAATAAGGTCCCTAAGGTCACCAGAAGTCCCCCAAGGTCCCCAAATTGTCCCCCAAGGCCCCCCAAAGTCCCAAAAGGTTCCACAAAGTCCCAAAAGGTCACCCAACCTCGCAGAAGTCCCCCAAGGTCCCAAAAGGTCCCCAAAGTTCCCCCAAAGTCCCCCGAAGTCCCCCAAAGTCTCCCGAGGTCCCCTAAAGTCCCCCAAAGTCTCCTGAGGCCCCTCAAAGTCCCCCAAGGTCCTCCAAGGGTCCCCCAAGGTCTCCCATGGTCCCCAAAAATTTTTCCAAGGTCCCCCACAGTCCCCCGAGGACCCCCAAAGTCTCCCGAGGTTCCCAAAGTCCCCTAAAGTCCCCTAATGTCCCCTAAAGTCCCCCAAGGTCTTCCAAAAGTCCCCCAAGGTCCTCCAAACGTCCCCAAATGCTCCCCAAAGCCTCCCAAGGTCCCCCAACAGTCCCCTAAGGTCCTCCAATAGGCCCCCCAGGTCCTCCCACGGTCCCCCGAGGTCCCCTAAAGCCTCGCAAAGTCCCCCAGACTCCCCCGAGGTCTCCAAAGGTCCCCAAAGGTCCCCCAACGTCCCCCAAAGTCCACAAAGTTCCCCCAAAGTTCCAAAGGTTCCCCAAGGCCCCCCAAAGTCCCCCAATGTCCCCCGAGGTCCCCCAAAGTCTCCCGAGTTCCCCAAAGTCCCCGAAGTCTCCTGAGGCCCCCCAAAGTCCCCCAAGGTCCTCCAAGGGTCCCCCAAGGTCTCCCATGGTCTCCAAAAGTTTTTCCAAGATCCCCCAGGGTACCCCACAGAGCCCCCGGTCCCCCAAAGTCTCCCGAGGTCCACAAAGTCCCCTAAAGTCCTCTAATGTCCCCTAAAGTCCCCCAGGGTCTTCCAAAAGTCCCCCTAGGTCCTCCAAACGTCCCCAAAGGTTCCCCAAAGCCTCGCAAGGTCCCCCAAGGTCCCCCAACAGTCCCCTAAGGTCCTCCAACAGTCCCCCTAGGTCCTCCCACGGTCCCCCGAGGTCCCCTAAAGCCTCCCAAAGTCCCCCACACTCCCCCAAGGTCCTCCAAAGGTCCCCAAAGATCCCCCAACGTCCCCCAAAGTCGACAAAGTTCCCCCAAAGTGCCAAAGGTTTCCCAAGGTCCCCCAAAGTCCCACAATGTCCACCAAAGCGTCCCAAAGTCCTCCAAAGTCCCCCGAGGTCCCCCAAAGTCCCCCGAGGTCCCCAAAAGCCTCCCAAGGTCCCCCGAAGTCCCCCAAAGTATCCCAACGTCCCCCAAGGCCCCTCAAAGTCCCAAAAGGTCCCCCAAAGTCTCCTGAGTTCCCCCAGAAACCCCCAAGGTCCCCCAAAAGTCCCCCAAGACCCCGCAAGGTCCCCCAAGGTCTCCCAAGGTCCCCCAAAGTCCTTCCAATGTCCCCCAAGGTCCCCCAATGTCCCCCGAGGTCCCCCAAAGTCTCCCGAGGTCCCCCAAAGTCCCCGACGTCTCCTGAGGCCCCCCAAAGTCCCCAAAGGTCCTCCAAGGGTCCCCCAAGGTCACCCATGGTCTCCAAAAGTTTTTCCAAGATCCCCCAGGGTCCCCCACAGACCCCCGGTCCCCCAAAGTCTCCCGAGGTCCACAAAGTTCCCTAAAGTCCTCTAATGTCCCCTAAAGTCCCCCAAGGTCTTCCAAAAGTCCCTCTAGGTCCTCCAAATTTCCCCAAAGGTTCCCCAAAGCCTCCCAAGGTCCCCCAAGGTCCCCCAACAGTCCCCTAAGGTACTCCATAAGTCCCCCTAGGTCCTCCCACAGTCCCCCAAGGTCCCCCAAACCCTCCCAAAGTCCCCCACGCTCCCCCTAGGTCCTCCAAAGGTCCCCCAAGGTGCCCCAACGTCCCCAAAGGTTCCCCAAAGCCTACCAAGTTCCCCCAAGAACCTCCAACAGTCCCACAAGGTCCTCCCACGGTCCCCCGAGGTCCTCCAAAGTATCCCAGTCCCCAACGCTCCCCAAAGGTCCTCCAAAGGTCCCCCAAGGTACCCCAACATCCCCCAAAGTCCCCAAAGTTCCCAGAAAGTTCCAAAGTTCCCCAAGGTCCCCCAAAGTCCCACAAGGTCCCCCAAAGACTCCCAAAGTCCCCCACAGTCCCCCGAGGTCCCCCTAAGTCCCCCGAGGTCCCCCAAGGTCCCCTAAAGTCCCAAAGGTCTCCGAAAGACCCCCAAGGTCCCCCAAAATCCTTCCAAGGTCCCCCAAGGTCCCCCTATGTCCCCCGAGGTCCCCCAAAGTCTCCCAACGTCCCCCAAAGTCCCCGAAGTCCCTCGAGGTCCCCCAAAGTCCCCCAACACCCCCCAAAGTTCCCCCAAAGCCCCCAAAAGTTCCTCAAGGTCCTCCCAAAGTCCCCCGAGGTCCCCAAAGCACCTCAAGGTCCCCCAAAGGTCCCCAAAAGTCTCCCAACTTCCCCCATGGACCCCCAGAGTCCCACAACGTCCCCCAAAGTCTCCTTAGGTCCCCCAGATACCCCTAAGGTCGTCCAAAAGTTCCCAAAGGTCCCCGAAAGTCCCCCAAGGTTCCCTAAAGTCCTTCCAAGGTCCCCCAAGGTCCCCCAACATCCTCCAAGGTCTCCCAAGGTCCACGAAGGTCCCTCAAAGTCCCACAAGGTCCCCCAAGGTCCCCCAAGGTCCCCAAAGTCCTTCCATAGCCCCCAAAAGTCCCAAAAGTCCCCCAAAGTCTCCTGAAGTCCCCCAGAAACCCCCAAGGTCCTCCGAAAGACTCCCAAGGTCCCCCAAAGTCCTTCCAAGGTCCCCCAAGGTCCTTCACGGTCCCCCGAAGTCCGCCAAAGCCTCCCAAAGTCGCGCAAGCTCCACCAAGGTCCTCCAAAGGTCCCCCAAGGTCCCCCAAAAGTCCCCCAAGGTCCTCCAAAGTCCCCCTAGGTCCTCCAAAAGTCCCCCAAGGTCCCTGACATTCTCCCAAGGTCCCCCAATGTCCCCCGACGTCCCCGAAGGCTCTCCCAAAGGTCTGCAAAGTCCCAGAGGTAACCCAAAGTCTCCCCTAGGTCCCCCAACGTCTAGCAAGGTCCCCCAAGGTCCCCCAAGGTCCCAGAAAGGTCCCCAAAGCCTCCCAAAGTCCCCAAAAATCCCCTGAGGTCCCCCAAAGTCCCCCGAGGTCCCCCAAAAGCCTCCCACGGTCCCCCGAGGTCCCCCAAAGTATCCAAACGTCCCGAAAAGTCTCCAAACATCCCCCGAGGCCCCCCAAAGTCCCACAAGGTCCCCCAAAGTCCCCCGAGGTCCCCCAACGTCCCGCACGCTCCCCCAAAGTTCTCCAACAGTCCCCCAAGGTCCCCTACGGTCCCTAAAGTCCCTCAAGGTCCCCCAAAGTCACCCAAAGTCCACCAACACCCCCAAAAGTCCCCCAAGACCCCCCATAGTCCCCCCAAGGTCCTCCCAATGTCTCCTTAGGTCCCCCAAAGCCTCTCAATGTCTCCCTGAGTCCCCCAAAGTCCCCCATGGTCCCCCAAAGTTCATCCAAGGTCCCCCAAGGTCCCCCACTGTACCCCGAGATCCCCCAAAGTCTCCCGAGGTCCCCCAAAGTCCCCTAAAGTCCCACACGTCCCCTAAAGTCTCCCAAGGTTTCCAAAAGTCCAATAAGGTCCCCAAGGTAACCCAAAGTCCCCCAACGTCCCCAAAAGTCCCCGGAGGTCCCCGGAGGTCCCCCAACGTCTTCCAAGCTCCCCCAAAGTCCTCCAACAGTCCCCCAAGTTCCCTAAAGTCCCCAAAGGTCCCCGAAAGTCCCCCAAGGTCCCCCAAAGTCCCCAAAGGTTCCCGAAAGTCCCGCAAGGTCCCCAAAGTCCTTCCAAGGTCCTCCAAAGTCCCCCGAAGTCCCCCAAAGTCCTCAAAGGTCCTCCAAATTACCCCCAAGGTCCCCTATAAAGTCCCCCAAGGTCCCCTAAAGTTCCAACGTTCCTCTAAGGTCCCCCAAAGTCCCCAAGGGTCTCCCAAAGTCTCCCAAGATCCCCCAATGTCCCCCAAGATCCCCCAAAGCCCCCCAAGGTCCCCCAAAGGTCCCCAAAAGTCTCCCAACGTCCCCCAAGGCCCCCCAAAGTCCCACAAGGTCCCCCAAAGTCTCCTTAGCTCCCCCAGATACCCCTTAGGTCCTCCAAAAGTCCCCAAAGGTCCCCGAAAGTCCCCCAAGGTTCCCCAAAGTCCTTCCAAGGTCCCCCAAGGTCCCCCAATGTCCCCCTAGGTCCCCGAACGTCTCCCGAAGTCCCCCAACGTCCTCCAAGGTCTCCCAATGTCCACGAAGATCCCTCAAAGTCCCACAAGGTCCCCCAAGGTCCCCAAAGTCCCTCCAAGGCCCCCAAAAGTCCCACAAGTCCCCCAAAGTCTCCTGAAGTCCCCCAGAAACCCCCACGGTCCTCAAAAAGTCCCCAAACGTCTCCCAAAGTCCCCCAAGGTCCCCTAAAGTCCCCAAAGGTCTCTGAAAGACTCCCAAGGTCCCCCAAAGTCCTTCCAAGGTTCCCCACGGTCCCCCGAGGTCCGCCAAAGCCTCCCAAAGTCACGCACGCTCCACCAAGGTCCTCCAAAAGTTCCCCTAGGTCCTCCAAAAGTCCCCCAAGGTCCCCGACATTCTCCCAAGGTCCACCAATGTCCCCCGACGTCCCCGAAGGCTCTCCCAAAGGTCCGCAAAGTCCCAGAGGTAACCCAAAGTCTCCCTTAGGTCCCCCAACGTCTGCCAAGGTCCCCCAAGGTCCCCCAAAGTCCCACAAGGTCCCCCAAAAACTCCCAAAGTCCCCCAAAATCCACTGAGGTCCCCCAAAGTCCACCGAGGTCTCCCAAATGCCTCCCACGGTCCCCCGAGGTCCCCCAAAGTATCCAAACGTCCCATAAAGTCTCCCAAAATCCCCAAAGGCCCCCCAAAGTCCCACAAAGTCCCCCAAAGTCTCCTTAGGTCCCACAGGAACCCCCAAGGTCCTCCAAAAGTCGCGGAAGGTCCCCCAAAGTCCCCCGAGGTCCCCCAACGTCCCGCACGCTCCCCCAAAGTCCTCCAACAGTCCCCCAACGTCCCCTACGGCCCCGAAAGTCCCCCAAGGCCCCCCAAAGTCCCCCCAAGGTCCTCCCAAGGTCTCCCTAGGTCCCCCAAAAGCTTCTCAATGTCTCCCAGAGTCCCCCAAAGTCCCCCATGGTCCCCCAAAGTTCTTCCAAGGTCCCCCAAGGTCTCCCACAGTACCCCGAGGTCCCCCAAAGTCTCCCGGGGTCCCCCAAAGTCCCCTAAAGTCCCCAACGTCCCCTAAAGTCTCCCAAGGTTTCCAAAAGTCCAATAAGGTCCTCAAGGTCATCCAAAGTCCCCCAAGGTTTCCAACAGTCCCCGGAGGTCCCCCAACGTCCCCCAAGCTCCCCCAAAGTCCCCCAACAGTCCCCCAAGGTCCCCTAAAGTCCCCAAAGGTCCCCGAAAGTCCCCCAAGATCCCCCAACGTCCCACAAGGTCCCCCAAGGTCCACAAAGTCCCTCCAAGGCCCTCCAAAGTCCCCCCAAATCCCTCCAAGGCCCCCCAAAGTCCCCCATGGTCTTCCCAAAGTCTCCCTATGTCCCCCTAGGTCCTGCAAAGCCTCAAAAAGTCTCCCAGGGTCCCCCAAAGTCCCCCATGGTCCCCCAAAGTTATTTGAAGGTCACCCTAGGTCCCCCACAGTCCCCCGAGGTCCCCCAAAGTCCCCCAAAACCCCCCAAAGTTCCCCCAAGGCCCCCCAAAGTCCCTCAAGGTTCTCCCAAAGTCTCCCTAGGTCCCCCAAAGTCCCCCTAAGTCCCCCAAAGTCCCCCAAGGTCCCTGGAGGTCCTCCAAAGTCCCCCGAGGTCCCCCAAAGTCCTCAAAGGTCCTCCAAATGACCCCCAAGGTCCCCTATAAATTCCCCCAAGGTCCCCCAAAGTTCCAACGTTCCTCTAAGGTCCCCCAAAGTCCCCCAAGTTCTCCCAAAGTCTCCCAAGATCCCCCAATGTCCCCCGAGGTCCCCCAAAGCCCCCCAAGGTCCCCCAAAGGTCCCCAAAAGTCTCCCAACGTCCCCAAGGCCCCCAAAAGTCCCACAAGTCCCCCAAAGTCTCCTGAAGTCCCCCAGAAACCCCCAAGGTCCTCAAAAAGTCCACAAGCGTCCCCCAAAGTCCCCCAAGGTCCCCTAAAGTCCCCAAAGGTCTCCGAAAGACCCCCAAGGTCCCCCAAAGTCCTTCCAAGGTTCCCCACGGTCCCCCGAGGTCCACAAAAGCCTCCCAAAGTCACGCACGCTCCACCAAGGTCCTCCAAAAGCTCCCCTAGGTCCTCCAAAAGTCCCCAAAGGTCCCCGACATTCTCCCAAGGTCCACCAATGTCCCCCGATGTCCCCGAAGGCTCTCCCAAAGGTCCGCAAAGTCCCAGAGGCAACCCAAAGTCTCCCCTAGGTCCCCCAACGTCTGCCAAGGTCCCCCAAGGTCCCCCAAAGTCCCACAAGGTCCCCCAAAGCCTCCCAAAGTCCCCCAAAATCCACTGAGGTCCCCCAAAGGCCCCCGAGGTCCCCCAACGTCCCGCACGCTCCCCCAAAGTCCTCCAACAGTCCCCCAACGTCCCCTACGGTCCCGAAAGTCCCCCGAGGTCCCCCAAAGTCCCCCAAAGTCCCCCAACACCCCCAAAAGTCCCTCAATGCCCCCCAAATTCCCCCCAAGGTTCTCCCAAGGTCTCCCTAGGTCCCCCAAAAGCCTCTCAATGTCTCCCAGAGTCCCCCAAAGTCCCCCATGGTCCCCCAAAGTTCTTCCAAGGTCCCCCAAGGTCTCCCACAGTACCCCGAGGTCCCCCAAAGTCTCCCGAGCTCCCCCAAAGTCCCCTAAAGTCCCCAACGTCCCCTAAAGTCTCCCAAGGTTTCCAAAAGTCCAATAAGGTCCTCAAGGTCCCCAAAGTCCCCTAAAGTCACCTAATGTCTTCCCAAAGCCTCCCAAGGTCCCCCAAAAGTCCCCTAAGGTCCTCCAAAAGTCCCCCTAGGTCCTCCCACTGTCCCCCAAGGTCCCCCAAAGCCTCCCAAAGTCCCCCACGCTCCCCCAAGGTCCTCCAAAGGTCCCCAAAGGTACCCCACCATTCCCCAAAGTCCCCAAAGTTCCTGCAAAGTTCCAAAGGTCCCCCAAGGTCCCACAAGGTCCCCCAATGCCTCCCAAAGTCCCCCAAAGTCCCCTGAGGTCCCCCAAAGTCCCCCGAGGTCCCCCATAGCCTCCCACGGTTTTCCAAGGTCCCCCAAATTATCCCAACATCCCCCAAGGCCCCCCAAAGTCCCCCAAGGTTCTCCAAGGGTCCCCCAAGGTCTCCCACGGTCCCCAAAAAGTTTTTCCAATGTCCCCCAAGGTCCCCAAAAGTCCCCAAAGGTCCCCCAAAGTCTCCCGAGGTCCCCAAAGTCCCCTAAAGTCCCCTAACGTCCCCAAAAGTTCCCCTTGGTCCTCCAAACGTCCCCAAAGGTTCCCCAAAGCCTACCAAGTTCCCAAAGGTCCCCCAACAGTCCCCTTAGGTCCTCCAACAGTCTCCCTAGGCCCTCCCACGGTCCCCCGAGGTCCCTCAACCCCTCCCAAAGTCACCCACGCTCCCCCTAGGTCCTCCAAAGGTCCCCGAAGGTACCCCAACGTCCCCGAAAGTCCCCAATGTTCCCCCAAAGTTCCAAAGGTTCCCAAGGTCCACCAAAGCCTCCAAAAGTCCCCCAAAGTCCCTTCAAGGCCCCCCAAAGTCTCCCTATGTCCCCCTAGGTCCCGCCTAGCCTCTCAATGTCTACCCAGGGTCCCCCAAAGTCCCCCATGGTCCCCGAAAGTTCTTCCAAGGTCCCCCAAGGTCCCCCAGAGTACCCCGAGGTCCCCCAAAGTCTCCCGAGGTCCCCCAAAGTCCCCTAAAGCCCCCAACGTCCCCTAAAGTCTCCCAAGGTTTCCAAAAGTCCAATAAGGTCCCCAAGGTCACCCAAAGTCCCCCAAGGTCCCCAAATGGTCCCCCAACGACCCCGAAAGTCCCACAAGGTTCCCCAAAGTCCCACAAGGTCACCCAACCTCGCAGAAGTCCCCCAAGGTCCCCCAAGGTCCCCAAAGTTCCCCCAAAGTCCCCCGAGGTCCCCCAAAGTCTCCCACAGTCCCCCGAGGTCCCCCAAAGTCTTCCGAGGTCCCCCAAGGTCCTTCCAAGATCCCCCAAGGTCCCCCAATGTCCCCCGAGGTCCCCCAAAGTCTCCCGAGGTCCCCTAAAGTCCTCCAAAGTCTCCTGAGGCCCCCAAAAGTCCCCCAAGGTCCTCCAAGGGTTCCCCAAGGTCTCCCATGGTCCACAAAAGTTTTTCCAAGGTCCCCAACGGTCCCCCAAGGTCCCCCAAAGTCTCCCGAGTTCCCCAAAGTCCCCGTAAGTCCCCTCATGTCCCCTAAAGTCCCCAAGGTCTTCCAAAAGTCCCCCAAGGTCCTCCAAACGTCCCCAAATGTTCCCCAAAGCCTCCCGAGGTCCCCCAAGGTTCCCCAACAGTCCCCTAAGGTCCTCCAACAGTCCCCATAGGTCCTCCCACGGTCCCCCGAGGTCCCCCAAACCCTCCCAAAGTCCCCCAGGCTCCCCCAAGGTCCTCCAAAGGTCCCCAAAGGTCCCCCAACGTCCCCCAAAGTCCACAAAGTTCCCCTAAGTTCCTAAGGTTCCCCAAGGTCCCCCAAAGTCCCACAATGTCCCCCAAAGAATCCCAAAGTCCCCCAAAGTCCCCCGAGGTCCCCCAAGTCCCCCGAGGTCCCCAAAAGCCTCCCACGGTCCCCCGAGGTCCCTCAAAGTATCCCAACGTCCCCCAAGGCCCCCCAAAGTCCCAAAAGGTCCCCCAAAGTCTCCTGAGGTCCCCGAGAAACCCCCAAGGTCCTCCAAAAGTCCCCCAAGACCCCGCAAAGTCCCCCGAGGTCTCCCAAGGTCCCCCAAAGTCCTTTCAATGTCCCACAATGTCCCCCGAGGTCCCCCAAAGTCTCCCGAGGTCCTCCAAAGTCCCCGAAGTCTCCTGAGGCCCCCCAAAGTCCCCCGAGGTCCTCCAAGGGTCCCCCAAGGTCTCCCATGGTCTCCAAAAGTTATTCCAAGATCCCCCAGGGTCCCCCACAGACCCCCCTGCCCCCCAAAGGCTCCCGAGGTCCCCAAAGTCCCCTAAAGTCCTCTAATGTCCCCTAAAGTCCCCCAAGGTCTTCCAAAAGTCCCCCTAGGTGCTCCCACGGTCCCCCGAGGTCCCCCAAAGTATCCCAGTCCCCCACGCTCCCCCAAGGTCCTCCAAAGGTCCCCCAAGGTACCCCAACATCCCCCAAAGTCCCCAAAGTTCCCCAAAAGTTCCAAAGGTTCCCCAAGGTCCCCCAAAGTCCAAATAAAAGGTCCCCCAAAGACTCCCAAAGTCCCCCACAGTCCCCCGAGGTCCCCCAAAGTCCCCCGAGGTCACCCAAAGCCTCCCACAGTCCCCCGAGGTCCCCCAAAGTATCCCAACGTCCCCCAAGGCCCCCCAAAGTCCCACCAGGTCCCCCAAAGTCTCCTGAGGTCCCCCAGAAAACCCCAAGGTCCTCCAAAAGTCCCCCAAGGTCCCCCAAAGTCCCCCGAGGTTCCCCAAGGTCCCCTAAAGTCCCAAAGGTCTCCGAAAGACCCCCAAGGTTCCCCAAAGTCCTTCCAAGGTCCCCCTATGTCCCCCGAGGTCCCCCAAAGTCTCCCGAGGTCCTCCAAAATCCCCAAAGTCCCTCGAGGTCCCCCAAAGTCCCCCAACACCCCCCAAAGTTCCCCCAAGGTCCCTCAAGGTCCTCCAAGGTCCCTGGAGGTCCTCCAAAGTCCCCCGAGGTCCCCCAACGTCCCCAAAGGTTCCCCACAGCCTACCAAGTTCCCCCAAGGACCTCCAACAGTCCCACAAGGTCCTCCCACGGTCCCCCGAGGTCCCCAAAAGTTTCCAAGTCCACCACGCTCCCCCAAGGTACTCCAAAGGTCCCTCAAGGTACCCCAACGTCCCCCAAAGTCCCGAAAGTTCCCCAAAAGTGTATAAGGTTCCCCAAGGTCCCCCAAAGTCCCACAAGTTCCCCAAAGCCTCCCAAAGTCCCCCACAGTCCCCTGAGGTCCCCCAAAGTCCCCGGAGATCACCCAAAGCCTCCCATAGTCCCCCGAGGTCCCCCAAAGTATCCCAAAGTCCCCCAAGGTCCCCCAAAGTCCCCCAAGGTCCCCCAAGGTCCCCTATAGTCCCAAAGGTCTCCAAAAGACCCCCAAGGTCCCCAAAAGTCCATCCAAGGTCCCCCAAGGTCCCCCTATGTCCCCCGAGGTCCCCCAAAGTCTCCCGAGGTCCCCCAAAGTCCCCGAAGTCCTTCGAGGTCCCCCAAAGTCCCCCAAAACCCCCCAAAGTTCCCCCAATGCCCCCAAAAGTTTCTCAAGGTCCTCCCAAAGTACCCTGAGGTCCCCCAAAGCACCCCAAGGTCCCCCAAAGGTCCCCAAAAGTCTCCCAACGTCCCCCATGGCCCCCCAAAGTCCCACAAGGTCCCCCAAAGTCTCCTTAGGTCCCCCAGATACCCCTAAGGTAATCCAAAAGTCCCCAGAGGTCCCCGAAAGTCCCCCAAGGTTCCCTAAAGTCCTTCCAAGGTCCTCCAAGGTCCCACAATTTCCCCCTACGTCCCCCAACGTCTCCCAAGGTCCCCCAACGTCCCACAAGGTCCCCCAAGGTCCCCAAAGTCCCTCCAAGGCCCTCCAAAGTCCCCCCAAATCCCTCCAAGGCCCCCCAAAGTCCCCCAAGGTCTTCCCAAAGTCTCCCTATGTCCCCCTAGGTCCTTTAAAGCCTCTAAAAGTCTCCCAGGGTCCCCCAAAGTCCCCCATGGTCCCCCAAAGTTCTTCCATGGTTTCCCTAGGTCCCCCACAGTCCCCCGAGGTCCCCCAAAGTCTCCCAAGGTCCCCCAAAATCCTCCAAGGTCTCCCAATGTCCTCCAAGGTCCCCCAAAGTCCCATAAGGGCCCCCAAGGTCCACAAAGGCCCACCAAAGTCCCCCAAAGTCTTCCCAAAGTCCCCCTATGTCCCCCTAGGTCCCCCAAAGCGTCTCAAGGTCTCCCTGGGTCCCCCAAAGTCACCCATGGTTCCCAAAAGTTTTTCCAAGGTCCCCCACGGTCCCCCGAGTTCCCCCAATGTCTCCCGAGGTCCCCAAAGTCCCCTAAAGTCCCCTAATGTCTTCCCAAAGCCTCCCAAGGTCCCCCAAAAGTCCCCTAAGGTCCTCCAACAGTCCCCCTAGGTCCTCCCACGGTCCCCCGAGGTCCCCCAAAGTATCCCAGTCCCCCACGCTCCCCCAAGGTCCTCCAAAGGTCCCCCACGATACCCCAACATCCCCCAAAGTCCCCAAAGTTCCCCAAAAGTTCCAAAGATTCCCCAAGGTCCCCCAAAGTCCCACAAGGTCCCCCAAAGACTCCCAAAGTCCCCCACAGTCCCCCGAGGTCCCCCAAAGTCCCCCGAGGTCACCCAAAGCCTCCCACAGTCCCCCGAGGTCCCCCAAAGTATCCCAACGTCCCCCAAGGCCCCCCAAAGTCCCAGCAGGTCCCCCAAAGTCTCCTGAGGTCCCCCAGAAAACCCCAAGGTCCTCCAAAAGTCCCCAAAGGTCCCCCAAAGTCCCCCGAGGTCCCCCAAGGTCCCCTAAAGTCCCAAAGGTCTCCGAAAGACCCCCAAGGTCCCCCAAAGTCCTTCCAAGGTCCCCCAAGGTCCCCCTATGTCCCCCGAGGTCTCCCAAAGTCTCCCGAGGTCCCCCTAGGTCCCCGAAGTCCCTCGAGGTCCCCCAAAGTCCCCCAACACCCCCCAAAGTCTCCCTAGGTCCCCCAAAGTTCCCCAAGGTCTCCCAAAGTCCCCCAAGGTCCCTGGAGGTCCTCCAAAGTCCCCCGAGGTCCCCCAAAGTCCTCAAAGGTCCTCCAAATTACCCCCAAGGTCCCCTATAAAGTCCCCCAAGGTCCCCCAAATTTCCAACGTTCCTCTAAGGTCCTCCAAAATCCCCCAAGGTCTCCCAAAGTCTCCCAAGATCCCCCAATGTCCCCCGAGGTCCCCCAAAGCCCCCCAAGGTCCCCCAAAGGTCCCCAAAAGTCTCCCAGCGTCCCCCAAGGCCCCCCAAAGTCCCACAAGGTCCCCCAAAGTCTTCTTAGGTCCCCCAGATACCCCTAAGGTCCTCCAAAAGTCCCCAAAGGTCCCCGAAAGTCCCCCAAGGTTCCCCAAAGTCCTTCCAAGGTCCCCTAAGGTCCCCCAATGTCCCCCTAGGTCCCCGAACGTCTCCCAAGGTCCCCCAACGTCCTCCAAGGTCTCCCAATGTCCACGAAGGTCCCTCAAAGTCCCACAAGGTCCCCCAAAATCCCCAAAGTCCCTCCAAGGCCCCCAAAAGTCCCACAAGTCCCCCAACGTCTCCTGAAGTCCCCCAGAAACCCCCAAGGTCCTCAAAAAGTCCCCAAACGTCCCCCAAAGTCCCCCAAGGTCCCCTAAAGTCCCCAAAGGTCTCGGAAAGACCCCCAAGGTCCCCCAAAGTCCTTCCAAGGTCCCCCAAGGTCCCCCACGGTCCCCGCGGTCCCCCGAGGTCCGCCAAAGCCTCCCAAAGTCACGCACGCTCCACCAAGGTCCTCCAAAAGTTCCCCTAGGTCCTCCAAAAGTCCCCTAAGGTCCCCGACATTCTCCCAAGGTCCACCAATGTCCCCCGACGTCCCCAAAGGTCCGCAAAGTCCCAGAGGTAACCCAAAGTCTCCCCTAGGTCCCCCAACGTCTGCCAAGGTCCCCCAAGGTCCCCCAAAGTCCCACAAGGTCCCCCAAAGCCTCCCAAAGTCCCCCAAAATCAACTAAGGTCCCCCAAAGTCCCCCGAGGTCCCCCAAATGCCTCCCACGGTCCCCCGAGGTCCCCCAAAGTATCCAAACATCCCATAAAGTCTCCCAAAATCCGCCAAGGCCCCCCAAAGTCCAACAAGGTCCCCCAAAGTCTCCTTAGGTCCCCCAGGAACCCCCAAGGTCCTCCAAATGTCCCCCAAGGTCCCCCAAAGTCCCCCGAGGTCCCCCAACGTCCGGCACGCTTCCCCAAAATCCTCCAACAGTCCCCCAACGTCCCCTACGGTCCCGAAAATCCCCCAAGGTCCCCTAAAGTCCCAAAGGTCTCCGAAAGACCCCCAAGGTCCCCCAAAGTCCTTCCAAGGTCCCCCAAGGTCCCCCTATGTCCCCCGAGGTCCCCCAAAGTCTCCCGAGGTCCCCCTAAGTCCCCGAAGTCCCTCGAGGTCCCCCAAAGTCCCCCAAAACCCCCCAAAGTTCCCCCAAGGTCCCTCAAGGTCCTCCCAAAGTCTCCCTAGGTCCCCCAAAGTTCCCCAAGGTCTCCCAAAGTCCCCCAAGGTCCCTGGAGTTCCTCCAAGTCCCCAGAGGTCCCCCAACGTCCCCAAAGGTTCCCCAAAGCCTACCAAGTTCCCCCAAGGACTTCCAACAGTCCCACAAGGTCCTCCCACGGTCCCCCGAGGTCCCCCAAAGTTTCCAAGTCCCCCACACTCCCCCAAGGTCCTCCAAAGGTCCCCCAAGGTACCCCAACGTCCCCCAAAGTCCCCAAAGTTCCCCTAAAGTTTCAAAGGTTCCCCAAGGTCCCCCAAAGTTCCCGGAGGTCACCCAAAGCTTCCCACAGTCCCCCGAGGTCCCCCAAAGTATCCCAAAGTCCCCCAAGGTCCCTCAAAGTCCCCCGAGGTCCCCCATGGTCCCCTATAGTCCCAAAGGTCTCCGAAAGACCCCCAAGGTCCCCCAAAGTCCATCCAAGGTCCCCCAAGGTCGCCCTATGTCCCCCGAGGTCCCCCAAAGTCCCCGAAGTCCCTCGAGGTCCCCCAAAGTCCCCCAACACCACCCAAAGTTCCCCCAAGGCCCCCAAAAGTTCCTCAAGGTCCTCCCAAAGTCCCCCGAGGTCCCCCAAAGCACCCCAAGGTCCCCCAAAGGTCCCCAAAAGTCTCCCAACGTCCCCCATGGCCCCCCAAAGTCCCACAAGGTCCCCCAAAGTCTCCTTAGGTTCCCCAGATACCCCTAAGGTCCTCCAAAAGTCCCCAAAGGTCCCCGAAAGTCCCCCAAGGTTCCCTAAAGTCCTTCCAAGGTCCCCGTAGGTCCCCGAACGTCTACCAAGGTCCCCCAACATCCTCCAAGGTGTCCCAATGTCCACGAAGGTCCCTCAATGTCCCACAAGGTCCCCCAAGGTCCCCAAAGTCTCTCCAAGGCCCCCAAAAGTCCCACAAGTCCCCCAAAGTCTCCTGAAGTCCCCCAGAAACCCCCAAGGTCCTCAAAAAGTCCCCAAACGTCCCCCAAAGTCCCCTGAGGTCCCCAAGGTCCCCTAAAGTCCCCAAAGGTCTCCGAAAGACCCCCAAGGTCCCCCAAAGTCCTTCCAAGGTCCCCCAAGGTCCCCCACGGTCCCCCACGGTCCCCCGAGGTCCACCAAAGCCTCCCAAAGTCGTGCACGTTCCACCAAGGTCCTCCAAAGGTCCCCCAAGGTCCCCCAAAAGTCCCCCAAGGTCCTCCAAAGTCCCCCTAGGTCCTCCAAAGGTCCCCCAAGGTCCCTGACATTCTCCCAAGGTCCCCCAATGTCCCCCGACGTCCCCGAAGGCTCTCCCAAAGGTCTGCAAAGTCCCAGAGGTAACCCGAAGTCTCCCCTAGGTCCCCCAACGTCTGCCAAGGTCCCCCAAGGTCCCCCAAAGTCCCACAAGGTCCCCAAAGCCTCCCAAAGTCCGCAAAAATCCCCTGAGGTCCCCAAAAGTCCCCCGAGGTCCCCCAAATGCCTCCCACGGTCTCCCGAGGTCCCCCAAAGTATCCAAACGTCCCCAAAAGTCTCCAAACATCCCCCAAGGCCCCCCAAAGTCAAACAAGGTCCCCCAAAGTCCCCCGAGGTCCCCCAACGTCCCGCATGCTCCCCCAAAGTCCTCCAACAGTCCCCCAAGGTCCCCTACGGTCCCTAAAGTCCCCCAAGGTCCCCCAAAGTCACCAAAAGTCACCCAACACCCCCAAAAGTCCCCCAAGACCCCCCAAAGTCCCCCCAAGGTCCTCCCAATGTCTCCTTAGGTCCCCCAAAGCCTCTCAATGTCTCCCAGAGTCCCCCAAAGTCCCCCATGGTCCCCCAAAGTTCTTCCAAGGTCCCCCAAGGTCCCCCACAGTACCCCGAGATCCCCCAAAGTCTCCCGAGGTCCCCCAAAGTCCCCTAAAGTCCCATACATCCCCTAAAGTCTCCCAAGATTTCCAAAAGTCCAATAAGGTCCCCAAGGTAACCCAAAGTCCCCCAACGTCCCCAAAAGTCCCCGGAGGTCCCCGGAGGCTCCCGGAGGTCCCCGGAGGACCCCGGAGGTCCCCGAACATCCTCCAAGCTCCCCCAAAGTCCTCCAACAGTCCCCCAAGTTCCCCTAAAGTCCCCAAAGGTCCCAGAAAGTCCCCCAAGGTCCCCCAAAGTACCCAAAGGTTCCCCAAAGCCTACCAAGTTCCCCCAAGGACCTCCAACAGTCCCAAAAGGTCCTCCCACGGTCCATAGAGGTCCCCCAATGTTTCCAAGTCCCCCACGCTCCCCCAAGGTCCTCCAAAGGTCCCCCAAGGTACCCCATACATCCCCTAAAGTCTCCCAAGGTTTCCAAAAGTCCAAAAAGGTCCCCAAGGTAACCCAAAGTCGCCCAACGTCCCCAAAAGTCCCCGGAGGTCCCCCAACGTCCTCCAAGCTCCCCCAAAGTCCTCCAACAGTCCCCCAAGTTCCCCTAAAGTCCCCAAAGGTCCCCGAAAGTCCCCCAAGGTCCCCCAAAGTCCCCAAAGGTCCCCGAAAGTCCCCCAAGGTCTCCCAAAGTCCTTCCAAGGTCCTCCAAGGTCCCACAATTTCCCCCTAGGTCCCCCAACGTCTCCCAAGGTCACCCAACGTCCCACAAGGTCCCCCAAGGTCCCCAAAGTCCCTCCAAGGCCCCCTAGAGTCCCCCAAGGTCTTCCCAAAGTCTCCCTATGTCCCCCTAGGTCCTGCAAAGCCTCTCAAAGTCTCCCAGGGTCCCTCAAAGTCCCCCATGGTCCCCCAAACTTCTTCCAAGGTCACCCTAGGTCCCCCACAGTCCCCTGAGGTCCCCCAAAGTCCCCCAAAACCCCCCAAAGTTCCCCCAAGGCCCCCCAAAGTCCCTCAAGGTCCTCCCAAAGTCTCCCTAGGTCCCCCAAAGTCCCCCAAGGTCCCGCAAAGTCCCCCAAGGTCCCTGGAGGTCCTCCAAAGTCCCCCGAGGTCCCCCAAAGTCCTCAGAGGTCCTCCATATTACCCCCAAGGTCCCCTATAAAGTCCCCCAAGGTCCCCCAAAGTTCCAACGTTCCTCTAAGGTCCCCCAAAGTCCCCCAAGGTCTCCCAAAGTCTCCCAAGATCCCCCAATGTCCCCCGAGGTCCCCCAAAGCCCCCCAAGGTCCCCCAATGGTCCCCAAAAGTCTCCCAACGTCCCCCAAGGACCCCAAAAGTCCCATAAGTCCCCCAAAGTCTCCTGAAGTCCCCCAGAAACCCCCAAGGTCCTCAAAAAGTCCCCAAACGTCCCCCAAAGTCCCCCAAGGTCCCCTAAAGTCCCCAAAGGTCTCCGAAAGACCCCCAAGGTCCCCCAAAGTCCTTCCAAGGTTCCCCACGGTCCCCCGAGGTCCGCCAAAGCCTGCCAAAGTCACGCACGCTCCACCAAGGTCCTCCAAAAGTTCCCCTAGGTCCTCCAAAAGTCCCCCAAGGTCCACCAATGTCCCCCGACGTCCCCGAAGGCTCTCCCAAAGGTCCGCAAAGTCCCAGAGGTAACCTAAAGTCTCCCCTAGGTCCCCCAACGTCTGCCAAGGTCCCGCAAGGTCCCCCAAAGTCCAACAAGGTCCCCCAAAGCCTCCCAAAGTCCCCCAAAATCCACTGAGGTCCCCCAAAGTCCCCCGAGGTCCCCCAAATGCCTCCCACAGTCCCCTGAGGTCCCCCAAAGTATCCAAACGTCCCATAAAGTCTCCCAAAATCCCCCAAGGCCCCCCAAAGTCCCAAAAGGTCCCCCAAAGTCTCCTTAGGTCCCCCAGGAACCCCCAAGGTCCTCCAAAAGTCCCCCAAGGTCCCCCAAAGTCCCCCAAGGTCCCCCAACGTCCCGCACGCTCCCCCAAAGTCCTCCAACAGTCCCCCAACATCCCCTACGGTCCCGAAAGTCCCCCGAGGTTCCCCAAAGTCCCCCAAAGTCCCCCAACACCCCCGAAAGTCCCCCAAGGCCCCCCAAAGTCCCCCCGAGGTCCTCCCAAGGTCTCCCTAGGTCCCCCAAAAGCCTCTCAATGTCTCCCAGAGTCCCCCAAAGTCCCCCATGGTCCCCCAAAGTTCTTCCAAGGTCCCCCAAGGTCTCCCACAGTACCCCGAGGTCCCCCAAAGTCTCCCGAGGTCCCCCAAAGTCCCCTAAAGTCCCCAACGTCCCCTAAAGTCTCCCAAGGTTTCCAAAAGTCCAATAAGGTCCTCAAGGTCACCCAAAGTCCGCCAAGGTCCCCAAAAGTCCCCGGAGGTCCCCCAACATCCCCCAAGCTCCCCCAAAGTCCTCCAACAGTCCCCCAAGGTCCCCCAAAGTCCCCAAAGGTCCCCGAAAGTCCCCCAAGGTCCCCCAAAGTCCTTCCAAGGTCCTCCAAGGTCCCAATATTTCCCCCTACATCCCCCAATGTCTCCCAAGGCCCCCCAAAGTCCCCCAAGGTCTTCCCAAAGTCTCCCTATTTCCCCCTAGGTCCTGCATAGCCTCTCAAAGTCTCCCAGGGTCCCCCAAAGTCCCCCATGGTCCCCCAAAGTTCTTCCAAGGTTGCCCTAGATCCCCCACAGTCCCCCGAGGTCCCCCAAAGTCTCCCAAGGTCCCCCAACGTCTTCCAAGGTCTCCCAATGTCCTCCAAGGTCCCCCAAAGTCCCACAAGGTCCCACAAGGTCCCCCAAGGTCCCCAAAGGCCCACCAAAGTCCCCCAAGGTCTTCCCAAAGTCCCCCTATGTTCCCCTAGGTCCCCCAAAGCGTCTCAAAGTCTCCCTGGGTCCCCCAAAGTCACCCATGGTTCCCAAAAGTTTTTCCAAGGTCCCCCACAGTCCCCCGAGTTCCCCCAATGTCTCCTGAGGTCCCCAAAGTCCCCTAAAGTCCCCTAATGTCTTCCCAAAGCCTCCCAAGGTCCCCCAAAAGTCCCCTAAGGTCCTCCAACAGTCCCCCTAGGTCCTCCCACGGTCCCCCAAGGTCCCCCAAAGCCTCCCAAAGTCCCCCACGCTCCCCCAAGGTCCTCCAAAGGTCCCCAAAGGTACCCCACCATTCCCCAAAGTCCCCAAAGTTCCTGCAAAGTTCCAAAGGTCCCCCAAGGTCCCACAAGGTCCCCCAATGCCTCCCAAAGTCCCCCAAAGTTCCCTGAGGTCCCCCAAAGTCCCCCGAGGTCCCCCATAGCCTCCCATGGTTTTCCGAGGTCCCCCAAATTATCCCAACATCCCCCAAGGCCCCCCAATGTCCCCCAAGGTTCTCCAAGGGTCCCCCAAGGTCTCCCACGGTCCCCAAAAAGTTTTTCCAAGGTCCCCCAAGGTCCCCAACAGTCCCCAAAAGTCCCCCAAGGTCCCCCGAGGTCCCCCAAAGTTTCCAAACGTCCCATAAAGTCTCCCAAAATCCGCCAAGGCCCCCCAAAGTCCCACAAGGTCCCCCAAAGTCCCGCAAAATCAACTAAGGTCCCCCAAAGTCCCCCGAGGTCCCCCAAATGCCTCCCACGGTCCCCCGAGGTCCCCCAAAGTATCCAAACGTCCCATAAAGTCTCCCAAAATCCGCCAAGGCCCCCGAAAGTCCCACAAGGTCCCCCAAAGTCTCCTTAGGTCCCCCAGGAACCCCCAAGGTCCTCCAAAAGTCCCCCAAGGTCCCCCGAAGTCCCCCGAGGTCCCCTAACGTCCGGCAGGCTCCTCCAAAGTCCTCCAACAGTCCCCCAACGTCCCCTACGGTCCCGAAAGTCCCCCAAGGTCCCCTAAAGTCCCAAAGGTCTCCGAAAGACCCCCAAGGTCCCCCAAAGTCCTTCCAAGGTCCCCCAAGGTCCCCCTATGTCCCCCGAGGTCCCCCAAAGTCTCCCGAGGTCCCCCTAAGTCCCCGAAGTACCTCAAGGTCCTCCCAAAGTCTCCCAACGTCCCCCAAAGTTCCCCAAGGTCTCCCAAAGTCCCCCAAGGTCCCTGGAGGTCCTCCAAAGACCCCCGAGGTTCCCCAACGTCCCCCAAGGTTCTCCAAGGGTCCCCCAAGGTCTCCCACGGTCCCCAAAAAGTTTTTCCAAGGTCCCCCAAGGTCCCCAACAGTCCCCCAAGGTCCCCCAAAGTCTCCCGAGGTCCCCAAAGTCCCCTAAAGTCCCCTAATGTCCCCAAAAGTTCCCCTTGGTCCTCCAAACGTCCCCAAAGGTCCCCAAAAGTCTCCCAACGTCCCCCATGGCCCCCCAAAGACCCACAAGGTCCCCCAAAGTCTCCTTAGGTCCCCCAGATACCCTTAAGGTCCTCCAAAAGTCCCCAAAGGTCCCCGAAAGTCCCCCAAGGTTCCCCAAAGTCCTTACAAGGTCCCCTAAGGTCCCCCAATGTCCCCCTAGGTCCCCGAACGTCTCCCAAGGTCCCCCAACGTCCTACAAGATCTCCCAATGTCCACGAAGGTCCCTCAAAGTCCCACAAGGTCCCCCAAGGTCCCCCAAGGTCCCCCAAGGTCCCCAAAGTCCCTCCAAGGCCCCCAAAAGTCCCAAAAGTCCCCCAAAGTCTCCTGAAGTCCCCCAGAAACCCCCAAGGTCCTCAAAAAGTCCCCAAACGTCCCCCAAAGTACCCCAAGGTCCCCTAAAGTCCCCAAAGGTCTCCGAAAGACCCACAAGATCCCCCAAAGCCTCCCAAAGTCCCCCAAAATCCACTGAGGTCCCCCAAAGTCCCCCGAGGTCCCCCAAATGCCTCCCACGGTCCCCCGAGGTCCCCCAAAGTATCCAAACGTCCCATAAAGTCTCCAAAAATCCCCCAATGCCCCCCAACGTCCCACAAGGTCCCCCAAAGTCTCCTTAGGTCCCCCAGGAACCCCCAAGGTCCTCCAAAAGTCCCCCAAGGTCCCCCAAAGTCCCCCGAGGTCCCCCAACGTCCCGCACGCTCCCCCAAAGTCCTCCAACAGTCCCCCAACGTCCCCTACGGTCCCGAAAGTCCCCCGAGGTCCCCCAAAGTCCCCCAAAGTTCCCAAACACCCCCGAAAGTCCCCCAAGGCCCCCCAAAGTCCCCCCAAGGTCCTCCCATGGTCTCCCTAGGTCCCCCAAAAGCCTCTCAATGTCTCCCAGAGTCCCCCAAAGTCCCCAAATGGTCCCACAAAGTTCTTCCAAGGTCCCCCAAGGTCTCCCACTGTACCCCGAGGTCCCCCAAAGTCTCCCGAGGTACCCCAAAGTCCCCTAAAGTCCCCAACGTCCCCTAATGTCCCCAATGTTCCCCCAAAGTTCCAAAGGTTCCCCAAGGTCCACCAAAGCCTCCAAAAGTCCCCCCAAGGCCCTTCAAGGCCCCCTAAAATCTCCCTATGTCCCCCTAAGGTCCCGCCTAGCCTCTCAATGTCTACCCAGGGTCCCCCAAAGTCCCCCATGGTACCCCAAAGTTCTTCCAAAGTCCCCCATGGTCCCCCAGAGTACCCCGAGGTCCCCCAAAGTCTCCCGAGGTCCCCCAAAGTCCCCTAAAGCCCCCAACGTCCCCTAAATTCTCCCAAGGTTTCCAAAAGTCCAATAAGGTCCCCAATGTCACCCAAAGTCCCCCAAGGTCCCCAAATGGTCCCCCAAGGACCCCCAAAGTCCCCCAAGGTTCCCAAAAGTCCCACAAGGTCACCCTACCTCGCAGATGTCCCCCGAGGTCTCCGAAGGTCCCCCAAAGTTCCCCCAAGGCCCCCCAAAGTCCCACAAGGTCCCCCAAAATCCCCCGAGGTCCCCGAAGGTCCCCTACAGTCCCCAAAGGTATCCGAAAGTCGCCCAAGGTCCCCCAAAGTCCTTCCAAGGTCCCCCAAGGTCCCCACATGTCCCCCGAGGTCCCCCAAAGTCTCCAAAGGTCCCCTAAAGTCCCCTAAAGTCTCCTGAGGCCCCCAAAAGTCCCCCAAGATCCTCCAAGGGTTCCCCAAGGTCTCCCATGGTCCCCAAAAGTTTTTCCAAGGTCCCCCACGGTCCCCCGAGGTCCCCCAAATTCTCCCGAGGTCCCCAAAGTCCCCTAAAGTTCCCTAATGTCCCCTAAAGTCCCCCAAGGTCTTCCAAAAGTCCCCCAAGATCCTCCAAACGTCCGCAAATGTTCCCCAAATCCTCCCAAGGTCCCCCAAGGTCCCCCAACAGTCCCCTAAGGTCCTCCAACAGTCCCCCTAGGTCCTCCCGCGGTCCCCCGAGGTCCCCTAAAGCCTCCCAAAGTCCCCCACGTTCCCCCGAGGTCCTCCAAAGGTCCCCAAAGGTCCCCCAACGTCCCCCAAAGTTCACAAAGTTCCCCCAAAGTTCCAAAGGTTCCCCAAGGTCCCCCAAAGTCCCACAATGTCCCCCAAAGCATCCCAAAGTCCCCCAAAGTCCCACAAGGTCCCCAAAAGTCCCCCGAGGTACCCAAAAGCCTCCCACGGTCCCCCGAAGTCCCCCAATGTATCCCAACGTCCCCCAAGGCCCCTCAAAGTCCCAAAAGGTCCCCCAAAGTCTCCTGAGTACCCCAAGAAACCCCCAAGGTCCTCCAAAAGTCCCCCAAGACCCCGCAAAGTCCCCCGAGGTCTCCCAAGGTCCCCCAAAGTCCTTCCAATGTCCCCCAAGGTCTCCCAATGTCCCCCGAGGTCCCCCAAAGTATCCGAACGTCCCCCAAGGCCCCCCAAAGTCCCACCAGGTCCCCCAAAGTCTCCTGAGGTCCCCCAGAAAACCCCAAGGTCCTCCAAAAGTCCCCCAAGGTCCCCCAAAGTCCCCCTATGTCCCCCAAGGTCCCCTAAAGTTCCAAAGGTCTCCGAAAGACCCCCAAGGTCCCCCAAAGTCCTTCCAAGGTCCCCCAAGGTCCCCCTATGTCCCCCAAGGTCCCCCAAAGTCACCCGAGGTCCCCCAAAGTCCCCAAAGTCCCTCGAGGTCCCCCAAAGTCCCCCAACACCCCCCAAAGTTCCCCCAAGGTCCCTCAAGGTCCTCCCAAAGTCTCCCTAGGTCCCCTAAAGTTCCCCAAGGTCCCCCAAAGTCCCCCAAGGTCCCTGGAGGTCCTCCAAAGTCCCCCGAGGTCCCCCAACGTCCCCAAAGGTTCCCCAAAGCCTACCAAGTTCCCCCAAGGACCTCCAACAGTCCCACAAGGTCCTCCCACGGTCCCCCGAGGTCCTCCAAAGTTTCCAAGTCCCTCACGCTCCCCCAAGGTCCTCCAAAGGTCCCCCAAGGTACCCCAACGTCCCCCAAAGTCCCCAAAGTTTCCCAAAAGTTTCAAAGGTTCCCCAAGGTCCCACAAAGTCCCACAAGGTCCCCCAAAGACTCCCAAAGTCCCCCACAGTCCCCTGAGGTCCCCCAAAGTCCCCGGAGGTCACCCAAAGCCTCCCACAGTCCCCCGAGGTCCCCCAAAGTATCCCAAAGTCCCCCAAGGTCCCCCAAATTCACCCGAGGTCCCCCAAGGTCCCCTATAGTCCCAAAGGTCTCCAAAAGACCCCCAAGGTCCCCCAAAGTCCATCCAAGGTCCCCCAAGGTCCCCCAAGGTCCCCCTATGTCCCCCGAGGTCCCCCAAAGTCTCCCGAGGTCCCCCAAAGTCCCCCAAGGTTCCCTAAAGTCCTTCCAAGGTCCCCTAAGGTCCCCCAATGTCCTCCTAGGTCCCCGAACGTCTCCCAAGGTCCCCCAACATCCTCCAAGGTCTCCCAATGTCCACGAAGGTCCCTCAAAGTCCCACAAGGTCCCCCAAGGTCCCCAAAGTCCCTCCAAGGCCCCCAAAAGTCCCACAAGTCTCCCAAAGTCTCCTGAAGTCCCCCAGAAACCCCCAAGGTCCTCCAAACGTCCCCCAAAGTCCCCTGAGGGCCCCCAAGGTCCCCTAAAGTCCCCAAAGGTCTCCGAAAGACCCCCAAGGTCCCCCAAAGTCCTTCCAAGGTCCCCCAAGGTCCCCAACGGTCCCCCGAGGTCCGCCAAAGCCTCCCAAAGTAACGCAGGCTCCACCAAGGTCCTCCAAAGGTCCCCCAAGGTCCCCCAAAAGTCCCCCAAGGTCCTCCAAAGTCCCCCTAGGTCCTCCAAAAGTCCCCCAAGGTCCCTGACATTCTCCCAAGGTCCCCCAATGTCCCCGACGTCCCTGAAGGCTTTCCCAAAGGTCTGCAAAGTCCCAGAGGTAACCAGAAGTCTCCCCTAGGTCCCCCAACGTCTGCCAAGGTCCCCCAAGGTCCCCCAAAGTCCCACAAGGTCCCCAAAGCCTCCCAAAGTCCCAAAAAATCCCCTAAGCTCCCCCAAAGTCCCCCGAGGTCCCCCAAGGTCCCCTATAGTCCCAAAGGTCTCCGAAAGACCCCCAAGGTCCCCCAAAGTCCTTCCAAGGTTCCCCACGGTCCCCCGAGGTCAACCAAAGCCTCCCAAACTTAGGCACGCTCCACCAAGGTCCTCCAAAAGTCCCCCAAGGTCCCCGACATTCTCCCAAGGTCCACCAATATCCCCCGACGTCCCCAAAGGCTCACCCAAATGTCCGAAAAGACCCAGAGGTAACCCAAAGTCTCCCCTAGGTCCCCCAACGTCTGCCAAGGTCCCCCAAGGTCCCCCAAAGTCCCACAAGGTCCCCCAAAGCCTCCCAAAGTCCCCCAAAATCCACTGAGGTCCCCGAAAGTCCCCCGAGGTCCCCCAAATGACTCCCACGGTCCCCCAAGGTCCCCCAAAGTATCCAAACCTCCCATAAAGTCTCCCAAAATCCCCCAAGGCCGCCCAAAGTCCCACAAAGTCCCCCAAAGTCTCCTTAGGTCCCCCAGGAACCCCCGAGGTCCTCCAAAAGTCCCCCAAGGTCCCCCAAAGTCCCCCGAGGTCCCCCAACATCCCGCACGCTCCCCCAAAGTCCTCCAACAGTCCCCCAACGTCCCCTACGTTCCCGAAAGTCCCCCGAGGTCCCCCAAAGTCCCCCAAAGTCCCCCAACACCCCCAAAAGTCCCCCAAGGCCCCCAGAAGTCCCCCCAAGGTCCTCCCTAGGTCTCCCTAGGTCCCCCAAAAGCCTCTCAATGTCTCCCAGATTCCCCCAAAGTCCCCCATGGTCCCCCAAAGTTCTTCCAAGGTCCCCCAAGGTCTCCCACAGTACCCCGAGGTCCCCCAAAGTCTCCCGAGGTCCCCCAAAGTCCCCTAAAGTCCCCCAAGGTTTCCAAAAGTCCAATAAGGTCCTAAAGGTCACCCAAAGTCCCCCAAGGTCCCCAAAAGTCCCCGGAGGTCCCCCAACGTCCCCCAAGCTCCCCCAAAGTCCTCCAACAGTCCCCCAAGGTCCCCTAAAGTCCCCAAAGGTCCCCGAAAGTCCCCCAAGGTCCCCCAAAGTCCTTCCAAGGTCCTCCAAGGTCCCAAAATGTCCCCCTACGTCCCCCAACGTCTCCCAAGGCCCTCCAAAGTCCCCCCAAATCCCTCCAAGGCCCCCCAAAGTCCCCAAAGGTCATCCCAAAGTCTCCCTATGTCCCCCTAGGTCCTGCAAAGCCTCTCAAAGTCTCCCATGGTCCCCCAAAGTCCCCCATGGTCCCCCAACGTTCTTCCAAGGTCGCCCTAGGTCCCCCACAGTCCCCCGAGGTCCCCCAAAGTCTCCCAAGGTCCCCTAACGTCCTCCAAGGTCTCCTAATGTCCTCCAAGGTCCCCCAAAGTCCCACAAAGTCCCCCAAGGTCCCCCAAGGCCCACCAAAGTCCCCCAAGGTCTTGCCAAAGTCCCCCTATGTCCCCCTAGGTCCCCCAAAGTGTCTCAAAGTCTCCCTGGGTCCCCCAAAGTCACCCATGGTTCCCAAAAGTTTTTCCAAGGTCCCCCAAGGTCCCCCACAGTGCCCCGAGTTCCCCCAATGTCTCCCGAGGTCTCAAAAGTCCCCTAAAGTTCCCTAATGTCTTCCCAAAGCCTCCCAAGGTCCCCCAAAAGTCCCCTAAGGTCCTCCAACAGTCCCCTTAGGTCCTCCCACGGTCCCCCAAGGTCCTCCAAAGGTCCCCAAAGGTACCCCACCATTCCCCAAAGTCCCCCAAAGTCCCCCGAGGTCCCCCATAGCCTCCGACGGTTTTCCGAGGTCCCCCAAATTATCCCACATCCCCCAAGGCCCCCCAAAGTCCCCCAAGGTTCTCCAAGGGTCCCCCAAGGTCTCCCACGGTCCCCAAAAAGTTTTTCCAAGGTCCCCCAAGGTCCCCATAAGTCCCCCAAGGTCCCCCAAAGTCTCCCGAGGTCCCCAAAGTCCCCTAAAGTCCCCTAACGTCCCCAAAAGTTCCCCTTGGTCCTCCAAACGTCCCCAAAGGTTCCCCAAAGCCTACAAAGTTCCCAAAGGTCCCCCAACAGTCCCCTTAGGTCCTCCAACAGTCTCCCTAGGCCCTCCCACGGTCCCCCGAGGTCCCCCAACCCCTCCCAAAGTCCCCCACGCTCCCCCAAGGTCCTCCAAAGGTCCACGAAGGTACCCCAACGTCCCCGAAAGTCCCCAATGTTCCCCCAAAGTTCTAAAGGTCCCCAAGGTCCACCAAAGCCTCCAAAAGTCCCCCAAAGTCCCTTCAAGGCCCCCCAAAGTCTCCCTATGTCCCCCTAGGTCCCGCCTAGCCTCTCAATGTCTACCCAGGCTCCCCCAAAGTCCCCCATGGTCCCCCAAAGTTCTTCCAAGGTCCCCCAAGGTCCCCCAGAGCACCCCGAGGTCCCCCAAAGTCTCCCGAGGTCCCCCAAAGTCCCTTAAAGCCCCCAACATCCCCTAAAGTCTCCCAAGGTTTCCAAAAGTCCAATAAAGTCCCTAAGGTCACCCAAAGTCCCCCAAGGTCCCCAAATGGTCCCCCAAGGACCCCCAAAGTCCCACAAGGTTCCCCAAAGTCCCACAAGGTCACCCAACCTCGCAGAAGTCCCCAAAGGTCCCCAAAGTTCCCCCAAAGTCCCCCGAGGTCCCCCAAAGTCTCCCGAGGTCCCCTGAAGTCCCCCAAAGTCTCCTGAGGCCCCCCAAAGTCCCCCAAGGTCCTCCAAGGTCCCCCAAGGTCTCCCATGGTCCCCAAAAGTTTTTCCAAGGTCCCCCACAGTCCCCCGAGGTTCCCCAAAGTCTCCCGAGGCCCCCCAAAGTCCCCTAAAGCCCCCAAAATCCCCTAAATTCTCCCAAGGTTTCCAAAAGTCCAATAAGGTCCCCAAGGTCACCCAAAGTCCCCCAAGGTCCCGAAATGGTCCCCCAAGGACCCCCAAAGTCCCCCAAGGTTCCTTAAAGTCCCAAAAGGTCACCCTACCTCGCAGAAGTCCCCCGAGGTCTCCGAAGGTCCCCCAAAGTCCCTCCAAGACCCCCAAAGTCCCACTAGTCCCCCAAAGTCTCCTGAAGTCCCCCAGAAACCCCCAAGGTCCTCCAAAAGTCCCCAAACATCCCCCAACGTCCCCTGAGGTCCCCCAAGGTCCGCTAAAGTCCCCAAAGGTCTCCGAAAGACCCCCAAGGTCCCCCAAAGTCCTTCCAAGGTCCCCCAAGGTCCCCCACGGTCCCCCGAGGTCCACCAAAGCCTCCCAAAGTCGCGCACGCTCCACCAAGGTCCTCCAAAGGTCCCCCAAGGTCCCCCAAAAGTCCCCCAAGGTCCTTCAAAGTCCCCCTAGGTCCTCCAAAAGTCCCCCAAGGTCCCTGACATTCTCCCAAGGTCCCCCAATGTCCCCCGACGTCCCCGAAGGCTCTCCCAAAGGTCTGCAAAGTCCCAGAGGTAACCCAAAGTCTCCCCTAGGTCCCCCAACGTCTGCCAAGGTCCCCCAAGGTCCCCCAAAGTCCCACAAGGTCCCCAAAGCCTCCCAAAGTCCCCAAAAATCCCCTGAGGTCCGCCAAAGTCCCCCGAGGTCCCCCAAATGCCTCCCACGGTCACCCGAGGTCCCAAAAGTATCAGAACGTCCCCAAAAGTCTCCCAACATCCCCCAAGGCCCCCCAAAGTCCCACAAGGTCCCCCAAAGTCCCCAGAGGTCCCCCAACGTCCCGCACGCTCCCCCAAAGTCCTCCAACAGTCCCCCAAGGTCCCCTACGGTCCCTAAAGTCTCCCAAGGTCCCCCAAAGTCCACCAAAGTCACCCAACACCCCCCAAAGTTCCCCTAAGGCCCCCAAAAGTTCCTCAAGGTCCTCCCAAAGTCCCCCGAGGTCCCCCAAAGCACCCCAAGGTCCCCCAAAGGTCCCCAAAAGTCTCTCAACGTCCCCCATGGCCCCCCAAAGTCCCACAAGGTCCCTCAAAGTCTCCTTAGGTCCCCCAGATACCCCTAAGGTCCTCCAAAAGTCCCCAAAGGTCCCCGAAAGTCCCCCATGGTTCCCTAAAGTCCTTCCAAGGTCCCCTAAGGTCCCCCAACATCCCCCTAGTTCCCCGAACGTCTCCCAAGGTCCCCCAACATCCCCCAAGGTCTCCCAATGTCCACGAAGGTCCCTCAAAGTCCCTCAAGGTCCCCCAATGTCCCCAAAGTCCCTCCAAGGCCCCCAAAAGTCCCACAAGTCCCCCAAAGTCTCCTGAAGTCCCCCAGAAACCACCAAGGTCCTCCAAAAGTCCCCAAACGTCCCCCAAAGTCCCCTGAGGTCCCCCAAGGTCCCCTAAAGTCCCCAATGTTTCCAAAAGTCCAATAAGGTCCCCAAGGTAACCCAAAGTCCCCCAACATCCCCAAAAGTCCCCGGAGGTCCCCGGAAGTCCCCCAACGTCCTAAGAGCTCCCCCAAAGTCCTCCAACAGTCCCCCAAGTTCCCCTAAAGTCCCCAAAGGTCCCCGAAAGTCCCCCAAGGTCCCCCAAAGTCCCCAAAGGTCCCCAAAAGTCCCCCAAAGTCCCCCAAAGTCCTTCCAAGGTCCTCCAAGGTCCCACAATTTCCCCCTAGGTCCCCCAACGTCTCCCAAGGTCCCCCAAGGTCCCCAAAGTCCCCCCAAGGCCCCCTAAAGTCCCCCAAGGTCTTCCCAAAGTCTCCCTATGTCCCCCAAGGTCCCCCAAAGTCCCACAAGATCCCCCAAAGCCTCCCAAAGTCCCCCAGAATCCACTGAGGTCCTCCAAAGTCCCTTCGAGGTCCCCCAAATGCCTCCCACGGTCCCCCGAGGTCCCCCAAAGTATCCAAACGTCCTATAAAGTCTCCCAAAATCCCCCAAGGCCCCCCAAAGTCCCACAAAGTCCCCCAAAGTCTCCTTAGGTACCCCAGGATCCCCCAAGGTCCTCCAAAAGTCCCCCAAGGTCCCCCAAAGTCCCCTGAGGTCCCCCAACGTCCCGCACGCTCCCCCAAAGTCCTCCAACAGTCCCCCAACGTCCCCTACGGTCCCGAAAGTCCCCCGAGGTCCTCCAAAGTCCCCCAAAGTCCCCCAACATCCCCGAAAGTCCCCCAAGAACCCCCAAAGTCCCCCCAAGGTCCTCCCAAGGTCTCCCTAGGTCCCCCAAAAGCCTCTCAATGTCTCCCAGAGTCCCCCAAAGTCCCCCATGGTCCCCCAAAGTTCTTCCAAGGTCCCCCAAGGTCTCCAACAGTACCCCGAGGTCCCCCAAAGTCTCCCGAGGTCCCCCAAAGTCCCCTAAAGTCCCCAACGTCCCCTAACGTCTCCCAAGGTTTCCAAAAGTCCAATAAGGTCCTCAAGGTCACCCAAAGTCCCCCAAGGTCCCCAAAAGTCCCCGGAGGTCCCCCAACATCCCCCAAGCTCCCCCAAAGTCCTCCAACAGTCCCCCAAGGTCCCCTAAAGTCCCCAAAAGTCCCCGAAAGTCCCCCAAGGTCCCCCAAAGTCCTTGCAAGGTCCTCCAAGGTCCCACAATTTCCCCCTACGTCCCCCAACGTCTCCCAAGGTCCCCCAACGTCCCACAAGGTCCCCCAAGGTCCCCAAAGTCCCTCCAAAGCCCTCCGAAGTCCCCCCAAATCCCTCCAAGGCCCCCCAAAGTCCCCCAAGGTCTTCCCAAAGTCTCCCTATGTCCCCCTAGGTCCTGAAAAGCCTCTCAAAGTCTCCCAGGGTCCCTCAAAGTCACCCCTGGTCCCCCAAAGTTCTTCCAATGTCGCCCTAGGTCCCCTACAGTCCCCCGAGTTCCCCCAAAGTCCCCCAAGGCCCCCCAAAGTCCCTCAAAGTCCTCCCAAAGTCTACCTAGGTCCCCCGAAGTCCCCCAAGGTCCCGCAAAGACCCCAGACGTCCTCCAAATTACCCCCAAGGTCCCCTATAAAGTCCCCCAAGGTCCCCCAAAGTTCCAACGTTCCTCTAAGGTCCCCCAAAGTCCTCCAAGGTCTCCCAAAGTCTCCCAAGATCCCCCAATGTCCCCCGAGGTCCCCCAAAGCCCCCCAAGGTCCCCCAAAGGTCCCCAAAAGTCACCTAACGTCCCCCAAGGCCCCCAAAAGTCCCACAAGTCCACCAAAGTCTCCTGAAGTCCCCCAGAAACCCCCAAGGTCCTCAAAAAGTCCCCAAACGTCCCCCAAAGTCCCCCAAGGTCCCCTAAAGTCCCCAAAGGTCTCCGAAAGACCCCCAAGGTCCCCAAAAGTCCTTCCAAGGTTCCCCACGGTCCCCCGAGGTCAGCCAAAGCCTCCCAAAGTCACGCACGGTCCACCAAGGTCCTCCAAAAGTTCCCCTAGGTCCTCCAAAAGTCCCCCAAGGTCCACCAATGTCCCCCGACGTCCCCGAAGGCTCTCCCAAAGGTCCGCAAAGTCCCAGAGGTAACCCAAAGTCTCCCCTAGGTCCCCCAACGTCTGCCAAGGTCCCCCAAGGTCTCCCAAAGTCCCACAAGGTCCCCAAAAGCCTCCCAAAGTCCCCAAAAATCCACTGAGGTCCCCCAAAGTCCCCTGAGGTCCCCCAAATGCCTCCCACGGTCCCCCAAGGTCCCCCAAAGTATCCAAACGTCCCATAAAGTCTCCCAAAATTCCCGCAGGGCCCCCCAAAGTCCCACAAGGTCCCCCAAAGTCTCCTTAGGTCCCCCAGGAACCCCCAAGGTCCTCCAAAAGTCCCCCAAGGTCCCCCAAAGTCCCCCAAGGTCCCCCAACGTCCCGCACGCTCCCCCAAAGTCCTCCAACAGTCCCCCAACGTCCCCTACGGTCCCGAAAGTCCCCCGAGGTTCCCCAAAGTACCCCAAAGTCCCCCAACACCCCCGAAAGTCCCCCAAGGCCCCCCAAAGTCCCCCCGAGGTCCTCCAAAGGTCTCCCTAGGTCCCCCAAAAGCCTCTCAATGTCTCCCAGAGTCCCCCAAAGTCCCCCATGGTCCCCCAAAGTTCTTCCAAGGTCCCCCAAGGTCTCCCACAGTACCCCGAGGTCCCCCAAAGTCTCCCGAGGTCCCGCAAGGTTCCCTAAAGTCCCCAACGTCCCCTAAAGGCTCCCAAGGTTTCCAAAAGTCCAATAAGGTCCTCAAGGTCACCCAAAGTCCCCCAAGGTCCCCAAAAGTCCTCGGAGGTCCCCCAACGTCCCCCAAGCTCCCCCAAAGTCCTCCAACAGTCCCCCAAGGTCCCCTAAAGTCCCCAAAGGTCCCCGAAAGTCCCCCAAAGTCCTTCCAAGGTCCTCCAAGGTCCCACAATTTCCCCCTACGTCCCCCAACGTCTCCCAAGGTCCCCCAACGTCCCACAAGGTCCCCCAAGGTCCCCAAAGTCCCTCCAAGGCCCTCAAAAGTCCCCCCAAATCCCTCCAAAGCCCCCCAAAGTCCCCCAAGGTCTTCCCAAAGTCTCCCTATGTCCCCCTAGGTCCTGCAAAGCCTCTCAAAGTCTCCCATGGTCCCCCAAAGTTCTTCCAAGGTCGCCCTAGGTCCCCCACAGTCCCCCGAGGTCCCCCAAAGTCTCCCAAGGTCCCCCAACGTCCTCCAAGGTCTCCCAATGTCCTCCAAGTTCCCCCAAAGTCCCACAAGATCCCCCAAGGTCCCCAAAGGCCCACCAAAGTCCCCCAAGGTCTTCCCAAAGTCCCCCTATGTCCCCCTAGGTCCCCCAAAGCGTCTCAAAGTCTCCCTGGGTCCCCCAAAGTCACCCATGGTTCCCAAAAGTTTTTCCAAGGTCCCCCAAGGTCCCCCACAGTGCCCCGAGTTCCCCCAATATCTCCCGAGGTCCCCAAAGTCACCTAAAGTCCCCTAATGTCTTCCCAAAGCCTCCCAAGGTCCCCCAAAAGTCCCCTAAGGTCCTCCAACAGTTCCCCTAAGTCCTCCCACGGTCCCCCGAGGTCCCCCAAAGCTTCCCAAAGTCCCCCACGCTCCCCCAAGGTCCTCCAAAGGTCCCCAAAGGTACCCCACCATTCCCCAAAGTCCCCAAAGTTCCTGCAAAGTTCCAAAGGTCCCCCAAGGTCCCACAAGGTCCCCCAATGCCTCCCAAAGTCCCCCAAAGTCCCCTGAGGTCCCCCAAAGTCCCCCGAGGTCACCCATAGCCTCCCACGGTTTTCCGAGGTCCCCCAAATTATCCCAACATCCCCCAAGGCCCCCCAAAGTCCCCCAAGGTTCTCCAAGGGTCCCCCAAGGTCTCCCACGGTCCCCAAAAAGTTTTTCCAAGGTCCCCCAAGGTCCCCAACAGTCCCCCAAGGTCCCCCAAAGTCTCCCGAGGTCCCCAAAGTCCCCTAAAGTCCCCTAACGTCCCCAAAAGTTCCCCTTGGTCCTCCAAACGTCCCCAAAGGTTCCCCAAAGCCTACCAAGTTCCCAAAGGTCCCCCAACAGTCCCCTTAGGTCCTCCAACAGTCTCCCTAGGCCCTCCCACGGTCCCCCGAGGTCCCCCAACCCCTCCCAAAGTCCCCCACGCTCCCCCAAGGTCCTCCAAAGGTCCCCGAAGGTACCCCAACGTCCCCGAAAGTCCCCAATGTTCCCCCAAAGTTCCAAAGGTTCCCAAGGTCCACCAAAGCCTCCAAAAGTCCCCCAAAGTCCCTTCAAGGCCCCCCAAAGTCTCCCTGTCCCCCTAGGTCCCGCCTAGCCTCTCAATGTCTACCCAGGGTCCCCCAAAGTCCCCCATGGTCCCCAAAAGTTCTTCCAAGGTCCCCCAAGGTCCCCCAGAGTACCCCGAGGTCCCCCAAAGTCTCCCGAGGTCCCCCAAAGTCCCCTAAAGCCCCCAACGTCCCCTAAAGTCTCCCAAGGTTTCCAAAAGTCCAATAAGGTCCCCAAGGTCACCCAAAGTCCCCCAAGGTCCCCAAATGGTCCCCCAACGACCCCAGAAGTCCCACAAGGGGCCCCAAAGTCCCACAAGGTCACCCAAACTCGCAGAAGTCCCCCAAGGTCTTCCCAAAGTCTCCCTATGTCCCCCTAGGTCCTGCAAAGCCTCTCAAAGTATCCCAGGGTCCCCCAAAGTCCCCCATGGTCCCCCAAAGTTCTTCCAAGGTCGCGTTAGGTCCCCCACAGTCCCCCGAGGTCCCCCAAAGTCCCCCAACACCCCCCAAAGTTCCCCAAAGAGACCCAAAAGTCCCTCAAGGCCCTCCCAAAGGCTCCCTAGGTCCCCCAAGGTCCCCCAAAGTCCCCCAAGGACCCTGGAGGTCCTCCAAAGTCCCCCGAGGTCTCCCAAAGTCCTCAAAAGTCCTCCAAATTACCCCCAAGGTCCCCTATAAAGTCCCCCAAGGTCCCCCAAAGTTCCAACGTTCCTCTAAGGTCCCCCAAAGTCCCCCAAGGTCTCCCAGAGTCTCCCAAAATACCCCAATGTCCCCCGAGATCGCCCAAAGCCCCCCAAGGTCCCCCAAGGTCCCCCAAAGGTCCCATAAAGTCTCCCAACGTCCCCCAAGGCCCCCCAAAGTCCCACAAGGTCCCCCAAAGTCTCCTTAGGTCCCCAAGATACCCCTAAGGTCCTCCAAAAGTCCCCAAAGGTCCCCGAAAGTCCCCCAAGGTTCCCCAAATCCTTCCAAGGTCCCCTAAGGTCCCCCAATGTCCCCCTCGGTCCCCGAACTTCCCCGAGTCTCCCAAGTCCCAAGATCTCCCAATGTCCACGAAGGTCCCTCAAAGTCCCACAAGGTCCCCCAAGGTCCCCAAAGTCCCTCCAAGGCCCCCAAAAGTCCCACATGTCCCCCAAAGTCTCCTGAAGTCCCCCAGAAACCCCCAAGGTCCTCAAAAAGTCCCCAAACGTCCCCCAAAGTCCCCCAAGGTCCCCTAAAGTCCCCTAAGGTCTCCGAAAGACCCACAAGATCCCACAAAGCCTCCCAAAGTCCCCCAAAATCCACTGAGGTCCCCCAAAGTCCCCCGAGGTCCCCCAAATGCCTCCCACGGTCCCCCGAGGTCCCCCAAAGTATCCAAACGTCCCATAAAGTCTCCAAAAATCCCCCAATGCCCCCCAACGTCCCACAAGGTCCCCCAAAGTCTCCTTAGGTCCCCCAGGAACCCCCAAGGTCCTCCAAAAGTCCCCCAAGGTCCCCCAAAGTCCCCCGAGGTCCCCCAACGTCCCGCACGCTCCCCCAAAGTCCTCCAACAGTCCCCCAATGTCCCCTACGGTCCCGAAAGTCCCCCGAGGTCCCCCAAAGTCCCCCAAAGTCCCCAAACACCCCCGAAAGTCCCCCAAGGCCCCCCAAAGTCCCCCCAAGGTCCTCCCATGGTCTCCCTAGGTCCCCCAAAAGCCTCTCAATGTCTCCCAGAGTCCCCCAAAGTCCCCCATGGTCCCACAAAGTTCTTCCAAGGTCCCCCAAGGTCTCCCACAGTACCCCGAGGTCCCCCAAAGTCTCCCGAGGTCCCCCAAAGTCCCCTAAAGTCCCCAAAGTCCCCTAAATTCCCCAATGTTCCCCCAAAGTTCCAAAGGTTCCCTAAGGTCCACCAAAGCCTCCAAAAGTCCCCCAAAGTCCCTTCAAGGCCCCCTAAAGTCTCCCTATGTCCCCCTAGGTCCCGCCCCGCCTCTCAATGTCTACCCAGGGTCCCCCAAAGTCCCCCATGGTACCCCAAAGTTCTTCCAAGGTCCCCCAAGGTCCCCCAGAGTACCCCGAGGTCCCCCAAAGTCTCCCGAGGTCCCCCAAAGTCCCCTAAAGCCCCCAACGTCCCCTAAATTCTCCCAAGGTTTCCAAAAGTCCAATAAGGTCCCCAAGGTCACCCTCAGTCCCCCAAGGTCCCCAAATGGTCCCCCAAGGACCCCCAAAGTCCCACAAGGTCACCCTACCTCGCAGATGTCCCCCGAGGTCTCCGAAGGTCCCCCAAAGTTCCCCCAAGGCCCCCCAAAGCCCCACAAGGTCCCCCAAAATCCCCCGAGGTCCCCGAAGGTCCCCTACAGTCCCCAAAGGTATCCAAAAGTCCCCCAAGGTCCCCCAAAGTCCTTCCAAGGTCCCCCAAGGTCCCCACTTGTCCCCCGAGGTCCCCCAAAGTCTCCCGAGGTCCCCTAAAGTCCCCCAAAGTCTCCTGAGGCCCCCAAAAGTCCCCCAAGATCCTCCAAGGGTTCCCCAAGGTCTCCCATGGTCCCCAAAAGTTTTTCCAAGGTCCCCCACGGTCCCCCGAGGTCCCCCAAAGTCTCCCGAGGTCCCCAAAGTCCCCTAAAGTCCCCTAATGTCCCCTAAAGTCCCCCAAGGTCTTCCAAAAGTCCCCCAAGGTCCTCCAAACATCCCCAAATGTTCCCCAAAGCCTCCCAACGTCCCCCAACAGTCCCCTAAGGTCCTCCAACAGTCCCCCTAGGTCCTCCCACGGTCCCCCGAGGTCCCCTAAAGCCTCCCAAAGTCCCCCACGTTCTCCCGAGGTCCTCCAAAGGTCCCCAAAGGTCCCCCAACGTCCCCCAAAGTTCACAAAGTTCCCCCAAAGTTCCAAAGGTTCCCCAAGGTCCCCCAAAGTCCCACAATGTCCCCCAAAGCGTCCCAAAGTCCCCCAAAGTCCCACGAGGTCCCCCAAAGTCCCCCGAGGTCCCCGAAAGCCTCCCACGGTCCCCCGAAGTCCCCCAAAGTATCCCAACGTCCCCCAAGGCCCCTCAAAGTCTCAAAAGGTCCCCCAAAGTCTCCTGAGTTCCCCCAGAAACCCCCAAGGTCCTCCAAAAGTCCCCCAAGACCGTGCAAAGTCCCCGAGGTCTCCCAAGGTCTCCCAAAGTCCTTCCAATGTCCCCCAAGGTCCCCCAATGTCCCCCGAGGTCCCCCAAAGTCTCCCGAGGTCCCCCAAAGTCCCCGATGTCTCCTGAGGCCCCCAAAAGTCCCCCAATGTCCTCCAAGGGTCCCCCAAGGTCTCCAATGGTCTCCAAAAGTTTTTCCAAGATCCCCCAGGGTCCCCCACATACGGTCCCCCAAAGTCTCCTGAGGTCCACAAAGTCCCCTAAAGTCCTCTAATGTCCCCTAAAGTCCCCCAAGGTCTTCCAAAAGTCCCTTTAGGTCCTCCAAACGTCCACAAAGGTTCCCCAAAGCCTCCCAAGGTCCCGCAAGGTCCCCCAAAAGTCCCCTAAGGTACTCCAAAAGTCCCCCTAGGTCCTCCCACGGTCCCCCGAGGTCCCCCAAAGCCTCCCAACGTCCCCCACGCTCCCCCTAGGTCCTCCAAAGGTCCCCCAACGTCCCCAAAGGTTCCCCAAAGCCTACCAACTTCCCCCAAGGACCTCCAACAGTCCCACAAGGTCCTCCCACGGCCCCCCGAGGTCCCCCAAAGCCTCCCAAAGTCCCCCACGCTCCCCCTAGGTCCTCCAAAGGTCCCTCAAGGTCCCCCAACGTCCCCAAAGGTTCCCCAAAGCCTACCAAGCTCCCCCAAGGACCTCCAACAGTCCCACAAGGTCTTCCCACGGTCCCTCGAGGACCCCCAAAGTATCCCAGTCCCCCACGCTCCCCCAAGGTCCTCCAAAGGTCCCCCAAGGTACCCCAACATCCCCCAAAGTCCCCAAAGTTCCCCAAAGCCTCCCAAGGTCCCCCAAGGTCCCCCAACAGTCCCCTAAGGTCCTCCAACAGTCCCCCTAGGTCCTCCCACGGTCCCCCGAGGTCCTCTAAAGCCTCCCAAAGTCCCCCACGTTCTCCCGAGGTCCTCCAAAGGTCCCCAAAGGTCCCCCAACGTCCCCCAAAGTTCACAAAGTTCCCCCAAAGTTCCAAAGGTTCCCCAAGGTCCCCCAAAGTCCCACAATGTCCCCCAAAGCGTCCCAAAGTCCCCCAAAGTCCCACGAGGTCCCCCAAAGTCCCCCGAGGTCCCCAAAAGCCTCCCACGGTCCCCCGAAGTCCCCCAAAGTATCCCAACGTCCCCCAAGGCCCCTCAAAGTCCTAAAAGGTCCCCCAAAGTCTCCTGAGTTCCCCCAGAAACCCCCAAGGTCCTCCAAAAGACCCCCAAGACCCCGCAAAGTCCCCGAGGTCTCCCAAGGTCTCCCAAAGTCCTTCCAATGTCCCCCAAGGTCCCCCAATGTCCCCCGAGGTCCCCCAAAGTCTCCCGAGGTCCCCCAAAGTCCCCGATGTCTCCTGAGGCCCCCAAAAGTCCCCCAATGTCCTCCAAGGGTCCCCCAAGGTCTCCAATGGTCTCCAAAAGTTTTTCCAAGATCCCCCAGGGTCCCCCACATACGGTCCCCCAAAGTCTCCTGAGGTCCACAAAGTCCCCTAAAGTCCTCTAATGTCCCCTAAAGTCCCCCAAGGTCTTCCAAAAGTCCCTTTAGGTCCTCCAAACGTCCCCAAAGGTTCCCCAAAGCCTCCCAAGGTCCCGCAAGGTCCCCCAAAAGTCCCCTAAGGTACTCCAAAAGTCCCCCTAGGTCCTCCCACGGTCCCCCGAGGTCCCCCAAAGCCTCCCAAAGTCCCCCACGCTCCCCCTAGGTCCTCCAAAGGTCCCCCAACGTCCCCAAAGGTTCCCCAAAGCCTACCAACTTCCCCCAAGGACCTCCAACAGTCCCACAAGGTCCTCCCACGGTCCACCGAGGTCCCCCAAAGCCTCCCAAAGTCCCCCACGCTCCCCCTAGGTCCTCCAAAGGTCCCTCAAGGTCCCCCAACGTCCCCAAAGGTTCCCCAAAGCCTACCAAGCTCCCCCAAGGACCTTCAACAGTCCCACAAGGTCTTCCCACGGTCCCTCGAGGACCCCCAAAGTATCCCAGTCCCCCACGCTCCCCCAAGGTCCTCCAAAGGTCCCCCAAGGTACCCCAACATCCCCCAAAGTCCCCAAAGTTCCCCAAAGCCTCCCAAGGTCCCCCAAGGTCCCCCAACAGTCCCCTAAGGTCCTCCAACAGTCCCCCTAGGTCCTCCCACGGTCCCCCGAGGTCCCCTAAAGCCTCCCAAAGTCCCCCACGTTCTCCCGAGGTCCTCCAAAGGTCCCCAAAGGTCCCCCAACGTCCCCCAAAGTTCACAAAGTTCCCCCAAAGTTCCAAAGGTTCCCCAAGGTCCCCCAAAGTCCCACAATGTCCCCCAAAGCGTCCCAAAGTCCCCCAAAGTCCCACGAGGTCCCCCAAAGTCCCCCGAGGTCCCCAAAAGCCTCCCACGGTCCCCCGAAGTCCCCCAAAGTATCCCAACGTCCCCCAAGGCCCCTCAAAGTCCTAAAAGGTCCCCCAAAGTCTCCTGAGTTCCCCCAGAAACCCCCAAGGTCCTCCAAAAGTCCCCCAAGACCCCGCAAAGTCCCCGAGGTCTCCCAAGGTCTCCCAAAGTCCTTCCAATGTCCCCCAAGGTCCCCCAATGTCCCCCGAGGTCCCCCAAAGTCTCCCGAGGTCCCCCAAAGTCCCCGATGTCTCCTGAGGCCCCCAAAAGTCCCCCAAGGTCCCCCAAGGTCCCCTAACGTCCGAAAGGTCTCCGAAAGACCCCCAAGGTCCCCCATAGTCCTTCCAAGGTCCCCCAAGGTCCCCCTATGTCCCCGAGGTCCCCGAAGTCCCTCGAGGTCCCCCAAAGTCCCCCAACACCCCCCAAAGCACCCCAAGGTCCCCCAAAGGTCCCCAAAAGTCTCCCAACGTCCCCCTTGGCCCCCCAAAGTCCCACAAGGTCCCCCAAAGTCTCCTTAGGTCCCCCAGATACCCCTAAGGTCCTCCAGAAGTCCCCAAAGGTCCCCGAAAGTCCCCCAAGGTTCCCTAATGTCCTTCCAAGGTCCCCTAAGGTCCCCCAATGTCCCCCTAGGTCCCCGAACATCTCCCAAGGTCCCCCAACATCCTCCAAGGTCTCCCAATGTCCACGAAGGTCCCTCAAAGTCCCACAAGGTCCCCCAAGGTCTCCAAAGTCCCTCCAAGGCCCCCAAAAGTCCCACAAGTCCTCCAAAGTCTCCTGAAGTCCCCCAGAAACCCCCAAGGTCCTTCAAAAGTCCCCAAACGTCCCCCAAAGCCTCCCAAAGTCCCCCACAGTCCCCTGAGGTCCCCCAAAGTCCCCGGAGGTCACCCAAAGCCTCCCACAGTCCCCCGAGGTCCCCCAAAGTATCCCAAAGTCCCCCAAGGTCCCCCAAATTCCCCCGAGGTCCCCCAAGGTCCCCTATAGTCCCAAAGGTCTCCGAAAGACCCCCAAGGTCCCCCAAAGTCCATCCAAGGTCCCCCAAGGTCCCCCTATGTCCCCCGAGGTTCCCCAAAGTCTCCCGAGGTCCCCCAAAGTCTCCGAAGTCCCTCGAGGTCCCCCAGTCCCCCAACACCCCCCAAAGTTCCCCCAAGGCCCCCCAAAGTTCCTCAAGGTCCTCCCAAAGTCCCCCGAGGTCCCCCAAAGCACCCCAAGGTCCCCCAAAGGTCCCCAAAAGTCTCCCAACGTCCCCAATGGCCCCCCAAAGTCCCACAAGGTCCCCCAAAGTCTCCTTAGGTCCCCCAGATACCCCTAAGGTCCTTCAAACGTCCCCAAAGGTCCCCGAAAGTCCCCCAAGGTTCCCTAAAGTCCTTCCAAGGTCCCCTAAGGTCCCCCAATGTCCCCCTAGGTCCCCTAACGTCTCCCAAGGTCCCCCAACATCCTCCAAGGTCTCCCAATGTCCACGAAGGTCCCTCAAAGTCCCACAAGGTCCCCCAAGGTCCCCAAAGTCCCTCCAAGGCCCCCAAAAGTCCCACAAGTCTCCCAAAGTCTCCTGAAGTCCCCCAGAAACCCCCAAGGTCCTCCGAGAGTCCCGAAACGTCCCCCAAAGTCCCCTGAGGTCCCCCAAGGTCCCTTAAAGTCCCCAAAGGTCTCCGAAAGACCCCAAGGGTCCCCCAAAGTCCTTCCAAGGTCCCCCAAGGTCCCCAACGGTCCCCCGAGGTCCGCCAAAGCCTCCCAAAGTAACGCAGGCTCCACCAAGGTCCTCCAAAGGTCCCCCAAGGTCCCCCAAAAGTCTCCCAAGGTCCTCCAAAGTCCCCCTAGGTCCTCCAAAAGTCCCCCAAGGTCCCTGACATTCTCCCAAGGTCCCCCAATGTCCCCCGACGTCCCTGAAGGCTCTCCCAAAGGTCTGCAAAGTCCCAGAGGTAACCCGAAGTCTCCCCTAGGTCCCCCAACGTCTGCCAAGGTCCCCCAAGGCCCCCCAAAGTCCCACCAGGTCCCCCAAAGTCTCCTGAGGTCCCCCAGAAAACCCAAACGTCCTCCAAAAGTCCCCCAAGGTCCCCCAAAGTCCCCCGAGTTCCCCCAAGGTCCCCTATAGTTCCAAAGGTCTCCGAAAGACCCCCAAGGTCTCCCAAAGTCCTTCCAAGGTTCCCCACGGTCCCCCGAGGTCCGCCAAAGCCTCCCAAACTCAGGCACGCTCCACCAAGGTCCTCCAAAAGTTCCCTTAGGTCCTCCAAAAGTCCCCCAAGGTCCTCGACATTCTCCCAAGGTCCACCAATACCTCCCAAAGTCCCCCGAAATCCACTGAGGTCCCCCAAAGTCCCCCGAGGTCCCCCAAATGCCTCCCACGGTCCCCCGAGGTCCCCCAAAGTATCCAAACGTCCCATAAAGTCTCCCAAAATCCCCCAAGGCCCCCCAAAGTCCCAAAAAGTCCCCCAAAGTCTCCTTAGGTCCCCCAGGAACCCCCAAGGTCCCCCAAAGTCCCCCGAGGTCCCCCAACGTCCCGCACGCTCCCCCAAAGTCCTCCAACAGTCCCCCAACGTCCCCTACGGTCCCGAAAGTCCCCCGAGGTCCCCCAAAGTCCCCCAAAGTCCCCCAACACCCCCAAAAGTCCCCCAAGGCCCCCAGAAGTCCCCCCAAGGTCCTCCCAAGGTCTCCCTAGGTCCCCCAAAAGCCTCTCAATGTCTCCCAGATTCCCCCAAAGTCCCCCATGGTCCCCCAAAGTTCTTCCAAGGTCCCCCAAGGTCTCCCACAGTATCCCGAGGTCCCCCAAAGTCTCCCGAGGTCCCCCAAAGTCCCCTAAAGTCCCCAACGTCCCCTAAAGTCTCCCAAGGTTTCCAAAAGTCCAATAAGGTCCTCAAGGTCATCCAAAGTCCCCCAAGGTCCCCAAAATTCCCCAACGTCCCCTAAAGTCTCCCAAGGTTTCCAAAAGTCAAATAAGGTCCTCAAGATCATCCAAAGTCCCCCAAGGTCCCCAAAAGTCCCCGGAGGTCCCCCAACGTCCCCCAAGCTCCCCCAAAGTCCTCCAACAGTCCCCCAAGGTCCCCTAAAGTCCCCAAAGGTCCCCGAAAGTCCCCCAAGGTCCCCCAAAGTCCTTCTAAGGTCCTCCAAGGTCCCACAATTTCCCCCTACGCCCCCAACGTCTCCCAAGGTCCCCCAACGTCCCAAAAGGTCCCCCAAGGTCCCCAAAGTCCCTCCAAGGCCCTCCAAAGTCCCCCCAAATCCCTCCAAGGCCCCCAAAAGTCCCCCAAGGTCTTCCCAAATTCTCCCTATGTCCCCCTAGGTCCTGAAAAGCCTCTCAAAGTCTCCCAGGGTCCCCCAAAGTCCCCCATGGTCCCCCAAAGTTTTTCCAAGGTCACCCTAGGTCCCCCACAGTCCCCCGAGGTCCCCCAAAGTCCCCAAATACCCCCCAAAGTTCCCGCAAGGCCCCCCAAAGTCCCTCAAGGTCCTCCCAAAGGGTCCCTAGGTCCCCCGAAGTCCCCCAAGGTCCCCCAAAGTCCCCCAAGATCCCTGGAGGTCCTCCAATGTCCCCCGAGGTCCCCCAAAGTCCTGAAAGGTCCTCCAAATTACCCCCAAGGTCCCCTAAAAGTCCCCCAAGGTCCCCAAAAGTTCCAACGTTCCTCTAAGGTCCCCCAAAGTCCCCTAAGGTCTTCCAAAGTCTCCCAAGATCCCCCAATGTCCCCGAGGTCCCCCAAAGCCCCCCAAGGTCCTCCAAAGGTCCCTAAAAGTCTCCCAACGTCCCCCAAGGCCCCCAAAAGTCCCACAAGTCCCCCAAAGTCTCCTGAAGTCCCCCAGAAACCCCCAAGGTCCTCAAAAAGTCCCCAAACGTCCCCCAAAGTCCCCCAAGGTCCCATAAAGTCCCCAAAGGTCTCTGAAAGACCCCCAAGGTCCCCCAAAGTCCTTCCAAGGTTCCCCACGGTCCCCCGAGGTCCGCCAAAGCCTCCCAAAGTCACGCACTTTCCACCAAGGTCCTCCAAAAGTTCCCCTAGGTCCTCCAAAAGTCCCCCAAAGTCCCCGACATTCTCCCAAGGTCCACCAATGTCCCCCGACGTCCCCGAAGGCTCTCCCAAAGGTCCGCAAAGTCCCAGAGGTAACCCAAAGTCTCCCCTAGGTCCCCCAACGTCTGCCAAGGTCCCCAAGGTCCCCCAAAGTCCCACAAGATCCCCCAAAGCCTCCCAAAGTCCCCCAAAATCCACTGTGGTCCCCCAAAGTCCCCCGAGGTCCCCCAAATGCCTCCCACGGTCCCCTGAGGTCCCCCAAAGTATCCAAACGTCCCAAAAAGTCTCCCAAATTCCCCCAAGGCCCCCCAAGGTCCCACAAAGTCCCCCAAAGTCTCCTTAGGTCCACCAGGAACCCCCAAGGTCCTCAAAAAGTCCCCCAAGGTCCCCCAAAGTCCCCCGAGGTCCCCCAACGTCCCGCACGCACCCCCAAAGTCCTCCAACAGTCCCCCAACGTCCCCTACGGTCCCGAAAGTCCCCCGAGGTCCCCCAAAGTCCCCCAAAGTCCCCCTTCACCCCCGAAAGTCCCCCAAGGCCCCCCAAAGTCCCCCCAAAGGTCCTCCCAAGGTCTCCCTAGGTCCCCCAAAAGCCTCTCAGTGTCTCCCAGAGTCCCCCAAAGTCCCCCATGGTCCCCCAAAGTTCTTCCAAGGTCCCCCAAGGTCTCCCACAGTACCCCGAGGTCACCCAAAGTCTCCCGAGGTCCCCCAAAGTCCCCTTTAGTCCCCAACGTCCCCTAAAGTCCTCAATTTTCCCCCAAAGCTCAATAGGTTGAATGCCTCCCAAAGTCCCCCAAAGTCCCCTGAAGTCCCCCATAGCCTCCCACGGTTTTCCGAGGTCCCCCAAATTATCCCAACATCCCCCAAGGCCCCCCAAAGTCCCCCAAGGTTCTCCAAGGGTCCCCCAAGGTCTCCCACGGTACCCAAAAAGTTTTTCCAAGGTCCTAGCCCTAGGTCCCCCACAGTCCCCCGAGGTCCCCCAAAGTCTCCCAAGGTCCCCCAAGGTCCTCCAAGGTCTCCCAATGTCCTCCAAGGTCCCCCAAAGTCCCACAAGGTCCCCAAAGGCCCACCAAAGTCCCCCAAGGTCTCCCAAAGTCCCCCTATGTCCCCCTAGGTCCCCCAAAGCGTCTAGAACTCTCCTTGGGTCCCCGAAAGTCACCCATGGTTCCCAAAAGTTTTTCCAAGGTCCCCCACGGTCCCCCGAGTTCCACCAAATTCTCCCGAGGTCCCCAAAGTCCCCTAAAGTCCCCTAATGTCTTCCCAAAGCCTCCCAAGGTCCCCCAAAAGTCCCCCAAGGTCCTCCAACAGTCACCCTAGGTTCTCCCACGGTCCCCCGAGGTCCTCCAAAAGCCTCCCAAAGTCCCCCACGCTCCCCCAAGGTCCTCCAAAGGTCCCCAAAGGTACCCCACCATTCCCCAAAGTCCCCAAAGTTCCTCCAAAGATCCAAAGGTTCCCCAAGGTCCCCCAATGTCCCACAAGGTCCCCCAATGCCTCCCAAAGTCCCCCAAAGTCCCCTGAAGTCCCCCATAGCCTCCCACGGTTTTCCGAGGTCCCCCAAATTATCCCAACATCCCCCAAGGCCCCCCAAAGTCCCCCAAGGTTCTCCAAGGGTCCCCCAAGGTCTCCCACGGTACCCAAAAAGTTTTTCCAAGGTCCCCCAAGGTCCCCAACAGTCCCCCGAGGTCCCCCAGAGTCTCCTGAGGTCCCCAAAGTCCCCTAAAGTCCCCTAACGTCCCCAAAAGTTCCCCTTGGTCCTCCAAACGTCCCCAAAGGTTCCCAAGAGCCTACCAAGTTCCCAAAGGTCCCCCAACAGTCCCCTTAGGTCCTCCAACAGTCTCCGTAGGCCCTCCCACGGTCCCCCGAGGTCCCCCAGCCCCCCCCAAAGTCCCCCACGCTCCCCCAAGGTCCTCCAAAGGTCCCCGAAGGTACCCCAAAGTCCCCGAAAGTCCCCAATGTTCCCCCAAAGTTCCAAAGGTTCCCCAAGGTCCAGCAAAGCCTCCAAAAGTCCCCCAAAATCCCTTTAAGGCCCCCCAAAGTCTCCCTATATCCCCCTGGGTCCAGCTTAGCCTCTCAATGTCTACCCATGGTCCCCACAAGTCCCCCATGGTCCCCCAAAGTTCTTCCAAGGTCCCCCAAGGTCCCCCACAGTACCCCGAGATCCCCCAAAGTCTCCCGAGGTCCCCCAAAGTCCCCTAAAGTCCCATACGTCCCCTAAAGTCTCCCAAGGTTTCCAAAAGTCCAATAAGGTCCCCAAGGTAACCCAAAGTCCCCCAAAGTCCCCAAAAGTCCCCGGAGGTCCCCGGAGGTCCCCCAATGTCCTCCAATATCCCCAAAAGTCCTCCAACAGTACCCCAAGTTCCCCTAAAGTCCCCAAAGGTCCCCGAAAGTCCCCCAAGGTCCCCCAAAGTCCCCAAAGGTCCCCGAAAGTCCCCCAAGGTCCCCCAAAGTCCTTCCAAGGTCCTACAAGGTCCCACAATTTCCCCCTAGGTCCCCCAACGTCTCCCAAGGTCCCCCAACGTCCCACAAGGTCCCCCAAGGTCCCCAAAGTCCCTCCAAGGCCCCCTAAAGTCCCCCAAGGTCTTCCCAAAGTCTCCCTATGTCCCCCTAGGTCCTGCAAAGCCTCTCAAAGTCTCCCAGGGTCCCCCAAAGTCCCCCATGGTCCCCCAAAGTTCTTCCAAGGTCACCCTAGGTCCCCCACAGTCCCCCGAGGTCCCCCAAAGTCCCCCAACACTCCCCAAAGGTCCCCCAAGGCCCCCCAAAGTCCCTCAAGGTCCTCCCAAAGTCTCCCTAGGTCCCCCGAAGTCCCCCAAGGTCCCCCAAAGTCCCCCAAGATCCCTGGAGGTCCTCCAAAGTCCCCTGAGGTCCCCCAAAGTCCTGAAAGGTCCTCCAAATTACCCCCTAGGTCCCCTATAAAGTCCCCAAAGGTCCCCCAAAGTTCCAACGTTCCACTAATGTCCCCCAAAGTCCCCCAAGGTCTCCCAAAGTCTCCCAAGATCCCCCAATGTCCTCCGAGGTCCCCCAAAGCCCCCCAAGGTCCCCCAAAGGTCCCCAAAAGTCTCCCAACGTCCCCCAAAGCCCCCAAAAGTCCCACAAGTACCCCAAAGTCTCCTGAAGTCCCCCAGAAACCCCCAAGGTCCTCAAAAAGTCCCCAAACGTCCCCCAAAGTCCCCCAAGGTCCCCTAAAGTCCCCAAAGGTCTCCGAAAGACCCCCAAGGTCCCCCAAAGTCCTTCCAAGGTTCCCCACGGTCCCCCAAGGTCCGCCAAAGCCTCCCAAAGTCACGCACGCTCCACCAAGGTCCTCCAAAAGTTCCCCTAGGTCCTCCAAAAGTCCCCCAAGGTCCACCAATGTCCCCCGACGTCCCCGAAGGCTCTCCCAAAGGTCCGCAAAGTCCCAGAGGTAACCCAAAGTCTCCTCTAGGGCCCCCAACGTCTGCCAAGGTCCCCCAAGGTCTCCCAAAGTCCCACAAGGTCCCCCAAAGCCTCCCAAAGTCCCCCAAAATCCACTGAGGTCCCCCAAAGTCCCCCGAGATCCCCCAAATGCCTCCCAAGGTCCCCCGAGGTACCCCAAAGTATCCAAACGTCCCAAAAAGTCTCCCAAATTCCCCCAAGGCCCCCCAAAGTCCCACAAAGTCCCCCAAAGTCTCCTTAGGTCCCCCAGGAACCCCCAAGGTCCTCCAAAAGTCCCCCAAGGTCCCCCAAAGTCCCCCGAGGTCCCCCAACGTCCCGCACGCTCCCCCAAAGTCCTCCAACAGTCCCCCAACGTCCCCTACGGTCCCGAAAGTCCCCCGAGGTCCCCCAAAGTCCCCCAAAGTCCCCCAACATCCCCGAAAGTCCCCCAAGGCCCCCCAAAGTCCCCCCGAGGTCCTCCCAAGGTCTCCCTAGGTCCCCCAAAAGCCTCTCAATGTCTCCCAGAGTCCCCCAAAGTCCCCCATGGTCCCCCAAAGTTCATCCAAGGTCCCCCAAGGTCTCCCACAGTACCCCGAGGTCCCCCAAAGTCTCCCGAGGTCACCCAAAGTCCCCTAAAGTCCCCCAAGGTTTCCAAAAGTCCAATAAGGTCCTCAAGGTCACCCAAAGTCCCCCAAGGTCCCCAAAAGTCCCCGGAGGTCCCCCAACGTCCCCCAAGCTCCCCCAAAGTCCTCCAACAGTCCCCCAAGGTCCCCTAAAGTCCCCAAAGGTCCCCGAAAGTCCCCCAAGGTCCCCCAAAGTCCTTCCAAGGTCCTCCAAGGTCCCACAATTTCCCCCTACGTCCCCCAACGTCTCCCAAGGCCCTCCAAACTCCCCCCAAATCCCTCCAAGGCCCCCCAAATTCCCCCAAGGTCTTCCCAAAGTCTCCCTATGTCCCCCTAGGTCCTGCAAAGCCTCTCAAAGTCTCCCAGGGTCCCCCAAAGTCCCCCATGGTCCCAGAAAGTTCTTCCAAGGTCGCCCTAGGTCCCCCACAGTCCCCCGAGGTCCCCCAAAGTCTCCCAGGGTCCCCCAACATCCTCCAAGGTCTCCCAATTTCCTCTAAGGTCCCCCAAAGTCCCCCAAGGTCCCCCAAGGTCCCCCAAGGTCCCCCAAGGTCCCCAAAGGCCCACCAAAGTTCCCCAAGGTCTTCCCAAAGTCCCCCTATGTCCCCCTAGGTCCCCCAAAGCGTCTTAAAGTCTCCCTGGGTCCCCCAAAGTCACCCATGGTTCCCAAAAGTTTTTCCAAGGTCCCCCACAGTCCCCCGAGTTCGCCCAATGTCTCCTGAGGTCCCCAAAGTCCCCTAAAGTCCCCTAATGTCTTCCCAAAGCCTCCCAAGGTCCCCCAAAAGTCCCCTAAGGTCCTCCAACAGTCCCCCTAGGTCCTCCCACTGTCCCCCAAGGTCCCCCAAAGCCTCCCAAAGTCCCCCACGCTCCCCCAAGGTCCTCCAAAGGTCCCCAAAGGTACCCCACCATTCCCCAAAGTCCCCAAAGTTCCTGCAAAGTTCCAAAGGTCCCCCAAGGTCCCACAAGGTCCCCCAATGCCTCCCAAAGTCCCCCAAAGTCCCCTGAGGTCCCCCAAAGTCCCCCGAGGTCCCCCATAGCCTCCCACGGTTTTTTGAGGTCCCCCAAATTATCCCAACATCCCCCAAGGCCCCCCAAAGTCCCCCAAGGATCTCCAAGGGTCCCCCAAGGTCTCCCACGGTCCTCAAAAAGTTTTTCCAAGGTCCCCCAAGGTCCCCAACAGTCCCCCAAGGTCCCCCAAAGTCTCCCGAGGTCCCCAAAGTCCCCTAAAGTCCCCTAACGTCCCCAAAAGTTCCCCTTGGTCCTCCAAACGTCCCCAAAGGTTCCCCAAAGCCTACCAAGTTCCCAAAGGTCCCCCAACAGTCCCCTTAGGTCCTCCAACAGTTTCCCTAGGCCCTCCCACGGTCCCCCGAGGTCCCCCAACCCCTCCCAAAGTCCCCCACGCTCCCCCAAGGTCCTCCAAAGGTCCCCGAAGGTACCCTAACATCCCCGAAAGTCCCAAATGTTCCCCCAAAGTTCCAAAGGTTCCCCAAGGTCCACCAAAGCCTCCAAAAGTCCCCCAAAGTCCCTTCAAGGCCTCCCAAAGTCTCCCTATGTCCCCCAAGGTCCCGCCTATGCTCTCAATGTCTACCCAGGGTCCCCCAGAGTACCCCGAGGTCCCCCAAAGTCTCCCGAGGTCCCCCAAAGTCCCCTAAAGCCCCCAACGTCCCCTAAAGTCTCCCAAGGTTTCCAAAAGTCCAATAAGGTCCCCAAGGTCACCCAAAGTCCCCCAAGGTCCCCAAAGGGTCCCCCAAGGACCCCCAAAGTCCCACAAGGTTCCCCAAAGTCCCACAAGGTCACCCAACCTCGCAGAAGTCCCCCAAGGTCCCCCAAGGTCCCCAAAGTTCCCCATAAGTCCCCCGAGGTCCCCCAAAGTCTCCCGAGGTCCCCTGAAGTCCCCAAAAGTCTCCTGAGGCCCCCAAAAGTCCCCCAAGGTCCTCCAAGGGTTCCCCAAGGTCTCCCATGGTCCCCAAAAGTTTTTCCAAGGTCCCCCACGGTCCTCCGAGGTCCCCCAAAGTCTCCCGAGGTCCCCAAAGTCCCCTAAAGTCCCCTAATGTCCCGTAAAGTCCCCCAAGGTCTTCCAAAAGTCCCCCAAGGTCCTCCAAACGTCCCCAAATGTTCCCCAAAGCCTACCAAGTTCCCCCAAGGACCTCCAACAGTCCCACAAGGTCCTCCCACGGTCCCCTGAAGTCCCCCAAAGTATCCCAGTCCCCCACGCTCCCCCAAGGTCCTCCAAAGGTCCCCCACGGTACCCCAAACCCCCCCAAAGTCCCCAAAGTTCCCCAAAAGTTCCAAAGATTCCCCAAGGTCCCCCAGTCCCACAAGGTCCCCCAAAGACTCCCAAAGTCCCCCACAGTCCCCCGAGGTCCCCCAAAGTCCCCCGAGGTCACCCAAAGCCTCCCACAGTCCCCCAAGGTCCCCCAAAGTATTCCAACGTCCCCCAAGGCCCCCCAAAGTCCCAGCAGGTCCCCCAAAGTCTCCTGAGGTCCCCCAGAAAACCCCAAGGTCCTCCAAAAGTCCCCAAAGGTCCCCCAAAGTCCCCCGAGGTCCCCCAAGGTCCCCTAAAGTCCCAAAGGTCTCCGAAAGACCCCCAAGGTCCCCCAAAGTCCGTCCAAGGTCCCCCAAGGTCCCCCTATGTCCCCCGAGGTCCCCCAAAGTCTCCCGAGGTCCCCCTAAGTCCCCGAAGTCCCTCGAGGTCCCCCAAAGTCCCCCAACACCCCCCAAAGTCTCCCTAGGTCCCCCAAAGTTCCCCAAGGTCTCCCAAAGTCCCCCAAGGTCCCTGGAGGTCCTCCAAAGTCCCCCGAGGTCCCCCAAAGTCCTCAAAGGTCCTCCAAATTACCCCCAAGGTCCCCTATAAAGTCCCCCAAGGTCCCCCAAAGTTCCAACGTTCCTCTAAGGTCCCCCAAAATCCCCCAAGGTCTCCCAAAGTCTCCCAAGATCCCCCAATGTCCCCCGAGGTCCCCCAAAGCCCCCCAAGGTCCCCCAAAGGTCCCCAAAAGTCTCCTAGTTTCCCCCAAGGCCCCCCAAAGTCCCACAACGTCCCCCAAAGTCTTCTTAGGTCCCCCAGATACCCCTAAGGTCCTCCAAAAGTCCCCAAAGGTCCCTGAAAGTCCCCCAAGGTTCCCCAAAGTCCTTCCTAGGTCCCCTAAGGTCCCCCAATGTCCCCCTAGGTCCCCGAAAGTCTCCCAAGGTCCCCCAACGTCCTCCAAGGTCTCCCAATGTCCACGAAGGTCCCTCAAAGTCCCACAAGGTCCCCCAAGGTCCCCAAAGTCCCTCCAAGGCCCCCAAAAGTCCCACAAGTCCCCCAAAGTCTCCTGAAGTCCCCCAGAAACCCCCGGGGCCTCAAAAAGTCCCCAAACGTCCCCCAAAGTCCCCCAAGGTCCCCTAAAGTCCCCAAAGGTCTCCGAAAGACTCCCAAGGTCCCCCAAAGTCCTTCCAAGGTCCCCCAAGGTCCCCCACGGTCCCCCACGGTCCCCCGAGGTCCGCCAAAGCCTCCCAAAGTCACGCACGCTCCACCAAGGTCCTCCAAAAGTTCCCCTAGGTCCTCCAAAAGTCCCCCAAGGTCCCCGACATTCTCCCAAGGTCCACCAATGTCCCCCGACGTCCCCGAAGGCTCGCCCAAAGGTCCGCAAAGTCCCAGAGGTAACCCAAAGTCTCCCCTAGGTCCCCCAACATCTGCCAAGGTCCCCAAGGTCCCCCAAAGTCCCACAAGGTCCCCCACAGTCTCCTTAGGTCCCCCAGGAACCCCCAAGGTCCTCCAAAAGTCCCCCAAGGTCCCCCAAAGTCCCCCGAGGTCCCCCAACGTCCGGCACGCTCCCCCAAAGTCCTCCAACAGTCCCCCAACGTCCCCTACGGTCCCGAAAATCCCCCAAGGTCCACTAAAGTCCCAAAGGTCTCCGAAAGACCCCCAAGGTCCCCCAAAGTCCTTCCAAGGTCCCCCAAGGTCCCCCTATGACCCCGAGGTCCCCCAAAGTCTCCCGAGGTCCCCCTAAGTCCCCGAAGTCCCTCGAGGTCCACCAAAGTCCCCCAGCACCCCCCAAAGTTCCCCCAAGGTCACTCAAGGTCCTCCCAAAGTCTCCCTAGGTCCCCCAAAGTTCCCCAAGGTCTCCCAAAGTCCCCCAAGGTCCCTGGAGGTCCTCCAAAGTCCCCCGAGGTCCCCCAACGTCCCCAAAGGTTAACCCAAAGCCTACCAAGTTCCCCCAAGGACTTCCAACAGTCCCACAAGGTCCTCCCACGGTCCCCCGAGGTCCCCCAAAGTTTCCAAGTCCCCCACGCTCCCCCAAGGTCCTCCAAAGGTCCCCCAAGGTACCCCAACGTCCCCCAAAGTCCCCAAAGTTCCCCAAAAGTTTCAAAGGCTCCCCAGGGTCCCCCAAAGTCCTACAAGGTCCCCCAAAGCCCCCCAAGTCCCCCACAGTCCCCTGAGGTCCCCCAAAGTCCCCGGGGGTCACCCAAAGCTTCCCACAGTCCCCCGAGGTCCCCCAAAGTATCCCAAAGCCCCCCAAGGTCCCCCAAAGTCCCCCGAGGTCCCCCAAGGTCCCCTATAGTCCCAAAGGTCTCCGAAAGACCCCCAAGGTCCCCCAAAGTCCATCAAAGGTCCCCCAAGGTCGCCCTATGTCCCCCGAGGTCCCCCAAAGTCTCCCGAGGTCCCCCAAAGTCCCCGAAGTCCCTCGAGGTCCCCCAAAGTCTCCCAACACGCCCCAAAGTTCCCCCAAGGCCCCCAAAAGTTCCTCAAGGTCCTCCCAAAGTCCCCCGAGGTCCCCCAAAGCACCCCAAGGTCCCCCAAAGGTCCCAAAAAGTCTCCCGACGTCCCCCATGGCCCCCCAAAGTCCCACAAGGTCCCCCAAAGTCTCCTTAGGTTCCCCAGATACCCCTAAGGTCCTCCAAAAGTCCCCAAAGGTCCCCGAAAGTCCCCCAAGGTTCCCTAAAGTCCTTCCAAGGTCCCCGTAGGTCCCCGAACGTGTCCCAAGGTCCCCCAACATCCTCCAAGGTCTCCCAATGTCCATGAAGGTCCCTCAATGTCCCACAAGGTCCCCCAAGGTCCCCAAAGTCCCTCCAAGGCCCCCAAAAGTCCCAGAAGTCCCCCAAAGTCTCCTGAAGTCCCCCAGAAACCCCCAAGGTCCTCCAAAAGTCCCCAAACGTCCTCCAAAGTCCCCTGAGGTCCCCAAGGTCCCCTAAAGTCCCCAAAGGTCTCCGAAAGACCCCCAAGGTCCCCCACAGTCCTTCCAAGGTCCCCCAAGGTCCCCCACGGTCCCCCACGGTCCCCCGAGGTCCGCCAAAGCCTCCCAAAGTCGCGCACGCTCCACCAAGGTCCTCCAAAGGTCCCCCAAGGTCCCCCAAAAGTCCCCCAAGGTCCTCCAAAGTCCCCTTAGGTCCTCCAAAGGTCCCCCAAGGTCCCTGACATTCTCCCAAGGTCCCCCAATGTCCCCCGACGTCCCTGAAGGCTCTTCCAAAGGTCTGCAAAGTCCCAGAGGTAACCCGAAGTCTCCCCTAGGTCCCCCAACGTCTGCCAAGGTCCCCCAAGGTCCCCCAGAGTCCCACAAGGTCCCCAAAGCCTCCCAAAGTCCCCAAAAATCTCCTGAGGTCCCCAAAAGTCCCCCGAGGTCCGCCAAATGCCTCCCACGGTCCCCCGAGGTCCCCCAAAGTATCCAAACGTCCCCAAAAGTCTCCCACCATCCCCCAAGGCCCCCCAAAGTCAAACAAGGTCCCCCAAAGTCCCCCGAGGTCCCCCAACGTCCCGCATGCTCCCCCAAAGTCCTCCAACAGTCCCCCAAGGTCCCCTACGGTCCCTAAAGTCCCCCAAGACCCCCCAAAGTCCCCCCAAGGTCCTCCCAATGTCTCCTTAGGTCCCCCAAAAGCCTCTCAATGTCTCCCAGAGTCCCCCAAAGTCCCCCATGGTCCCCCAAAGTTCTTCCAAGGTCCCCCAAGGTCCCCCACAGTACCCCGAGATCCCCCAAAGTCTCCCGAGGTCCCCCAAAGTCCCCTAAAGTCCCATACGTCCCCTAAAGTCTCCCAAGGTTTCCAAAAGTCCAATAAGGTCCCCAAGGTAACCCAAAGTCCCCCAACATCCCCAAAAGTCCCCGGAGGTCCCCGGAGGTCCCCCAACGTCCTCCAAACTCCCCCAAAGTCCTCCAACAGTCCCCCAAGTTCCCCTAAAGTCCCCAAAGGTCCCCGAAAGTCCCCCAAGGTCCCCCAAAGTCCCCAAAGGTCCCCAAAAGTCCCCCAAGGTTCCCCAAAGTTCTTCCAAGGTCCTCCAAGGTCCCACAATTTCCCCCTAGGTCCCCCAACGTCTACCAAGGTTCCCCAACGTCCCACAAGGTCCCCCAAAGTCCCCAAAGTCCCTCCAAGGCCCCCTAAAGTCCCCCAAGGTCTTCCCAAAGTCTCCCTATGTCCCCCTAGGTCCTGCAAAGCCTCGCAAAGTCTCCCAGGGTCCCCCAAAGTCCCCCATGGTCCCCCAAAGTTCTTCCAAGGTCGCCCTATGTCCCCCACAGTCCCCCAAGGTCCCCCAAAGTCCCCCAACACCCCCCAAAGTTCCCCCAAGAACCCCATAAGTCCCTCAAGGTCCTCCCAAAGTCTTCTTAGGTCCCCCGAAGTCCCCCAAGGTCCCCCAAAGTCCCCCAAGATCCCTGGAGGTCCTCCAAAGTCCCCCGAGGTCCCCCAAAGTCCTGAAAGGTCCTCCAAATTACCCCCTAGGTCCCCTATAAAGTCCCCCAAGGTCCCCTAAAGTTCCAACGTTCCTCTAAGGTCGCCCAAAGTCCCCCAAGGTCTCCCAAAGTCTCCCAAGATCCCCCAATGTCCCCCGAGGTCCCCCAAAGCCCCCCAAGGTCCCCCAAAGGTCCCCAAAAGTCTCCCAGTGTCCCCCAAAGCCCCCAAAAGTCCCACAAGTACCCCAAAGTCTCCTGAAGTCCCCCAGAAACCCCCAAGGTCCTCAAAAAGTCCCCAAACGTCCCCCAAAGTCCCCCAAGGTCCCCTAAAGTCCCCAAAGGTCTCCGAAAGACCCCCAAGGTCCCCCAAAGTCCTTCCAAGGTTCCCCACGGTCCCCCGAGGTCCGCCAAAGCCTCCCAAAGTCACGCACGCTCCACCAAGGTCCTCCAAAAGTTCCCCCGAGGTCCCCCAAAGTATCCAAACGTCCCATAAAGTCTCCCAAAATCCCCCAGGACCCCCAAAGTCCCACAAAGTCCCCCAAAGTCTCCTTAGGTCCCCCAGGAACCCCCAAGGTCCTCCAAAAGACCCCCAAGGTCCCCCAACACCCCCTAAAGTCCCCCAAGGCCCCCAGAAGTCCCCCCCAAGGTCCTCCCAAGGTCTCCCTAGGTCCCCCAAAAGCCTCTCAATGTCTCCCAGAGTCCCCCAAAGTCCCCCATGGTCCACCAAAGTTCTTCCAAGGTCCTCCCAAGGTCTCCCTAGGTCCCCCAAAAGCCTCTCAATGTCTCCCAGAGTCCCCCAAAGTCCCCCATGGTCCCCCAAAGTTCTTCCAAGGTCCCCCAAAGTCTCCCTAGGTCCCCCGAAGTCCCCCAAAGTACCCCAAAGTCCCCCAAGATCCCTGGAGGTCCTCCAAAGTCCCCCGAGGTCCCCCAAAGTCCTGAAAGGTCCTCCAAAACCCCCAAGGTCCCCTTTAAAGTCCCCCAAGGTCCCCCAAAGTTACAACGTTCTTCTAAGGTCCCCCAAAGTCCCCCAAGGTCTCCCAAAGTCTCCCAAGATCCCCCAATGTCCCCCGAGGTCCCCCAAAGCACCCCAAGGTCCCCCAAAGGTCCCCAAAAGTCTCCCAACGTCCCCCAAAGCCCCCAAAAGTCCCACAAGTACCCCAAAGTCTCCTGAAGTCCCCCAGAAACCCCCAAGGTCCTCAAAAAGTCCCTAAACATCCCCCAAAGTCCCCCAAGGTCCCCTAAAGTCCCCAAAGGTCTCCAAAAGACCCCCAAGGTCCCCCAAAGTCCTTCCAAGGTTCCCCACGGTCCCCCGAGGTCCGCCAAAGCCTCCCAAAGTCATGCACGCTCCACCAAGGTCCTCCAAAAGTTCCCCTAGGTCCTCCAAAAGTCCCCCAAGGTCCCCGACATACTCCCAGGGTCCACCAATATCCCCCGACGTCCCCGAAGGCTCTCCCAAAGGTCCGCAAAGTCCCAGAGGTAACCCAAAGTCTCCCCTAGGTCCCCCAACGTCTGCCAAGGTCCCCCAAGGTCCCCCAAAGTCCCACAAGGTCCCCCAAAGCCTCCCAAAGTCCCCCAAAATCCACTGAGGTCCCCCAAAGTCCCCCGAGGTCCCCCAAATGCCTCCCACGGTCCCCCGAGGTCCCCCAAAGTATCCAAACGTCCCATAAAGTCTCCCAAAATCCCCCAGGACCCCCAAAGTCCCACAAAGTCCCCCAAAGTCTTCTTAGGTCCCCCAGGAACCCCCAAGGTCCTCCAAAAGACCCCCAAGGTCCCCCAACACCCCCGAAAGTCCCCCAAGGCCCCCAGAAGTCCCCCCCAAGGTCCTCCCAAGGTCTCCCTAGGTCCCCCAAAAGCCTCTCAATGTCTCCCAGAGTCCCCAAAAGTCCCCCATGGTCCCCCAAAGTTCTTCCAAGGTCCCCCAAGGTCTCCTACACTACCCCGAGGTCCCCCAAAGTCTCCCGAGGTCCCCCAAAGTCCACTAAAGTCCCCAACGTCCCCTAAAGTCTCCCAAGGTTTCCAAAAGTCCAATAAGGTCCTCAAGGTCATCCAAAGTCCCCCAAGGTCCCAAAAAGACCCCGGAGGTCCCCCAACGTCCCCCAAGCTCCCCCAAAGTCCTCCAACAGTCCCCCAAGGTCCCCTAAAGTCCCCAAATGTCCCCGAAAGTCCCCCAAGGTCCCCCAAAGTCCCCAAAGGTCCTCCAAGGTCCCAAAATCTCCCCCTACGTCCCCCAACGTCTCCCAAGGTCCCCCAACGTCCCACAAGGTCCCCCAAGGTCCCCAAAGTCCCTCCAAGGCCCTCCAAAGTCCCCCCAAATCCCTCCAAGGCCCCCCAAAGTCCCCCAAGGTCTTCCCAAAGTCTCCCTATGTCCCCCTAGGTCCTGAAAAGCCTCTGAAGGTCTGCCAGGGTCCCCCAAAGTCCCCCATGGTCCCCCAAAGTTCTTCCAAGGTTGCCCTAGGTCCCCCATAGTCCCCCGAGGTCCCCCAAAGTCCCCAAACAACCCCCCAAAGTTCCCCCAAGGCCCCCCAAAGTCCCTCAAGGTCCTCCCAAAGTCTCCCTAGGTCCCCCGAAGTCCCCCAAAGTCTCCCAAAGTCCCCCAAGATCCCTGGAGGTCCTCTAAAGTCCCCCGAGGTCCCCCAAAGTCCTGAAAGGTCCTCCAAAACCCCCAAGGTCCCCTATAAAGTCCCCCAAGGTGCCCCAAAGTTACAACGTTCTTCTAAGGTCCCCCAAAGTCCCCCAAGGTCTTCCAAAGTCCCCCAAGATTCCCCAATGTCCCCCGAGGTCCCCCAAAGCCCCCCAAGGTCCCCCAAAGGTCCCCAAAAGTCTCCCAACGTCCCCCAAGGCCCCCAAATGTCCCACAAGTCCCACAAAGTCTCCTGAAGTCCCCCAGAAACCCCCAAGGTCCTCAAAAAGATCCCGAACGTCCCCCAAAGTCCCCCAAGGTCCCCTAAAGTCCCCAAAGGTCTCCGAAAGACCCCCAAGGTCCCCCAAAGTCCTTCCAAGGTTCCCCACGGTCCCCCGAGGTCCGCCAAAGCCTCCCAAAGTCACGCATGCTCCACCAAGGTCCTCCAAAAGTTCCCCTAGGTCCTCCAAAAGTCCCCCAAGGTCCTCGACATTCTCCCAAGGTCCACCAATGTCCCCCGACGTCCCCGAAGGCTCTCCCAAAGGTCCGCAAAGTCCCAGAGGTAACCCAAAGTCTCCCCTAGGTCCCCCAACATCTGCCAAGGTCCCCAAGGTCCCCCAAAGTCCCACAAGATCCCCCAAAGCCTCCCAAAGTCCCCCAAAATCCACTGAGGTCCCCCAAAGTCCCCCGAGGTCCCCCAAATGCCCCCCATGGTATCCCGAGGTCCCCCAAAGTATCCAAATGTCCTATAAAGTCTCCCAAAACCCCCAAGGCCCCCCAAAGTCCCACAAAGTCCCCCAAAGTCTCCTAAGGTACCCCAGGATCCCCGAAGGTCCTCCAAAAGTCCCCCAAGGTCCCCCAAAGTCCCCCGAGGTCCCCCAACGTCCCGCACGCTCCCCCAAAGTCCTCCAACAGCCCCCCAACACCCCCGAAAGTCCCCCAAGGCCCCCCAAAGTCCCCCCAAGGTCCTCCCAAGGTCTCCCTAGGTCCCCCAAAAGCCTCTCAATGTATCCCAGAGTCCCCCAAAGTCCCCCATGGTCCCCCAAAGTTCTTCCAAGGTCCCCCAAGGTCTCCCACAGTACCCCGAGGTCCCCCAAAGTCTCCCGAGGTCCCCCAAAGTCCCCTAAAGTCCCCAACGTCCCCTAAAGTCTCATAAAGGTTTCCAAAAGTCCAATAAGGTCCTCAATGTCACCCAAAGTTCCCCAAGGTCCCCAAAAGTCCCCGGAGGTCCCCCAACGTCCCCCAAGCTCCCCCAAAGTCCTCCAACAGTCCCCCAAGGTCCCCTAAAGTCCCCAAAGGTCCCCGAAAGTCCCCCAAGGTCCCCCAAAGTCCCCAAAGGTCCCCGAAAGTCCCCCAAGGTCCCCCAAAGTCCTTCCAAGGTCCTCCCAATGTCTCCTTAGGTCCTATAAAGCCTCTAAAAGTCTCCCAGGGTCCCCCAAAGTCCCCCATGGTCCCCCAAAGTTCTTCCAAGGTCGCCCTACGTCCCCCACAGTCCCCCAAGGTCCCGTAAAGTCACCAAATGTCCCCGAAAGTCCCCCAAGGTCCCCCAAAGTCCTTCCAAGGTCCTCCAAGGTCCCACAATTTCCCCCTAGGTCCCCCAACGTCTCCCAAGGTCCCCCAACGTCCCACAAGGTCCCCCAAGGTCCCCAAAGTCTCTCCAAGGCCCTCCAAAGTCCCCCCAAATCCCTCCAAGGCCCCCCAAAGTCCCCCAAGGTCTTCTCAAAGTCTCCCTATGTCCCCCTAGGTCCTGCAAAGCCTCTCAAAGTCTCCCAGGGTCCCCCAAAGTCCCCCATGGTCCCCCAAAGTTCTTCCAAGGTCGCCCTAGGTCCCCCACAGTCCCCCGAGGTCCCCCAAAGTCTCCCAGGGTCCCCCAACGTCCTCCAAGGTCTCCCAATTTCCTCTAAGGTCCCCCAAAGTCCCACAAAGTCCCCCAAGGTCCCCCAAAGTCTCCCGAGGTCCCCCAAAGTCCCCGAAGTCTCCTGAGGCCCCCCAAAGTCCCCCAAGGTCCTCCAAGGGTCCCCCATGGTCTCCCATGGTCTCCAAAAGTTTTAACAAGATCCCCCAGGGTCCCCCACAGACCCCCCGGTCCGCAAAAGGCTCCCGAGGTCCCCAAAGTCCCCTAAAGTCCTCTAATGTCCCCTAAAGTCCCCCAAGGTCTTCCAAAAGTCCCCCTAGGTCCTCCAAACGTCCCCAAAGGTTCCCAAAAGCCTCCCAACGTCCCCCAAGGTCCCCCAACAGTCCCCTAAGGTACTCCAACATCCCCGCTAGGTCCTCCCACGGTCCCCCGAGGTCGCCCAAAGCCTCCCAAAGTCCCCCACACTCCCCCTAGGTCCTCCAAAGGTCCCCCAACGTCCCCAAAGGTTCCCCAAAGCCTACAAAGTTCCCCCAAGGACCTCCAACAGTCCCACAAGGTCCTCCCATGGTCCCCCGAGGTCCCCCAAAGTATCCCAGTCCCCCACGCTCCCCCAAGGTCCTCCAAAGGTCCCCCAAGGTACCCCAACATCCCCCAAAGTCCCCAAAGTTCCCCAAAAGTTCCAAAGGTTCCCCAAGGTCCCCCAAAGTCCAAAAAAAGGTCCCCCAAAGACTCCCAAAGTCCCCCACAGTCCCCCGAGGTCCCCCAAAGTCCCTCAAGGTCCTCCCAAAGTCTCCCTAGGTCCCCCAAAGTTCCCCAAGGTCCCCCAAAGTCCCCCAAGGTCCCTGGAGGTCCTCCAAAGTCCCCCGAGGTCCCCCAACGTCCCCAAAGGTTCCCCACAGCCTACCAAGTTCCCCCAAGGACCTCCAACAGTCCCACAAGGTCCTCCCACGGTCCCCCGAGGTCCCCAAAAGTTTCCAAGTCCCCCACGCTCCCCCAAGGTACTCCAAAGGTCCCTCAAGGTACCCCAACGTCCCCCAAAGTCCCCAAAGTTCCTCAAAAGTTTCAAAGGTTCCCCAGGGTCCCCCAAAGTCCCACAAGGTCCCCCAAAGCCTCCCAAAGTCCCCCACAGTCCCCTGAGGTCCCCCAAAGTCCCCGGAGGTCACCCAAAGCCTCCCACTGTCCCCCGAGGTCCCCCAAAGTATCCCAAAGTCCCCCAAGGTCCCCCAAAGTCCCCCGAGGTCCCCCAAGGTCCCCTATAGTCCCAAAGGTCTCCAAAAGACCCCCAAGGTCCCCCAAAGTCCATCCAAGGTCCCCCAAGGTCCCCCAAGGTCCCCCTATGTCCGGCGAGGTCCCCCAAAGTCTCCCGAGGTCCCCCAAAGTCCCCGAAGTCCCTCGAGGTCCCCCAAAGTCCCCCAACACCCCCCAAAGTTCCCCCAATGCCCCCAAAAGTTTCTCAAGGTCCTCCCAAAGTACCCTGAGGTCCCCCAAAGCACCCCAAGGTCCCCCAAAGCTCCCCAAAAGTCTCCCAACATCCCCCATGGCCCCCCAAAGTCCCACAAGGTCCCCCAAAGTCTCCTTAGGTCCCCCAGATACCCCTAAGGTCCTCCAAAAGTCCCCAAAGGTCCCCGAAAGTCCCCCAAGGTTCCCTAAAGTCCTTCCAAGGTCCTCCAAGGTCCCACAATTTCCCCCTACGTCCCCCAATTTCTCCCAAGGTCCCCCAAAGTCCTTCCAAGGTCCTCCCAATGTCTCCTTAGGTCCTATAAAGCCTCTAAAAGTCTCCCAAGGTCCCCCAAAGTCCCCCATGGTCCCCCAAAGTTCTTCCAAGGTCGCCCTACGTCCCCCACAGTCCCCCAAGGTCCCCTAAAGTCCCCAAATGTCCCCGAAAGTCCCCCAAGGTCCCCCAAAGTCCTTCCAAGGTCCTCCAAGGTCCCACAATTTCCCCCTACGTCCCCCAACGTCTCCCAAGGTCCCCCAACGTCCCACAAGGTCCCCCAAGGTCCCCAAAGTCCCTCCAAGGCCCTCCAAAGTCCCCCCAAATCCCTCCAAGGCCCCCCAAAGTCCCCCAAGGTCTTCTCAAAGTCTCCCTATGTCCCCCTAGGTCCTGCAAAGCCTCTCAATGTCTACCCAGGGTCCCCCAAAATCCCCCATGGTCCCAAAAAGTTCTTCCAAGGTCCCCCAAGGTCCCCCAGAGTACCCCGAGGTCCCCCAAAGTCTCCCGAGGTCCCCCAAAGTCCCCTAAAGCCCCCAACGTCCCCTAAAGTCTCCCAAGGTTTCCAAAAGTCCAATAAGGTCCCCAAAGTCACCCAAAGTCCCCCAAGGTCCCAAAATGGTCCCCCAACGACCCCCAAAGTCCCACAAGGTTCCCCAAAGTCCCACAAGGTCACCCAACCTCGCAGAAGTCCCCCAAGGTCCCCCAAGGTCCCCAAAGTTCCCCCAAAGTCCCCCGAGGTCCCCCAATGTCTCCCACAGTCCCCCGAGGTCCCCCAAAGTCTCCCGAGGTCCCCCAAAGTCCTTCCAAGATCCCCCAAGGTCCCCCGAGGTCCCCCGAGGTCCCCCAAAGTCTCCGGAGGTCCCCTAAAGTCCCCCAAAGTCTCCTGAGGCTCCCAAAAGTCCCCCAAGGTCCTCCAAGGGTTCCCCAAGGTCTCCCATGGTCCACAAAAGTTTTTCCAAGGTCCCCAACGGTCCCCCAAGGTCCCCCAAAGTCTCCCGAGTTCCCCAAAGTCCCCTTAAGTCCCCTAATGTCCCCTAAAGTCCCCCAAAGTCATCCAAAAGTCCCCCAAGGTCCTCCAAACCTCCCCAAATGTTCCCCAAAGCCTCCCAAGGTCCCCCAAGGTCCCCCAACAGTCCCCTAAGGTCCTCCAACAGTCCCCATAGGTCCTCCCACGGTCCCCCGAGGTCCCCCAAAGCCTCCCAAAGTCCCCCAGGCTCCCCCGAGGTCCTCCAAAGGTCCCCCAAGGTCCCCCAACGTCCCCCAGAGTCCACAAAGTTCCCCCTAAGTTCCTAAGGTTCCCCAAGGTCCCCCAAAGTCCCACAATGTCCCCCAAAGCGTCCCAAAGTCCCCCAAAGTCCCCCGAGGTCCCCCAAGTCCCCCGAGGTCCCCAAAAGCCTCCCACGGTCCCCCGAGGTCCCTCAAAGTATCTCAACGTCCCCCAAGGCCCCCCAAAGTCCCAAAAGGTCCCCCAAAGTCTCCTGAGATCCCCCAGAAACCCCCAAGGTCCTCCAAAAGTCCCCCAAGACCCCGCAAAGTCCCCCGAGGTCTCCCAAGGTCCCCAAATGTCCTTCCAATGTCCCACAATGTCCCCCGAGGTCCCCCAAAGTCTCCCGAGGTCCCCCAAAGTCCCTGAAGTCTCCTGAGGCCCCCCAAAGTCCCCCAAGGTCCTCCAAGGGTCCCCCATGGTCTCCCATGGTCTCCAAAAGTTTTTCCAAGATCCCCCAGGGCCCCCCACAGACCCCCTGGTCCCCCAAAGTCTACCGAGGTCCCCAAAGTCCCCTAAAGTCCTCTAATGTCCCCTAAAGTCCCCCAAGGTCTTCCAAAAGTCCCCCTAGGTCCTCCAAACGTCTCCAAAGGTTCCCAAAAGCCTCCCAACGTACCCCAAGGTCCCCCAACAGTCCCCTAAGGTACTCCAACAGTCCCCCTAGGTCCTCCCACGGTCCCCCGAGGTCGCCCAAAGCCTCCCAAAGTCCCCCACGCTCCCCCTAGGTCCTCCAAAGGTCTCCCAACGTCCCCAAAGGTTCCCCAAAGCCTACAAAGTTCCCCCAAGGACCTCCAACAGTCCCACAAGGTCCTCCCACGGTCCCCCGAGGTCCCCCAAAGTATCCCAGTCCCCCACGCTCCCCCAAGGTCCTCCAAAGGTCCCCCAAGGTACCCCAACATCCCCCAAAGTCCCCAAATTTCCCCAAAAGTTCCAAAGGTTCCCCAAGGTCCCCCAAAGTCCAAAAAAAGGTCCCCCAAAGACTCCCAAAGTCCCCCAGAGTCCCCCGAGGTCCCCCAAATTCCCCCGAGGTCACCCAAAGCCTCCCACAGTCCCCCGAGGTCCCCCAAAGTATCCCAACGTCCCCCAAGGCCCCCCAAAGTCCCACCAGGTCCGCCAAAGTCCCCTGAGGTCCCCCAGAAAATCCCAAGGTCCTCCAAAAGTCCCCCAAGGTCCCCCAAAGTCCCCCTAGGTCCCCCAAGGTCCCCTAAAGTCCCAAAGGTCTCCAAAAGACCCCCAAGGTCCCCCAAGGTCCTTCCAAGGTCCCCATATGTCCCCCGAGGTTCCCCAAAGTCTCCCGAGGTCCTCCAAAGTCCCCAAAGTCCCTCGAGGTCCCCCAAAGTCCCCCAACCCCCCCCAAAGTTCCCCCAAGGTCCCTCAAGGTCCTCCCAAAGTCTCCCTAGGTCCCCCAAAGTTCCCCAAGGTCCCCCAAAGTCCCCCAAGGTCCCTGGAGGTCCTCCAAAGTCCCCCGAGGTCCCCCAACGTCCCCAAAGGTTCCCCACAGCCTACCAAGTTCCCCCAAGGACCTCCAACAGTCCCACAAGGTCCTCCCACGGTCCCCCGAGGTCCCAAAAAGTTTCCAAGTCCCCCACGCTCCCCCAAGGTACTCCAAAGGTCCCTCAAGGTACCCCAACGTCCCCCAAAGTCCCCAAAGTTCCCCAAAAGTTTCAAAGGTTCCCCAGGGTCCCCCAAAGTCCCACAAGGTCCCCCAAAGCCTCCCAAAGTCCCCCACAGTCCCCTGAGGTCCCCCAAAGTCCCCGGAGGTAACCCAAAGCCTCCCACAGTCCCCCGAGGTCCCCCAAAGTATCCCAAAGTCCTCCAAGGTCTCCCAATGTCCTCCAAGGTCCCCCAAAGTCCCATAAGGGCTCCCAAGGTCCACAAAGGCCCACCAAAGTCCCCCAATTCTTCCCAAAGTCCCCCTATGTCCCCCTAGGTCCCCCAAAGTGTCTCAAAGACCCCCAAGGTCCCCCAAAGTCCTTCCAAGGTCCCCAAAGGTCCCCCTATGTCCCCCGAGGTCCCCCAAAGTCTCCCGAGGTCCCCCTAAGTACCCGAAGTCCCTCGAGGTCCCCCAAAGTCCCCCAACACCCCCCAAAGTATCCCTAGGTCCCCCAAAGTTCCCAAAGGTCTCCCAAAGTCCCCCAAGGTCCCTGGAGGTCCTCCAAAGTCCCCCGAGGTCCCCCAAAGTCCTCAAAGGTCCTCCAAATTACCCCCAAGGTCCCCTATAAAGTCCCCCAAGGTCCCCCAAAGTTCCAACGTTCCTCTAAGGTCCCCCAAAATCCCCCAAGGTCTCCCAAAGTCTCCCAAGATCCCCCAATGTCCCCCGAGGTCCCCCAAAGCCCCCCAAGGTCCCCCAAAGGTCCCCAAAAGTCTCCCAGCGTCCCCCAAGGCCCCCCAAAGTCCCACAAGGTCCCCCAAAGTCTTCTTAGGTCCCACAGATACCCCTAAGGTCCTCCAAAAGTCCGCAAAGGTCCCTGAAAGTCCCCCAAGGTTCCCCAAAGTCCTTCCTAGGTCCCCTAAGGTCCCCCAATGTCCCCCTAGGTCCCCGAAAGTCTCCCAAGGTCCCCCAACGTCCTCCAAGGTCTCCCAATGTCCACGAAGGTCCCTCAAAGTCCCACAAGGTCCCCCAAGGTCCCCAAAGTCCCTCCAAGGCCCCCAAAAGTCCCACAAGTCCCCCAAAGTCTCCTGAAGTCTCCCAGAAACCCCCAAGGTCCTCAAAAAGTCCCCAAAGGTCCCCCAAAGTCCCCCAAGGTCCCCTAAAGTCCCCAAAGGTCTCCGAAAGACCCCCAAGGTCCCCCAAAGTCCTTCCAAGGTCCCCCAAGGTCCCCCACGGTCCCCCACGGTCCCCCGAGGTCCGCCAAAGCCTCCCAAAGTCACGCACGCTCCACCAAGGTCCTCAAAAAGTTCCCCTAGGTCCTCCAAAAGTCCCCCAAGGTCCCCGACATTCTCCCAAGGTCCACCAATGTCCCCCGACGTCCCCGAAGGCTCTCCCAAAGGTCCGCAAAGTCCCAGAGGTAACCCGAAGTCTCCCCTAGGTCCCCCAACGTCTGCCAAGGTCCCGCAAGGTCCCCCAAAGTCCCAAGAGGTCCCCCAAAGCCTCCCAAAGTCCCCCAAAATCCACTGAGGTCCCCCAAAGTCCCCCGAGGTCCCCCAAAAGCCTCCCACGGTCCCCCGAGGTCCCCCAAAGTATCCAAACATCCCATAAAGTCTCCCAAAATCCGCCAAGGCCCCCCAAAGTCCCACAAGGTCCCCAGCAGTCTCCTTAGGTCCCCCAGGAACCCCCGAGGTCCTCCAAAAGTCCCCCAAGGTCCCCCAGAGTCCCCCGAGGTCCCCCAACATCCCCTACGGTCCCGAAAATCCCCCAAGGTCCCCTAAAGTCCCAAAGGTCTCCGAAAGACCCCCAAGGTCCCCAAAGTCCCTCCAAGGCCCCCAAAAGTCCCACAAGTCCCCCAAAGTCTCCTGAAGTCCCCCAGAAACCCCCAAGGTCCTCCAAAAGTCCCCAAACGTCCCCCAAAGTCCCCTGAGGTCCCCAAGGTCCCCTAAAGTCCCCAAAGGTCTCCGAAAGACCCCCAAGGTCCCCCAAAGTCCTTCCAAGGTCCCCCAAGGTCCCCCACGGTCCCCCACGGTCCCCCGAGGTCCGCCAAGGCCTCCCAAAGTCGCGCACGCTCCACCAAGGTCCTCCAAAGTCCCCCAAGGTCCCCCAAAAGTCCCCCAAGGTCCTCCAAAGTCCCCCTAGGTCCTCCAAAGGTCCCCCAAGGTCCCTGACATTCTCCCAAGATCCCCCAATGTCCCCCGATGTCCCCGAAGGCTCTCCCAAAGGTCTGCAAAGTCCCAGAGGTAACCCGAAGTCTCCCCTAGGTCCCCCAACGTCTGCCAAGGTCCCCCAAGGTCCCCCAAAGTCCCACAAGGTCCCCAAAGCCTCCCAAAGTCCCCAAAAATCCCCTGAGGTCCCCAAAAGTCCCCCGAGGTACCCCAAATACCTCCCACGGTCCCCCGAGGTCCCCCAAAGTATCCAAAAATCCCCAAAAGTCTCCCACCATCCCCCAAGGCCCCCCAAAGTCAAACAAGGTCCCCCAAAGTCCCCCGAGGTCCCCCAACGTCCCGCATGCTCCCCCAAAGTCCTCCAACAGTCCCCCAACGTCCCCTACGGTCCCTAAAGTCCCCCAAGGTCCCCCAAAGTCACCCAAAGTCACCCAACACCCCCAAAAGTCCCCCAAGACCCCCCAAAGTCCCCCCAAGGTCCTCCCAATGTCTCCTTAGGTCCCCCAAAGCCTCTCAATGTCTCCCAGAGTCCCACAAAGTCCCCCATGGTCCCCCAAAGTTCTTCCAAGGTCCCCCAAGGTCCCCCACAGTACCCCGAGATCCCCCAAAGTCTCCCGAGGTCCCCCAAAGTCCCCTAAAGTCCCATACGTCCCCTAAAGTCTCCCAAGATTTCGAAAAGTCCAATAAGGTCCCCAAGGTAACCCAAAGTCCCCCAACGTCCCCAAAAGTCCCCGGAGGTCCCCGGAGGTCCCCGGAGGACCCCGGAGGTCCCCCAACGTCCTCCAAGCTCCCCCAAAGTCCTCCAACAGTCCCCCAAGTTCCCCTAAAGTCCCCAAAGGTCCCAGAAAGTCCCCCAAGGTCCCCCAAAGTCCCCAAAGGTCCCAGAAAGTCCCCCAAGGTCCCCCAAAGTCCTCCCAAGGTCCTCCAAGGTCCCACAATTTCCCCCTAGGTCCCCCAACGTCTCCCAAGGTCCCCCAACGTCCCACAAGGTCCCCCAAGGTCCCCAAAGTCCCTCCAAGACCCTCCAAAGTCCCCCCAAATCCCTCCAAGGCCCCCCAAAGTCCCCCAATGTCTTCCCAAAGTCTCCCTATGTCCCCCTAGGTCCTGAAAAGCCTCTCAAGGTCTCCCAGGGTCCCCCAAAGTCCCCCATGGTCCCCCAAAGTTCTTCCAAGGTCACCCTAGGTCCCCCACAGTCCCCCGAGGTCCCCCAAAGTCTCCCAGGGTCCCCCAACGTCCTCCAAGGTCTCCCAATTTCCTCCAAGGTCCCCCAAAGTCCCACAAGGTCCCCCAAGGTCCCCAAAGGCCCTCCAAAGTCCCCCAAGGTCTTCCCAAAGTCCCCCTATGTCCCCCTAGGTTCCCCAAAGCGTCTCAAAGTCTCCCTGGGTCCCCCAAAGTCACCCATGGTTCCCAAAAGTTTTTCCAAGGTCCCCCACAGTCCCCCGAGTTCCCCCAATGTCTCCTGAGGTCCCCAAAGTCCCCTAAAGTCCTCTAATGTCTTCCCAAAGCCTCCCAAGGTCCACCAAAAGTCCCCTAAGGTCCTCCAACAGTCCCCCTAGGTCCTCCCACTGTCCCCCAAGGTCCCCCAAAGCCTCCCAAAGTCCCCCACGCTCCCCCAAGGTCCTCCAAAGGTCCCCAAAGGTACCCCACCATTCCCCAAAGTCCCCAAAGTTCCTGCAAAGTTCCAAAGGTCCCCCAAGGTCCCACAAGGTCCCCAAATGCCTCCCAAAGTCCCCCAAAGTCCCCTGAGGTCCCCCAAAGTCCCCTGAGGTCCCCCATAGCCTCCCACGGTTTTCCGAGGTCCCCCAAATTATCCCAACATCCCCCAAGGCCCCCCAAAGTCCCCCAAGGTTCTCCAAGGGTCCCCCAAGGTCTCCCACGGTCCCCAAAAAGTTTTTCCAAGGTCCCCCAAGGTCCCCAACAGTCCCCCGAGGTCCCCCAAAATCTCCCGAGGTCCCCAAAGTCCCCTAAAGTCCCCTAACGTCCCCAAAAGATCCCCGTGGTCCTCCAAATGTCCCCAAAGGTTCCCAAAAGCCTACCAAATTCCCCAGGGTCCCCAAACAGTCCCCTTAGGTCCTCCAACAGTCTCCCTAGAACCTCCCACGGTCCCCCGAGGTCCCCCAGCCCCCCACCCAAAGTCCCCCACGCTCCCCTAGGTCTTCCAAAGGTCCCCCAATGTCCCCCAATGTCCCCAAAAGTTCCCCAAAGCCTACCAAGTTCCCCCAAGGACCTCCAACAGTCCCAGAAGGTCCTCCCACGGTCCCCCGTGGTCCCCCAAAGTATCCCAGTCCCCCACGCTCCCCCAAGGTCCTCCAAAGGTCCCCCAAGGTACCCAAACATCCCCCAAAGTCCCCACAGTTCCCCAAAAGTTCCAAAGGTCCCCCAAGGTCCCCCAAAGTCCCAAAAGGTCCCCCAAAGACTCCCAAAGTCCCCCACAGTCCCCCGAGGTCCACCAAAGTATCCCAACGTCCCCCAACGCCCCCCAAAGTCCCACCAGGTCCCCCAAAGTCTTCTTTGGTCCCCCAGAAAACCCCAAGGTCCTCCAAAAGTCCCCCAAGGTCCCCCAAAGTCCCCCGAGGTCCCCCAAGGTCCCCTAAAGTCCCAAAAGTCTCCGAAAGACCCCCAAGGTCACCCAAAGTCCTTCCGAGGTCCCCCAAGGTCCCCCTATGGCCCCCTATGTCCCCCAAGGTCCCCCAAAGTCTCCCGGGGTCCCCCTAAGTCCCCGAAGTCCCTCGAGGTCCCCCAAAGTCCCCCAACACCCCCCAAAGTTCCCCCAAGGTCCCTCAAGGTCTTCCCAAAGTCTCCCTAGGTCCCCCAAAGTTCCCCAAGGTCTCCCAAAGTCCCCCAAGGTCCCTGGAGGTCCTCCAAAGTCCCCCGAGGTCCCCCAACGTCCCCAAAGGTTCCCCAAAGCCTACCAAGTTCCCCCAAGGACCTCCAACAGTCCCACAAGGTCCTCCCATGGTCCCCCGAGGTCCCCCAAAGTTTCCAAGTCCCCCACGCTGCCCCAAGGTCCTCCAAAGGTCCCCCAAGGTACCCCAACGTCCCCCAAAGTCCACAAAAGTTCCCCAAAAGTTTCAGAGGTTCCCCAGGGTCCCCCAAAGTCCCACAAGGTCCCCCAAAGCCTCCCAAAGTCCCCCAGAGTCCCCTGAGGTCCCCCAAAGTCCCCGGAGGTCACCCAAAGCCTCCCACAGTCCCCCGAGGTCCCCCAAAGTATCCCAAAGTCCCCCAAGGTCCCCCAAAGTCCCCCGAGGTCCCCCAAGGTCCCCTATGGTCCCAAAGGTCTCCGAAAGACCCCCAAGGTCCCCCAAAGTCCATCCAAGGTCCCCCAAGGTCGCCCTATGTCCCCCGAGGTCCCCCAAAGTCTCCCGAGGTCCCCCAAAGTCCCCGAAGTCCCTCGAGGTCCCCCAAAGTCCCTCAACACCCCCCGTAGTTCCCCCAAGGCCCCCAAAAGTTCCTCAAGGTCCTCCCAAAGTCCCCCGAGGTCCCCCAAAGAGCCCCAAGGCCCCCAAAGGTCCCCAAAAGTCTCCCAACGTCCCCCATGGCCCCCCAAAGACCCACAAGGTCCCCAAAAGTCTCCTTAGGTCCCCCAGATACCCTTAAGGTCCTCCAAAAGTCCCCAAAGGTCCCCGAAAGTCCCCCAAGGTTCCCTAAAGTCCTTCCAAGGTCCCCTAAGGTCCCCCAATTTCCCCCTAGGTCCCCGAACGTCTCCCAAGGTCCCCCAACATCCTCCAAGGTCTCCCAATGTCCACTAAGGTTCATCAAAGTCCCACAAGGTCCCCCAAGGTCCCCAAAGTTCCTCCAAGGCCCTCAAAAGTCCCACAAGTCCCCCAGAGTCTCCTGAAGTCCCCCCAAAAAAACCCAAGGTCCTCCAAAAGTCCCCAAACGTCCCCCAAAGTCCCCTGAGGTCCCCGAAGGTCCCCTACAGTCCCCAAAGGTCTCCGAAAGACCCCCAAGGTCCCCCAAAGTCCTTCCAAGGTCCCCCAAGGTCCCACACGGTCCCCCACGGTCCCCCGAGGTCCGCCAAAGCCTCCCAAAGTCGCGCACGCTCCACCAAGGTCCTCCAAAGGTCCCCCAAGGTCCCCCAAAAGTCCCCCAAGGTCCTCCAAAGTCCCCCTAGGTCCTCCAAAAGTCCCCCAAGGTCCCTGACATTCTCCCAAGGTCCCCCAATGTCCCCCGACGTCCCTGAAGGCTCTCCCAAAGGTCTGTAAAGTCCCAGAGGTAACCCGAAGTCTCCCCTAGGTCTCCCAACGTCTGCCAAGGTCCCCCAAGGTCCCCCAAAGTCCCAAAAGGGCCCCAAAGCCTCCCAAAGTCCCCAAAGTTCCCCTGAGGTCCCCCAAAGTCCCCCGAGGTCCCCCAAATACCTCCCACGGTCCCCCGAGGTCCCCCAAAGTATCCAAAAATCCCCAAAAGTCTCCCAATATCCCCCAAGGCCCCCCAAAGTCCCACAAGGTCCCCCAAAGTCCCCCGAGGTCCCCCAACGTCCCGCACGCTCCCCCAAAGTCCTCAAACAGTCCCCCAAGGTCTCCTACGGTCCCTAAAGTCCCCCCAGGTCCCCCAGAGTCACCTAAAGTCACCCAACACCCCCAAAAGTCCCCCAACACCCCCCAAAGTCCCCCCAAGGTCCTCCCAATGTCTCCTTAGGTCCCCCAAAGCCTCTAAATGTCTCCCAGAGTCCCCCAAAGTCCCCCATGGTCCCCCAAAGTTCTTCCAAGGTCCCCCAAGGTCCCCCACAGTACCCCAAGATCCCCCAAAGTCTCCCGAGGTCCCCCAAAGTCCCCTAAAGTCCCATACGTCCCCTAAAGTCTCTCAAGGTTTCCAAAAGTCAAATAAGGTCCCCAAGGTAACCCAAAGTCCCCCAACGTCCCCAAAAGTCCCCGGAGGTCCCCGGAGGTCCCCCAACGTCCTCCAACAGTCCCCCAAGCTCCCCTAAAGTCCCCAAAGGTCCCCGAAAGTCCCCCAAGGTCCCCCAAAGTCCCCAAAGGTCCCCGAAAGTCCCCCAAGGTCCCCCAAAGTCCTTCCAAGGTCCTCCAAGGTCCTACAATTTCCCCCTAGGTCCCCCAACGTCTCCCAAGGTCCCCCAACGTCCCACAAGGTCCCCCAAGGTCCCCAAAGTCCCTCCAAGGCCCCCTAAAGTCCCCCAAGGTCTTCCCAAAGTCTCCCTATGTCCCCCTACGTCCTGCAAAGCCTCTCAAAGTCTCCCAGGGTCCCTCGAAATCCCCCATGGTCCCCCAAAGTTCTTCCAAGGTCACCCTAGGTCCCCCACAGTCCCTCGAGGTCCCCCAAAGTCCCCCAAAACCTCCAAAGTCCCTCAAGGTCCTCCCAAAGTCTCCCTAGGTCCCCCAAAGTCCCCCTAGGTCCCCCAAAGTCCCCCAAGGTCCCTGGACGTCCTCCAAAGTCCCCCGAGGTCCCCCAAAGTCCTCAGAGGTCCCCCAAATTACCCCCAAGGTCCCCTATAAAGTCCCCCAAGGTCCCCCAAAGTTCCAACATTCCTCTAAGGTCCCCCAAAGTCCCCCAAGGTCTCCCAAAGTCTCCCAAGATCCCCCAATGTCCCCCGAGGTCCCCCAAAGCCCCCCAAGGTCCCCCAAAGGTCCCCAAAAGTCTCCCAACGTCCCCCAAGGCCCCCAAAAGTCCCACAAGTCCCCCAAAGTCTCCTGAAGTCCCCCAGAAACCCCCAAGGTCCTCAAAAAGTCCCCAAACGTCCCCCAAAGTCCCCCAAGGTCCCCTAAAGTCCCCAAAGGTCTCCGAAAGACCCCCAAGGTCCCCCAAAGTCCTTCCAAGGTTCCCCACAGTCCCCCGAGGTCCGCCAAAGCCTCCCAAAGTCACGCACGCTCCACCAAGGTGCTCCAAAAGTTCCCCTAGGTCCTCCAAAAGTCCCCCAAGGTCCACCAATGTCCCCCGACGTCCCCGAAGGCTCTCCCAAAGGTCCGAAAAGTCCCAGAGGTAACCCAAAGTCTCCCCTAGGTCCCCCAACGTCTGCCAAGGTCCCCCAAGGTCTCCCAAAGTCCCACAAGGTCCCCCAAAGCCTCCCAAAGTCCCCCAAAATCCACTAAGGTCCCCCAAAGTCCCCCGAGATCCCCCAAATGCCTCCCACTGTCCCCCGAGGTCCCCCAAAGTATCCAAAGATCCCATAAAGTCTCCCATAATCCCCCAAGGCCCCTCAAAGTCCCACAAGGTCCCCCAAAGTCTCCTTAGGTCCCCCAGGAACCCCCAAGGTCATCCAAAAGTCCCCCAAGGTCCCCCAAAGTCCCCCGAGGTCCCCCAACGTCCCGCACGCTCCCCCAAAGTCCTCCAACAGTCCCCCAACGTCCCCTACGGTCCCGAAAGTCCCCCGAGGTTCCCCAAAGTCCCCCAAAGTCCCCCAACACCCCCGAAAGTCCCCCAAGGCCCCCCAAAGTCCCCCCGAGGTCCTCCCAAGGTCTCCCTAGGTCCCCCAAAAGCCTCTCAATGTCTCCCAGAGTCCCCCAAAGTCCCCCATGGTCCCCCAAAGTTCTTCCAAGGTCCCCCAAGGTCTCCCACAGTACCCCGAGGTCCCCCAAAGTCTCCCGAGGTCACCCAAAGTCCCCTAAAGTCCCCCAAGGTTTCCAAAAGTCCAATAAGGTCCTCAAGGTCACCCAAAGTCCCCCAAGGTCCCCAAAAGTCCCCGGAGGTCCCCCAACGTCCCCCAAGCTCCCCCAAAGTCCTCCAACAGTCCCCCAAGGTCCCCTAAAGTCCCCAAAGGTCCCCGAAAGTCCCCCAAGGTCCCCCAAAGTCCTTCCAAGGTCCTCCAAGGTCCCACAATTTCCCCCTAGGTCCCCCAACGTCTCCCAAGGCCCTCCAAAGTCCCCCCAAATCCCTCCAAGGCCCCCCAAAGTCCCCCAAGGTCTTCCCAAAGTCTCCCTATGTCCCCCTAGGTCCTGCAAGACCTCTCAAAGTCTCCCAGGGTCCCCCAAAGTCCCCCATGGTCCCCCAAAGTTCTTCCAAGGTCGCCCTAGGTCCCCCACAGTCCCCCGAGGTCCCCGATAGTCTCCCAAGGTCCCCCAACATCCTCCAAGGTCTCCCAATGTCCTCCAAGGTCCCCCAAAGTCCCACAAGGTCCCCCAAGGTCCCCAAAGAACCACCAAAGTCCCCCAAGGTCTTCCCAAAGTCCCCCTATGTCCCCCTAGGTCCCCCAAAGCGTCTCAAAGTCTCCCTGGGTCCCCCAAAGTCACCCATGGTTCCCAAAAGTTTTTCCAAGGTCCCCCAAGGTCCCCCACAGTGCCCCGAGTTCGCCCAATGTCTCCCGAGGTCCCAAAAGTCCACTAAAGTCCCCTAATGTCTTCCCAAAGCCTCCCAAGGTCCCCCAAAAGTCCCCTAAGGTCCTCCAACAGTCCCCTTAGGTCCTCCCACGGTCCCCCAAGGTCCTCCAAAGGTCCCCAAAGGTACCCCACCATTCCCCAAAGTCCCCAAAGTTCCTGCAAAGTTCCAAAAGTTCCCCAAGGTCCCCCAAGGTCCCACAAGGTCCCCCAATGCCTCCCAAAGTCCCCCAAAGTCCCCTGAGGTCCCCCAAAGTCCCCCGAGGTCCCCCATAGCCTCCCACGGTTTTCCGAGGTCCCCCAAATTATCCCAACATCCCCCAAGGCCCCCCAAAGTCCCCCAAGGTTCTCCAAGGATCCCCCAAGGTCTCCCACGGTCCCCAAAAAGTTTTTCCAAGGTCCCCAACAGTCCCCCGAGGTCCCCCAAAGTCTCCCGAGGTCCCCAAAGTCCCCTAAAGTCCCCTAACGTCCCCAAAAGTTCCCCTTGGTCCTCCAAACGTCCCCAAAGGTTCCCCAAAGCCTACAAAGTTCCCAAAGGTCCCCCAACAGTCCCCTTAGGTCCTCCAAAAGTCACCCTAGGACCTCCCACGGTCCCCCGAGGTCCCCCAACCCCTCCCAATTTCCCCCACGCTCCCCCAAGGTCCTCCAAAGGTCCCCAAAGGTACCCCAACGTCCCCGAAAGTCCCCAATGTTCCCCCAAAGTTCCAAAGGTTCCCCAAGGTCCACCAAAGCCTCCAAAAGTCCCCCAAAGTCCCTTCAAGGCCCCCCAAAGTCTCCCTATGTCCCCCTAGGTCCCGCCTAGTCTCTCAATGTCTACCCAGGCTCCCCTAAAGTCCCCCATGGTCCCCAAAAGTTTTTCCAAGGTCCCCCACAGACCCCCGAGGTCCCCCAAAGTCTCCCGAGGTCCAGAAAGTCCCCCAAAGTCCCCTAATGTCCCCAAAAGTCCCCCAAGGTCTTCCAAAAGTCCCCCTAGGTCCTCCAAACGTCCCCAAAGGTTCCCCAAAGTCCTTCCAAGGTCCTCCAAGGTCCCACAATTTCCCCCTAGGTCCCCCAACGTCTCCCAAAGTCCCCCAACGTCCCACAAGGTCCCCCAAGGTCCCCAAAGTCCCTCCAAGGCCCCCTTAAGTCCCCCAAGTTCTTCCCAAAGTCTCCCTATGTCCCCCAACGTCTGCCAAGGTCCCCTAAAGTCCCACAAGGTCCCCCAAAGCCTCCCAAGGTCCTTCAAAATCCACTGAGGTCCCCCAAAGTCCCCCGAGGTCCCTCAAATGCCTCCCACGGTCCCCCGTGGTCCCCCAAAGTATCCAAACGTCCCATAAAGTCTCCGAAAATCCCCCAAGGCCCCCCAAAGTCCCAAAAAGTCCTCCAAAGTCTCCTTAGGTACCCCAGGAACCCCCAAGGTCCTCCAAAAGTCCCACAAGATCCCACAAAGTCCCCCGAGGTCCCCCAACGTCCCGCACGCTCCCCCAAAGTCCTCCAACAATCCCCCAAGGTCCCCTACGGTCCCTAAAGTCCCGCGAGGTCCCCCAAAGTCCCCCAAAACCCGAAAGTCCCCCAAGGCCCCCCAAAGTCCCCCCAAGGTCCTCCCAAGGTCTCCCTAGGTCCCCCAAAGCCTCTCAATTTCTCCCAGAGTCCTCCAAAGTCCTCCATGGTCCCCCAAAGTTCTTCCAAGGTCTCCCACAGTACCCCGAGATCCCCCAAGGTCCCAAAAGTCCCTCCAAGGCCCCCTAAAGTCCCCCAAGGTCTTCCCAAAGTCTCACTATTTCCCCCTAGGTCCTGCAAAGCCTCTCAACGTCTCCCAGGGTCCCCCAAAATCCCCCATGGTCCCCCAAAGTACTTCCAAGGTCTCGCCAGGTCCCCCACAGTCCCTCGAGGTCCCCCAAAGTCTCCCAAGGTCCCCCAAAGTCCACCAAAGCCTCCCAAAGTCCCCCAAAGTCCCTCCAAGGCCCCCCAAAGTCTCCCTATGTCCCCCTAGGTCCCGCCTAGCCTCTCAATGTCTACCCAGGGTCCCCCAAAGTCCCCCATGGTCCCCCAAAGTTCTTCCAAGGTCCCCCAAGGTCCCCCAGAGTACCCCGAGGTCCCCCAAAGTCTCCCGAGGTCCCCCAAAGTCCCCTAAAGCCCCCAACATCCCCTAAAGTCTCCCAAGGTTTCCAAAAGTCCAATAAGGTCCCCAAGGTCACCCAAAGTCCCCCAAGGTCCCCAAATGGTCCCCCAAGGACCCCCAAAGTCCCACAAGGATCCCCAAATTCCCACAAGGTACCCCAACCTTGCAGAAGTCCCCCAATGTCCCCCAAGGTCCCACAAAGTTCCCCCAAGGTCCCCCGAGGTCCCCCAAAGTCCCCCGAGGTCCCCTAAAGTCCCCCAAAGTCACCTGAGGCCCCCCAAAGTCCCCCAAGGTCCTCCAAGTGTCCCCCAAGGTCTCCCATGGTCCCCAAAAGTTTTTCCAAGGTCCCCCACAGTCCCCGGAGGTCCCCCAAAGTCTCCCGAGGTTCCCCAAAGTCCCCTAAAGCCCCCACGTCCCCTAAATTCTCCCAAGGTTTCCAAAAGTCCAATAAGGTCCCCAAGGTCACCCAAAGTCCCCCAAGGTCCCCAAATGGTCCCCCAAGGACCCCCAAAGTCCCCCAAGGTTCCCAAAAGTCCAACAAGGTCACCCTACCTCGCAGAACTCCCCCGAGGTCTCCGAAGGTCCCCCAACGTTCCCCCAAGGTCCCCCAAAGTCTCACAAGGTCCCCCAAAATCCCCCGAGGTCCCCCAAGGTCCCCTACAGTGCCCAAAGGTATCCGAAAGTCCCCCAAGGTCCCTCAAAGTCCTTCCAAGGTCCCCCAAGGTCCCCCAATGTCCCCCGAGGTCCCCCAAAGTCTCCCGAGGTCCCCTAAAGTCCCCCAAAGTCTTCTGAGGCCCCCAAAAGTCCCCCAAGGTCCTCCAAGGGTTCCCCAAGGTCTCCCATCGTCCCCAAAAGTTTTTCCAAGGTCCCCCACGGTCCCCCGAGGTCCCCCAAAGTCTCCCAAGGTCCCCAAAGTCTCCTAAAGTCCCCTAATGTCCCCTAAAGTCCCCCAAGGTCTTCCAAAAGTCCCCCTAGGTCCACCAAACGTCCCCAAAGGTTCCCCAAAGCCTCCCAAGGTCCCCCAAGGTCCCCCAACAGTCCCCTAAGGTCCTCCAACTGTCCCCCTAGGTCCTCCCACAGTCCCCCGAGGTCCCCCAAAGCCTCCCAAAGTCCCCCACGCTCCCCCTAGGTCCTCCAAAGGTCCCCCAACGTCCCCAAAGGTTCCCCAAAGCCTACCAAGTTCCCCCAAGGACCTCCAACAGTCCCACAAGGTCCTCCCACCGTCCCCCGAGGTCCCCCAAAGTATCCCAGTCCCCCACGCTCCCCCAAGGTCCTCCAAAGGTTCCCCAAATCCCCCAAAGTCCCACATGGTCCCCCAAAGACTCCCAAAGACCCCCACAGTCCCCCGAGGTCACCCAAAGCCTCCCACAGTCCCCCGAGGTCCCCCAAAGTATCCCAACGTCCCCCAAGAACCCCCAAAGTCCCACCAGGTCCCCCAAAGTCTCCCGAGGTCCGCCAGAAAACCCCAAGGTCCTCAAAAAGTCCCCCAAGGTCCCCCAAAGTCCCTCGAGGTCCCCCAAGGTCCCCTAAAGTCCCAAAGGTCTCCGAAAAAACCCCAAGGTCCCCCAAAGTCCTTCCAAGGTCCCCCAAGGTCCCCCTATGTCCCCCGAGGTCCCCCAAAGTCTCCCGAGGTCCCCCAAAGTCCCCAAAGTCCCTCGAGGTCCCCCAAAGTCCCCCAACACCCCCCAAAGTATCCCCAAGGTCCCTCAAGGTCCTCCCAAAGTCTCCCTAGGTCCCCCAAAGTTCCCCAAGGTCCCCCAAAGTCCCCCAAGGTCCCTGGAGGTCCTCCAAAGTCCCCCGAGGTCCCCCAACGTCCCCAAAGGTTCCCCAAAAACTACCAAGTTCCCCATAGGACCTCCAACAGTCCCACAAGGTCCTCCGACGGTCCCCCGAGGTTCCCCAAAGTTTCCAAGTCCCCCACGCTCCCCCAAGGTCCTCCAGAGGTCCCCCAAGGTACCCCAAAATCCCCCAAAGTCCCCAAAGTTCCCCAAAAGTTTAAAAGGTTCCCCAGGGTCCCCCAAAGTCCCACAAGGTCCCCCAAAGCCTCCCAAAGTCCCCCTCAGTCCCCTGAGGTCCCCCAAAGTCCCCGGAGGTCACCCAAAGCCTCCCACAGTCCCTCGAGGTCCCCCAAAGGTCTCCGAAAGACCCCCAAGGTCCCCCAAAGTCCTTCCAAGGTCCCCCAAGGTCCCCCACGGTCCCCCGAGGTCCGCCAAAGCCTCCCAAAGTCGTGCACGCTCCACCAAGGTCCTCCAAAGGTCCCCCAAGGTCCCCCAAAAGTCCCCCAAGGTCCTCCAAAGTCCCCCTAGGTCATCCAAAAGTCCCCCAATGTCCCTTACATTCTCCCAAGGTCCCCCAATGTCCCCCGACTTCCCCGAAGGCTCTCCCAAAGGTCTACAAAGTCCCAGAGGTAACTCAAAGTCTTCCCTAGGTCCCCCAAAATCTGCCAAGGTCCCCCAAGGTCCCCCAAAGTCCCACAAGGTCCCCAAAGCCTCCCAAAGTCCCCAAAAATCCCCTGAGGTCCCCCAAAGTCCCCCGAGGTCCCCCAAATGCCTCCCACGGTCCCTCGAGATCCCCCAAAGTATCCAAACGTCCCCAAAAGTCTCCCAACATCCCCAAGGCCCCCCAAAGTCCCGAAAAGTCCCCCAAAGTCCCCCGAGGTCCCCCAACGTCGAGCACGCTCCCCCAAAGACCTCCAACAGTCCCCCAAGGTCCCCTACGGTCCCTAAAGTCCCCCAAGGTCCCCCAACGTCCCCCAAAGTCACCCAACACCCCCAAAAGTCCCCCAAGACCCCCCAAAGTCCCCCCAAGGTCCTCCCAATGTCTCCTTAGGTCCCCCAAAGCCTCTCAATGTCTCCCAGAGTCCCCCAAAGTCCCCCATGGTCCCCCAAAGTTCTTCCAAGGTCCCCCAAGGGCACCCACAGTACCCCGAGATCCCCCAAAGTCTCCCGAGGTCCCCCAAAGTCCCCTAAAGTCCCATACGTCCCCTAAAGTCTCCCAAGGTTTCCAAAAGTCCAATAAGGTCCCCAAGGTAACTCAAAGTCCCCCAACGTCCCCAAAAGTCCCCGGAGGTCCCCCAACGTCCTCCAAGCTCCCCCAAAGTCCTCCAACAGTCCCACAAGTTCCCCTAAAGTCCCCAAAGGTCCCCGAAAGTCCCCCAAGGTCCCCCAAAGTCCCCAAAGGTCCCCAAAAGTCCCCCAAGGTCCCCCAAAGTCCTTCCAAGGTCCTCCAAGGTCCCACAATTTCTCCTTAGGTCCCCCAACGTCTCCGAAGGTCCCCCAACGTCCCACAAGGTCCCCCAAGGTCCCCAAAGTCCCTCCAAGGCCCCTTACAGTCACCCAAGGTTTTCCCAAAGTCTCCCTATGTCCCCCTAGGTCCTGCAAAGGCTCTGAAAGTCTCCCAGGGTCCCCCAAAGTCCCCCATTGTCCCCCAAAGTTCTTCCAAGGTCGCCCTAGGTCCCCCACAGTCCCCCGAGATCCCCCAAAGTCCCCCAACACCCCCCATATGTCCCCAAATGTCCCCAAATGTCCCCATATGTCCCCAAATGTGTCTAAAAGTCCCCCATATGTCCCCGATTGTCCCCAAATGTCCCCGAATGTCCCCAAAAACTTCTTAATGTCCCCAAATGTCCCCAAAGGTTCTCAAATGTCCCCATATTTCCTTAAATGTGTCCAAAAGTCCCCAAATGTCCCCATATGTCCCCAAATGTCCAAAAATGTCTCCAAATGTCCCAAAATGTCCCCAAATGTCCCCATATGTCCCCAAATATCCCCGAATGTCCCCGAATGTCCCCAAATTTCCCCGAATCTCCCCAAAAGCTCTTGAATGTCCCCAAATGTCCCGACAGGTCCTAAAATGTCCCCATATGTCCCCAATTGTCCCCAAATGTCCCCATATGTCCCCAATTGTCCCCAAATTTCCCAAAATGTCCCCAATTTCCCCGAATGTCCCCAAATGTACCCATATGTCCCCAAATGTCCCCAAATGTCCCCATATGTCCCCCAATGTCCCCAAATGTCCCCATATGTCCCCAAATGTCCCCATATGTCCCCAAATGTCCCCAAATGTCCCCAAATGTCCCCAAATGTCCCCATATGTCCCCTAGTGTCCCAAAATGTCCCCATATGTCCCCAAATGTCCCCAAATGTCCCCAAATGTCCCCATATGTCCCCAAATGTCCCCGAATGTCCCCAAATGTCCCCAAATCTCCCAAATGTCCCCAAATGTCCCCAAATGTCCCCATAAGTCCCCAAATGTCCCCAAATGTCCCCAAATGTCCCCATATGTCCCCAAATATCCCCATATGTCCCCAAATGTCCCCAAATGTCCCCATATGTCCCCAAATGTCCCCATATGTCCCCCAATGTCCCCAAATGTCCCCATATGTCCCCCAATGTCCCCAAATGTCCCCAAATGTCCCCAAATGTCCCCATATGTCCCCAAATGTCCCCATATGTCCCCAAATGTCCCCATATGTCCCCCAATTTCCCCAAATGTCCCCAAATGTCCCCATAAGTCCCCTAAGGTCCCCAAATGTCCCCAAATGTCCCCATATGTCCCCAGATGTCTCCATATGTCCCCCAATGTCCCCAAATGTCCCCAAATGTCCCCATATGTCCCCAAATGTCCCCATATGTCCCCAAATGTCCCCAAATGTCCCCATAAGTCCCCAAATGTCCCCAAATGTCCCCAAATGTCCCCATATGTCCCCAAATGTCCCCATATGTCCCCAAATGTCCCCATATGTCCCCAAATGTCCCCATATGTCCCCATATGTCCCCAAATGTCCCCATATGTCCCCTAATGTCCCCAAATGTCCCCAAATGTCCCCAAATGTCCCCACATGTCCCCATAAGTCCCCAAATGTCCCCAAATGTCCCCAAATGTCCCCAAATGTCCCCAAATGTCCCCATGTCCCCCAATGTCATATGGGGACATTTGGGGACATTTGGGGACATATGGGGACATTTGGGGACATTTGGGGACACTTGGGGACATATGGGGACATTTGGGGACATATGGGGACATTTGGGGACACTTGGGGACATATGGGGACATTTGGGGACATATGGGGACATTTGGGGACATTGGGGGACATATGGGGACATTTGGGGACATATGGGGACATTTGGGGACATATGGGGACATTTGGGGACATTGGGGGACATATGGGGACATTTGGGGACATATGGGGACATTTGGGGACATATGGGGAGATATGGGGACATTTGGGGACATATGGGGACATTTGGGGACATTTGGGGACATATGGGGACATTTGGGGACATATGGAGACATTTGGGGACACTTGGGGACATTTGGGGACATTTGGGGACATTTGGGGACATATGGGGACATTTGGGGACATATGGGGACATTTGGGGACATATGGGGACATTTGGGGACATATGGGGACATTTGGGGACATTTGGGGACATTTGGGGACTTATGGGGACATTTGGGGACATTTGGGGACATTTGGGGACATATGGGGACATTTGGGGACATATGGGGACTTATGGGGACATTTGGGGACATTTGGGGACATTTGGGGACATTGGGGGACATATGGGGACATTTGGGGACATTTGGGGACATTTGGGGACATATGGGGACATTTGGGGACATATGGGGACATATGGGGACATTTGGGGACATATGGGGACATTTGGGGACATATGGGGACATTTGGGGACATATGGGGACATTTGGGGACATTTGGGGACATATGGGGACATTTGGTGACATATGGGGACATTTGGGGACATTGGGGGACATATGGGGACATTTGGGGACATTTGGGGACATTTGGGGACATATGGGGACATTTGGGGACATATGGGGACATATGGGGACATTTGGGGACATATGGGGACATTTGGGGACATATGGGGACATTTGGGGACACTTGGGGACATATGGGGACATTTGGGGACATTGGGGGACATATGGGGACATTTGGGGACACTTGGGGACATATGGGGACATTTGGGGATATTTGGGGACATATGGGGACATTTGGGGACATTTGGGGACATTTGGGGACTTATGGGGACATTTGGGGACATTTGGGGACTTATGGGGACATTTGGGGACATTTGGGGACATATGGGGACATTTGGGGACATATGGGGACATTTGGGGACATTTGGGGACATTTGGGGACTTATGGGGACATTTGGGGACATTTGGGGACATATGGGGACATTTGGGGACATAAGGGGACATATGGGGACATTTGGGGACATATGGGGACATTTGGGGACATATGGGGACATTTGGGGACATTTGGGGACATTTGGGGACTTATGGGGACATTTGGGGACATTTGGGGACATATGGGGACATTTGGGGACATTTGGGGACTTATGGGGACATTTGGGGACATTTGGGGACATATGGGGACATTTGGGGACATATGGGGACATATGGGGACATTTGGGGACATATGGGGACATTTGGGGACATTTGGGGACATATGGGGACATTTGGGGACATATGGGGACATTTGGGGACATATGGGGACATTTGGGGACATTTGGGGACATTTGGGGGACATATTGGGACATTTGGGGACATTGGGGGACATATGGGGACATTTGGGGACATATGGGGACATTTGGGGACATTGGGGGACATATGGGGATATTTGGGGACATATGGGGACATATGCTGACATTTGGGGACATTTGGGGACATTGGGGGACATATGGGGACATTTGGGGACATATGGGGACATTTGGGGACATATGGGGACATTTGGGGACATTGGGGGACATATGGGGACATTTGGGGACATTTGGGGACATTTGGGGACATTTGGGGACATATGGGGACATTTGGGGACATTGGGGGACATATGGGGACATTTGGGGACATATGGGGACATTTGGGGACATATGGGGACATTTGGGGACACTTGGGGACATATGGGGACATTTGGGGACATATGGGGACATTTGGGGACATTTGGGGACTTATGGGGACATTTGGGGACATTTGGGGACATTTGGGGACATTTGGGGACTTATGGGGACATTTGGGGACATTTGGGGACATTTGGGGACATTTGGGGACATATGGGGACATTTGGGGACATTTGGGGACATTTGGGGACTTATGGGGACATTTGGGGACATTTGAGGACTTATGGGGACATTTGGGGACATTTGGGGACATATGGGGACATTTGGGGACATATGGGGACATTTGGGGACATTTGGGGACATATGGGGACATTTGGGGACATATGGGGACATTTGGGGACATATGGGGACATTTGGGGACATATGGGGACATTTGGGGACATTTGGGGACATTTGGGGACTTATGGGGACATTTGGGGACATTTGGGGACATTTGGGGACATATGGGGACATTTGGGGACATATGGGGACTTATGGGGACATTTGGGGACATTTGGGGACATTTGGGGACATATGGGGACATTTGGGGACATTTGGGGACATATGGGGACATTTGGGGACATTTGGGGACATATGGGGACATTTGGTGACATATGGGGACATTTGGGGACATTGGGGGACATATGGGGACATTTGGGGACATTTGGGGACATTTGGGGACATATGGGGACATTTGGGGACATATGGGGACATATGGGGACATTTGGGGACATATGGGGACATTTGGGGACATATGGGGACATTTGGGGACATATGGGGACATTTGGGGACATTTGGGGACATATGGGGACATTTGGTGACATATGGGGACATTTGGGGACATTGGGGGACATATGGGGACATTTGGGGACATTTGGGGACATTTGGGGACATATGGGGACATTTGGGGACATATGGGGACATATGGGGACATTTGGGGACATATGGGGACATTTGGGGACATATGGGGACATTTGGGGACACTTGGGGACATATGGGGACATTTGGGGACATTGGGGGACATATGGGGACATTTGGGGACACTTGGGGACATATGGGGACATTTGGGGATATTTGGGGACATATGGGGACATTTGGGGACATTTGGGGACATTTGGGGACTTATGGGGACATTTGGGGACATTTGAGGACTTATGGGGACATTTGGGGACATTTGGGGACATATGGGGACATTTGGGGACATATGGGGACATTTGGGGACATTTGGGGACATTTGGGGACTTATGGGGACATTTGGGGACATTTGGGGACATATGGGGACATTTGGGGACATAAGGGGACATATGGGGACATTTGGGGACATATGGGGACATTTGGGGACATATGGGGACATTTGGGGACATTTGGGGACATTTGGGGACTTATGGGGACATTTGGGGCCATTTGGGGACATATGGGGACATTTGGGGACATTTGGGGACTTATGGGGACATTTGGGGACATTTGGGGACATATGGGGACATTTGGGGACATATGGGGACATATGGGGACATTTGGGGACATATGGGGACATTTGGGGACATTTGGGGACATATGGGGACATTTGGGGACATATGGGGACATTTGGGGACATATGGGGACATTTGGGGACATTTGGGGACATTTGGGGGACATATTGGGACATTTGGGGACATTGGGGGACATATGGGGACATTTGGGGACATATGGGGACATTTGGGGACATTGGGGGACATATGGGGATATTTGGGGACATATGGGGACATATGCTGACATTTGGGGACATTTGGGGACATTGGGGGACATATGGGGACATTTGGGGACATATGGGGACATTTGGGGACATATGGGGACATTTGGGGACATTGGGGGACATATGGGGACATTTGGGGACATTTGGGGACATTTGGGGACATTTGGGGACATATGGGGACATTTGGGGACATTGGGGGACATATGGGGACATTTGGGGACATATGGGGACATTTGGGGACATATGGGGACATTTGGGGACACTTGGGGACATATGGGGACATTTGGGGACATATGGGGACATTTGGGGACCTTTGGGGACTTATGGGGACATTTGGGGACATTTGGGGACATTTGGGGACATTTGGGGACTTTTGGGGACATTTGGGGACATTTGGGGACATTTGGGGACATATGGGGACATTTGGGGACATTTGGGGACATTTGGGGACTTATGGGGACATTTGGGGACATTTGAGGACTTATGGGGACATTTGGGGACATTTGGGGACATATGGGGACATTTGGGGACATATGGGGACATTTGGGGACATTTGGGGACATTTGGGGACATATGGGGACATTTGGGGACATTGGGGGACATATGGGGACATTTGGGGACATATGGGGACATTTGGGGACATATGGGGACATATGGGGACATTTGGGGACATATGGAGACATTTGGGGACACTTGGGGACATATGGGGACTTATGGGGACATTTGGGGACATTTGGGGACATTTGGGGACATTTGGGGACTTATGGGGACATTTGGGGACATTTGGGGACATATGGGGACATTTGGGGACATTTGGGGACATTTGGGGACATTTGGGGACATTTGGGGACATATGGGGACATTTGGGGACATTTGGGGACATATGGGGACATTGGGGGACATATGGGGACATTTGGGGACATATGGGGACATTTGGGGACATTTGGGGACATTTGGGGACTTATGGGGACATTTGGGGACATTTGGGGACACATGGGGACATTTGGGGACATATGGGGACATTTGGGGACATTTGGGGACAAATGGGGACATTTGGGGACATTTGGGGACATATGGGGACATTTGGGGACATATGGGGACATTTGGGGACATATGGGGACATTTGGGGATATTTGGGGACATTTGGGGACTTATGGGGACATTTGGGGACATTTGGGGACATATGGGGACATTTGGGGACATATGGGGACATTTGGGGACTTATGGGGACATTTGGGGACATTTTGGGACATATGGGGAAATTTGGGGACATATGGGGACATTTAGGGACATTTGGGGACATTTGGGGACATATGGGGACATTTGGGGACATATGGGGACATTTGGGGACATTGGGGGACATATGGGGACATTTGGGGACATATGGGGACATTTGGGGACATATGCGGACATTTGGGGACACTTGGGGACATATGGGGACATTTGGGGACATTTGGGGACATATGGGGACATTTGGGGACATATGGGGACATTTGGGGACATATGGGGACATTTGGGGACATTTGGGGACATTTGGGGACTTATGGGGACATTTGGGGACATTTGGGGACATTTGGGGACATTTGGGGACATTTGGGGACATTTGGGGACATTTGGGGACATATGGGGACATTTGGGGACATATGGGGACATTTGGGGACATTTGGGGACATTTGGGGACATTTGGGGACATTTGGGGACATTTGGGGACTTATGGGGACATTTGGGGACATTTGGGGACATTTGGGGACATTTGGGGACATATGGGGACATTTGGGGACATATGGGGACATTTGGGGACATTTGGGGACATTTGGGGACATTTGGGGACATATGGGGACATTTGGGGACATATGGGGACATTTGGGGACATATGGGGACATTTGGGGACATATGGGGACATTTGGGGACATTTGGGGACATTTGGGGACTTATGGGGACATTTGGGGACATTTGGGGACATATGGGGACATTTGGGGACATATGGGGACATTTGGGGACTTATGGGGACATTTGGGGACATTTTGGGACATATGGGGAAATTTGGGGACATATGGGGACATTTAGGGACATTTGGGGACATTTGGGGACATATGGGGACATTTGGGGACATATGGGGACATTTGGGGACATTGGGGGACATATGGGGACATTTGGGGACATATGGGGACATTTGGGGACATATGGGGACATATGGGGACATTTGGGGACATATGGGGACATTGGGGGACATTGGGGGACATATGGGGACATCTGGGGACATATTGGGAAATTTGGGGACATTTGGGGACATATGGGGACATTTGGGGACATATGGGGACATTTGGGGACATTTGGGGACATTTGGGGACTTATGGGGACATTTGGGGACATTTGGGGACATATGGGGACATTTGGGGACATATGGGGACATATGGGGACATTTGGGGACATATGGGGACATTGGGGGACATTGGGGGACATATGGGGACATTTGGGGACATTTGGGGACATTTGGGGACATTTGGGGACATATGGGGACATTTGGGGACATATGGGGACATTTGGGGACATTGGGGGACATATGGGGACATTTGGGGACATATGGGGACATTGGGGGACATTGGGGGACATATGGGGACATTTGGGGACATATGGGGACCTTTGGGGACATTGGGGGACATATGGGGACATTTGGGGACATATGGGGACATTTGGGGACATTTGGGGACATTTGGGGACATTTGGGGACATTTGGGGACATATGGGGACATTTGGGGACATTTGGGGACATTTGGGGACTTATGGGGACATTTGGGGACATATGGGGACATTTGGGGACATATGGGGACATTTGGGGACATATGGGGACATTTGGGGACATTTGGGGACATATGGGGAAATTTGGGGACATTTGGGGACATTTGGGGACATATGGGGACATTTGGGGACATATGGGGACTTTTGGGGACATTTGGGGACATATGGGGACATTTGGGGACATTTGGGGACATATGGGGACATATGGGGACATTTGGGGACATTCGGGGACATATGGGGACATTTGGGGACATTTGGGGACATATGGGGACATTTGGGGACATATGGGGACATTTGGGGACATATGGGGACATTTGGGGACATTTGGGGACATTTGGGGACTTATGGGGACATTTGGGGACATTTGGGGACATATGGGGACATTTGGGGACATATGGGGACATTTGGGGACATTTGGGGACATATGGGGACATTTGGGGACACTTGGGGACATATGGGGACATTGGGGGACATTGGGGGACATATGGGGACATTTGGGGACATATGGGGACATTGGGGGACATTGGGGGACATATGGGGACATTTGGGGACATATGGGGACCTTTGGGGACATTGGGGGACATATGGGGACATTTGGGGACATATGGGGACATTTGGGGACATTTGGGGACATTTGGGGACATTTGGGGACATTTGGGGACATATGGGGACATTTGGGGACATTTGGGGACATTTGGGGACTTATGGGGACATTTGGGGACATATGGGGACATTTGGGGACATATGGGGACATTTGGGGACATATGGGGACATTTGGGGACATTTGGGGACATATGGGGACATATGGGGACATTTGGGGACATTCGGGGACATATGGGGACATTTGGGGACATTTGGGGACATATGGGGACATTTGGGGACATATGGGGACATTTGGGGACATATGGGGACATTTGGGGACATTTGGGGACATTTGGGGACTTATGGGGACATTTGGGGACATTCGGGGACATATGGGGACATTTGGGGACATTTGGGGACATATGGGGACATTTGGGGACATATGGGGACATTTGGGGACATATGGGGACATTTGGGGAAATTTGGGGACATTTGGGGACTTATGGGGACATTTGGGGACATTTGGGGACATATGGGGACATTTGGGGACATATGGGGACATTTGGGGACATTTGGGGACATATGGGGACATTTGGGGACACTTGGGGACATATGGGGACATTGGGGGACATTGGGGGACATATGGGGACATTTGGGGAAATTTGGGGACATTTGGGGACATTTGGGGACATATGGGGACATTTGGGGACATATGGGGACATTTGGGGACATTGGGGGACATATGGGGACATTTGGGGACATATGGGGACATTGGGGGACATTGGGGGACATATGGGGACATTTGGGGACATATGGGGACCTTTGGGGACATTGGGGGACATATGGGGACATTTGGGGACACTTGGGGACATATGGGGACATTGGGGGACATTGGGGGACATATGGGGACATTTGGGGAAATTTGGGGACATTTGGGGACATTTGGGGACATATGGGGACATTTGGGGACATATGGGGACATTTGGGGACATTGGGGGACATATGGGGACATTTGGGGACATATGGGGACATATGGGGACATTTGGGGACATATGGGGACATTGGGGGACATTGGGGGACATATGGGGACATTTGGGGACATTTGGGGACATTTGGGGACATTTGGGGACATATGGGGACATTTGGGGACATATGGGGACATTTGGGGACATTGGGGGACATATGGGGACATTTGGGGACATATGGGGACATTGGGGGACATTGGGGGACATATGGGGACATTTGGGGACATATGGGGACCTTTGGGGACATTGGGGGACATATGGGGACATTTGGGGACATATGGGGACATTTGGGGACATTTGGGGACATTTGGGGACATTTGGGGACATTTGGGGACATATGGGGACATTTGGGGACATTTGGGGACATTTGGGGACTTATGGGGACATTTGGGGACATATGGGGACATTTGGGGACATATGGGGACATTTGGGGACATATGGGGACATTTGGGGACATTTGGGGACATATGGGGAAATTTGGGGACATTTGGGGACATTTGGGGACATATGGGGACATTTGGGGACATATGGGGACATTTGGGGACATTTGGGGACATATGGGGACATTTGGGGACATTTGGGGACATATGGGGACATATGGGGACATTTGGGGACATTCGGGGACATATGGGGACATTTGGGGACATTTGGGGACATATGGGGACATTTGGGGACATATGGGGACATTTGGGGACATATGGGGACATTTGGGGACATTTGGGGACATTTGGGGACTTATGGGGACATTTGGGGACATTTGGGGACATATGGGGACATTTGGGGACATATGGGGACATTTGGGGACATTTGGGGACATATGGGGACATTTGGGGACACTTGGGGACATATGGGGACATTGGGGAACATTGGGGGACATATGGGGACATTTGGGAAAATTTGGGGACATTTGGGGACATTTGGGGACATATGGGGACATTTGGGGACATATGGGGACATTTGGGGACATTGGGGGACATATGGGGACATTTGGGGACATATGGGGACATTGGGGGACATTGGGGGACATATGGGGACATTTGGGGACATATGGGGACCTTTGGGGACATTGGGGGACATATGGGGACATTTGGGGACATATGGGGACATTTGGGGACATTTGGGGACATTTGGGGACATTTGGGGACATTTGGGGACATTTGGGGACATATGGGGACATTTGGGGACATTTGGGGACATTTGGGGACTTATGGGGACATTTGGGGACATTGGGGGACATATGGGGACATTTGGGGACATATGGGGACATTTGGGGACATATGGGGACATTTGGGGACATTGGGGGACATATGGGGACATTTGGGGACATATGGGGACATTTGGGGACATTTGGGGACATTTGGGGACATTTGGGGACATTTGGGGACATATGGGGACATTTGGGGACATTTGGGGACATTTGGGGACTTATGGGGACATTTGGGGACATTGGGGGACATATGGGGACATTTGGGGACATATGGGGACATTTGGGGACATATGGGGACATTTGGGGACACTTGGGGACATATGGGGACATTTGGGGACATTTGGGGATATTTGGGGACATTTGGGGACATTTGGGGACATATTGGGACATTTGGGGACATATGGGGACATTGGGGGACATTGGGGGACATATGGGGACATTTGGGGACATATGGGGACATTTGGGGACATTTGGGGACATTTGGGGACATATGGGGACATTTGGGGACATATGGGGACATTTGGGGACATTTGGGGACATTTGGGGACATTTGGGGACACTTGGGGACATATGGGGACATTTGGGGACATATGGGGACATTTGGGGACATATGGGGACATTTGGGGACATATGGGGACATTTGGGGACACTTGGGGACATATGGGGACATTTGGGGACATATGGGGACATTTGGGGACATTTGGGGACTTATGGGGACATTTGGGGATATTTGGGGACATATGGGGACATTTGGGGACATTGGGGGACATATGGGGACATTTGGGGACATATGGGGACTTATGGGGACATTTGGGGACATTTGGGGACATATGGGGACATTTGGGGACATATGGGGACATTTGGGGACTTATGGGGACATTTGGGGACATTTTGGGACATATGGGGAAATTTGGGGACATATGGGGACATTTAGGGACATTTGGGGACATTTGGGGACATATGGGGACATTTGGGGACATATGGGGACATTTGGGGACATTGGGGGACATATGGGGACATTTGGGGACATATGGGGACATTTGGGGACATATGGGGACATTTGGGGACACTTGGGGACATATGGGGACATTTGGGGATATTTGGGGACATATGGGGACATTTGGGGACATTTGGGGACATTTGGGGACTTATGGGGACATTTGGGGACATTTGAGGACTTATGGGGACATTTGGGGACATTTGGGGACATATGGGGACATTTGGGGACATATGGGGACATTTGGGGACATTTGGGGACATTTGGGGACTTATTGGGACATTTGGGGACATTTGGGGACATATGGGGACATTTGGGGACATAAGGGGACATATGGGGACATTTGGGGACATATGGGGACATTTGGGGACATATGGGGACATTTGGGGACATTTGGGGACATTTGGGGACTTATGGGGACATTTGGGGACATTTGGGGACATATGGGGACATTTGGGGACATTTGGGGACTTATGGGGACATTTGGGGACATTTGGGGACATATGGGGACATTTGGGGACATATGGGGACATATGGGGACATTTGGGGACATATGGGGACATTGGGGGACATTGGGGGACATATGGGGACATTTGGGGACATTTGGGGACATTTGGGGACATTTGGGGACATATGGGGACATTTGGGGACATATGGGGACATTTGGGGACATTGGGGGACATATGGGGACATTTGGGGACATATGGGGACATTGGGGGACATTGGGGGACATATGGGGACATTTGGGGACATATGGGGACCTTTGGGGACATTGG